>JANEYF010003421.1:500000-860828 GCA_029963845.1 Rhamnusium bicolor | reverse complement strand
GATAGTGAAATCCAAATGGGTGCTTTAGAAAGTAGTGGTAGAAATAGAAACAATCTGTCATATGTTAACCTAAACTCAAATTCTTTTTTAGAAACTCCCTTAGCCGATTTAATAACAGTAGAATAAATATATCCTCGAAATCAAATGAGTGCCTTACATTTTTATTATTAAACATTCAATCGATTCGCAACAAGACTGATGAACTCTTTATATTTTTAGAAACTCACAATTTTCCGAATCTAGTATTAGTTACCGAGCATTGGCTAAAAACTGATGAACCTTGTTATCTCCCCTAACTACCAAACACTATCAATATATTGCAGGAAAAACTCCATTCATGGTGGCACCCTCATTCTCATAAATAAAAAATTTTCTGATAAATTCACTTTTATTAATGTTGATAAATATAAATATCTTTTAGTAGAAAGAGAATTTGAGTTTTCCTTGGTTCATAATAGTAAGAGCAATTTATATATATTATGCATGTATAGACCTCCATCATGCAATGTAACTGTTTTTATAAAAAAAACTTGAAATACTACTGTCCCTACTTCCAGCACACGCTACAATTATACTTAGTGGAGACCTAAACATAAACTTTGTGGATAAAAGTTCAGTTGATACCCAAAATCTGCAAAACTTATTTATTTCGTTTAACTTAGCAATGCACGTAAACTCATTTACTCGCATCTGTCAATACTCAGAAACTGTAATTGATTATGTTTGCTCTAACTTAATGCATGAAAATGTTCTTTGTTCTGTTGTTAGTTCAGGATTGTCTGATCATGAAGCCGTAATATGTAAGCTATCATTAAAAATGGGAAAAGCAAACTCTAGACTTAAGCGTGGCAGAATCTACAGTAAAATAAACTATGACAGGTTTCTTGAATATTGCCAGAATACAAACTGGGAAAATTTACTGAATAATAGTAATCAACTTGATAACTTTCACGCGTTATTAACAAGAAATTTTTTGCAAAGCCTTTAAATTGCAAAATATTAAAATAAGATCCAAAAAACCATGGATCACTCGAGGTATAAAAACTTCTGCCAAAAATTTACGCTCCTTGCACTATATCAGAAAATATATATCCAGTAACTTCTTTATGGACTACTTCAATAGATACCGTAGTATATACAGAATGATTATTAAATATGCCAAAAAAGCGTACTATGAAAATAGATTGCAAAATGCTAGTAATAAAACTAAAGAAAGCTGGGCTATAGTTAATAATTTAAGAGGTAAAAGTGATCAGCTGGCTTCTGTGCATCCGATTGTAACTCCAAATAATTTTAACGACTATTACTGTTCTATTGGTGCAAAACTAACAGAGAACATTGCGCCGCAGCAAAACCCCCTTGATTACCTTAAAAATTCTAATATTTCTGCAGATTTTAAAATAGAACCTGTCTCATTAGATGAACTGAAACTAACTATACGTGAAATTAGAAACAAATCCTCATCTGGTATAGATGATATGTCAATAAAGATATTTGCAGCTTTACCAGACTGCATTCTTGCTGTACTCGTACAAGCAATCAATGAATCGTTTACAACTGGTGTGTTCCCATCAGACCTAAAAAAAGCGATTATCATCCCATTGCATAAGGGTGGAGAATTAGATGACCCAGCAAATTTTCGACCAATCTCACTACTGACAACCTTGTCAAAAATAATTGAAAAGCTTATGAAAAAACGAATGCTAAAATTCTTAGATGAACACAACATTTTAAATAATAATCAGTTTGGGTTCCAAAACTCAAAAAACACTTCTGATGCTATTCTTAAATTTTTAGAACAAAATTATCTACAACTGAACGAGGGCGAAGCTGTTGGTGCAGTGTTCTGTGATTTCTCGAAAGCTTTCGACACCGTAAATCATGAAATACTTCTTCAGAAACTTTGGTGTTATGGGTTTCGAGGTGTATCCTTTAACTGGCTCAAATCGTACCTCTCTCAGCGTACACAGGTTGTCAGAACTTATGGTGAGATCTCGGATGTAGGAAACATTAGCTGTGGTGTGCCTCAGGGATCAGTTTTGGGACCTATTTTGTTCTTGTTGTATATTAATGACCTAGCCACAATTGATATTCAGTGAACCTTTACATTATTTGCTGACGACACCACTATTCTGTGGCATAATAAAAATGTGAATAATTTACAAAACTCCATAAAGTCAGATATTTGTAAAGTAAAGCAGTGGTGTAATTCTAACTTACTTGTGTTTAATATAAACAAAACTAACATTCTAACCTTTAAATTTGACTATAATGACCTATTCCTAGATAACCAACATATTAAAAATAACTCGCATACGAAGTTCCTAGGACTGTATATTGATAACAAACTAAAGTTTGATGTGCATGTTGCGAACCTATGTAAAAAGTTGGCATCCGGTTGCTATGCAGTGAGAGTAACGTCCAATGAACTGGGTTTTCTAGCTGCAAGAACTGCATACTTTGCCTTGATTGAATCTCATATTAGATATGGCATTCCGTTTTGGGGAATGTGCAACCAACAATTATTAAGCAGTATGTTTGTATTGCAAAAAAAGAGCATTAAGATACGTGTGTAAAACTAAGCCACTGTAAACCCCTTTTTTGTTACTCACAAAATACTAAGTCTCACCTGCATTTTTATCTTAGAGACCGTATGTCTATTACATAAAAAAATATTAAATTCAGTAGATACTGACCACCTACCTAAATATAACACTAGACGGACATCAAATTTATCTCTACCCCTACCTAACCCAAGATCGACCCTAAAACAGTCATTAATATACGAGAGTAAAAAAATATACAATCACATACCGCTGTCTGTTAGAAGTATGACCGAACTGAAGACCTTCAGAGAGGCAGTAAAAGACATTTTAGTTCAGAAAGCCTATTATAGTATTAGTGAATTTTACAGCGACCGATTTTAACTGGAACTTGCTTCGCCCATTAGCATTTATTTACTTATTTTAACATGTAGATATTTTATTATTATTTTTCTCTTTTGTAGTGTTCTGTCATTGTGTATGTATGTAAGTATTTATACCTTACTTTGTTGCTTATTTTACTTCCCTGTGACTATTGTATTGTGTTATACTCATATTAAGCTTTGTCAATAAGATTTTCGTTCTTGGACAATAAAGCATATTTTGATTGATTGATTGATTGAATAATATATAGAACAAATATATTTGTTTTGTTAATTGCTACTATGTATCGCCATTGGCATTTGATTTAATTGCCAAGTAGGCGTATACTGGTTTTGTTCATATACTGTCTATTGTCTTCATGAGTCCAGAAAGGATAGCAGCCCTAGCTACTCCTCAGAACATGTATGTGTGAAGCAATCAATTTGAGCAATGTTATTAAAAACATTCTGAAACCAACGCACAAAAAGTGCTTATTTAATAAACTGTAGATTTAAAATAGTTCAAAATTAATGTGCAAAGACCACGGTTTTTATAAACTTTGAAAACTTTCAATTTATTCAATACTTCTACGACCCCATAAGCACATCTCCCACCTATATCATGTGAAGCACCTACATAGCTAATTAAATTTTTAAAAATGTATTTATTTTATTTTTGTCAGTTTTACTATTTATATCTGTATCAATTTTTAATTATTAACATTGAATAGTGTGGCAATGTAGGGATATGGAAGGTATATTAAGAGGGCAGATAAAGGTCAATTTAACCACGAGGGGCAAGCTCCCTAGTGGCGGCCTGGGTAATATGGTCCTGTCCAAATCAAGCGAGGCGTTGTTCTGGCACCTTCTTTATAGCTGGCGGCGATCATCCAAAAGTACCAAATTATTACTTAAATAAAGGATTTTATTGTAATAAAAAATCAAAAATACGAAATTGTTATTTTAATAAAGGATTTTATTGTAATAACTTTGTATATGGATGACTGAAAAATTACAACAAAAACCTATTTGCGAATGTTAATTTAGCCATTTTTTAAAATTACTTACATTGTAATTGATTGGTTTTCAAGAAAGGGCATACCTATCCATATAAATGAAAAATATTCATTATTTGCCAAACGCCTGGGGAACCCTCCTGCCTCCCCTTAGCAACGCCCATGTTTGTGACGTGACATTCTGACAATGGTAATATCTACTTACTTCCATAATTGTTTCACACAAATTGTATTTGTACAAAAATAAAGAAGTGCAATTTTATATTAATAGTTGTTATAATAATAGCAAACTATTAAAACCATTTTAAACATGCTTGGTTTTTTTAATATCTATTTTATTATAAACCAAAAATTAATGCTTTCTTTATACCATTATTTGAATTGTTTTTTTTTAATTTTTTTTTAATTTTCAGTGTAAACCATGGGGGACCATTCGATTTAATATCAAACTTTTGGAGATGCACCTCACGGTACTTATATTCATATTCGAGTATTTAGAAGTACATATAATATGTCTTTGTCTATAAAAAAACTGCATTGAAAAACAAATGCTTTTGTTGGCATAGCATAAGCATACGTGATTTTCAGGTTTTACCTTTATTGACTCGACCACTATTTCATCTTCTGCTTATTTGTTTTTCTCGTATTTGCTCTGCAACGGTCCCATGGCTTGTCGCCCTCATACATTAACGACAGTATTAATATTATTATAAAAATTAGCTTAGTGAACAAGTTGGATTTAATCAGTAGTCGGTCGATAAAATAACAAGTTTAATAAAGGAAATGTATGTAAATGTTGTTTACTCTTTCCCCGCTTGATCTATTAGCCCACAGCTATGATCTGAATAGAAAATAAATATCATTCATAAAACGCAAATCGTTCTGAAGAAAAGGGATTTTGATGGTGTTTCCTCTAATTTAGCGACATGGTTTTTAATTGGTATATTCAGTGAGATCAGTATGTATGTACTCTTCGAACTACACATACATTACATATCTACCCAATGAAAATGATGAAAAACAAAATAAAACCAGCCTATACAATGAAATAAAAATATGAAATTTATATTAGGTAAGAAAACACTTTTTTTGGATATGTATTCTGTCACTAATCTAATTTACGACTTAATGTAAAACCATTATTTTTAGCTTTTAACCTTGAAAAAGTCCGAAAACTCGGACGAAACAGGATAAATTGTCCATGTACACTTGATTTCAAAAAAAAATTGGTACAACTCTTGTAATCGAAAATCTTAATAGTTTAGTTGTGTGCATATGTCTGTTGAGAGGGGGGTGGAGAAGAGGTGATTTACCCCGGACCTGGGTTTTTTGGAGGAGATCGGTTTTCTTTTGTGTTTTTAAACTTATTAAACCTTTCTCTTTTATTTTATTCAAATGGAATTTTAAAAAATAATTAGAAAATAACTTTTTTCAAAACATTTTCAAGCCAGCCATATTATTGTTTAAAAAAATAATAGTTGTTACGGATAATTCTACTAATGGTTGTAATTAAAATACTAACTGAATAATGATAATTCTATTTTTAAAATAAGAACACAAAAATACCACTTGAGATTAAAAAAAATGTAAACAATGCAAACTGAACATAAAAATACAATAAAAAAAATAAAATAAATGAACTTCAATTACGTAATACAGAATTAACTAATATTTTGTCATTGCTCCATTAGCGTCTAAAACTGCCTGAAGTCTTGCAGGCATGGACAAAATCAGATTTCTTGCAAGGTCAACTTCTTGCGACAAGTTCTCCCAAGCGTCTTCAATTATCCCTTCCAATTCTTGGGCATTATTTGGATGGTTATTTAATTTTCTTATATGTTTCACCATTAGTCCCCATACATTTTCAATTGGATTTAAATCCGGACTTTTAGATGGCCACGGTAACAACTCTATGTTTTTATTAAGAAACCATTGCCTGACACGATGGGCCGTATGTATGGAGCAGTTGTCTTGTTGGAAAATAAAATTATTTTCCGGAAACACCTCTATTACTGACGGCAACATAATATTGTCTAATATTTCAATATATTTAAGGGAATTGAGATGACCACCACTGTTCCAACACACACCTAACCCATTTAGGCTCATCCAAGCCCAGACATTGACTGAAAACCTTCCTGGTATTTGTGGATCGAAAGTATATTTTTCGTCGTATCTAGTGGAAGGAGGCCTATATACGCGAACATGTCCATCGTTACAGGATTTAAAAACCTTTTCGTCAGAAAAGACAACTTGTTCTAAGAAGTTTTCATCATTGATTATATAGTTGAGTGCAAAAATAATCCTACCCTGCTTCTTTTCTTCTGAAAGTTTGTATTTTTTTAGCCGCTGAACAACTGTTCAAGTCGCTTTGTAGTTTTATTCTTCTGCAAGCAGTAGATACCGAAGCAGGGAAATTTGTCTCTGAAATTGCATTTACTGCAGTTTGAAAAGGGTTTTCTATTAGGTAATTTATAAGATTTTCATCTTCTTGATTATTGCTCTTTCTGGGCCTACCGGAACCAACTTTATGGGATACCGTTTGGTTGGTTTCCCATTGTTTTTTAACACTCATTATCGTGGTTTTACTCACATTGTATTCAGCAGCAAGTCTTCTTATGGACCAACCATCTTCAATTTTAGAAACAAGTTTTTTATTGAAGAAATAATTTCTAACAAGTCCGTTTGTAAATAAACGGTCTGCTGTAAGGCGTAAGAAAAGACTGATGGTATATTAAACCTAGCAGCTCAGTCGCTTATAGGCTTTCATATAATGCCAAGTGTCTTTCATATAATGCCAAGTCCTCGGCTCTAACTAATAGGTATAAAATTATTAAACAGAAAAAAAAGTAAAATACGATACGAAGACGTATTCATATATAACAGAATTTTTGGGTTGCTTATCTATAATTTATATTTTGTCATTTGAGAAAAAAATAAAAAAGTGGTAGCAGTTAGACCACATTTTCGGCTTACTTTCTATTGTTCCAGATTACTTTTGTGATATGTGGTTATCTTGTTCATCTTTGAATAGAGGTAAAATTTGATTTGATGTGGAACAAGACAATCAGTTAGTTTCGTTGGTCACCTCTATCTCCAGTTTTAAATGAACGTATTAGGAAACGAAATACCAGACGCGGAATGAAGATGGAACTATTAGAGACAGAATTCTTACAAAAATGTTGTCTATGCATAAGATTTTATTATAAAATATAAAATATTGAGGTGTTCTTCTGAAATCTCCTCTATTATATTATAAAAAAGTAGTAAAAAAGTGAGTAAGAGTTACCAGGAGTTTAAATCAACAAATACACGGATTGAGGTGTTTGTGGGGACAGCAAACACGTAATAATATTATGGGATACCTAACAATTCGAAATTAGAAAATTAAAACAGTTTCACCATATTCTTACTTGCTAATTATGTAACCTTTTAAGAGCAAAATCATTTTTGGAGCATATTCAACGTGATTTTTCCAGTTAAGAGGTAGGTTTATATTAATTACAAGTTATTTAAAACACGTTATTCAATCGTTTTTTCATTCAATTTTATCAACGGACTGCCTAAATAATTTGCACTGCATGTATGAAATTGCATTGTATAAGACTTATTCTGGTTCATTGTTAATTTATTCATTGCAAAATATTCAGCTGAAGAATCATGAACATTTGATAGACTAACATGGCTATATCGTCAGCAAACCAGTAGGACAAATAAAAACAAAAAGGGGGCCCAAGATACTACCCTGAGGCACACCTACTTCTATAAATTGCTCATCTAATTTTTCACCCATACAGGGACACTGTTTTTCATCAGCTTAAAAATTTTTAACAATTAGACACATTGTCCACTCAGACCATAAGCCTCGATTTTAAGAAGGCGTCCATGATATACGCAGCCAAATACCTTAGACAAATCAATAAATATTACTATCACTTTATTTCTTTGATCAAGATGTTTGTGAATCGTATTTAATATAGTACCTAATGCTGTTATCGTACATTTTTTATGCCTAAAGCCATGTTGATGTTGTGATAAAATCGTGTTAACTTCTAAAAATGTAATAGTTTTACTAGCAAAAAAATGTGTTCATCGGTTTTTGAAAATATAGTAAGTGTATAATAGCAAGAAGAAGAAGAAATATAGAAAGAAGAAGAAAAATATCAAGAAGAGGAAGACATGTTTCGTAAAACTTTACTAAAAAATTGCATTATTCCTCAGTTATTTTCGGAAATAAACACATCGGTTTTGTTTTGCAACACATGTCAACCAAAGAATAAATTTTTTTAAAATTAATTTCACATAAACTTACCAAGCGAAAAATTGTAAAGCAAAAATCAAACATTAAATCGCTCAGTTCAATTTGAATCATATAATTTCAAAAGTGGCCA
Source organism: Rhamnusium bicolor (assembly GCA_029963845.1). NCBI lineage: Eukaryota > Metazoa > Arthropoda > Insecta > Coleoptera > Cerambycidae > Rhamnusium > Rhamnusium bicolor. The sequence goes on along the minus strand of JANEYF010003421.1, from coordinate 852,516 downwards.
TATCCTCTCAAAACAATTTTGAGTAAAATGCAATAAACTGTCATGAGAAAACTAATGAGTGGATTAATGTATAATTTTGGAAACTTGTTTTTCTGGTGATTTAGATGAGAACTATCTATGAGTAAATAACCATTTCTCTACTGTTTAGTTTAAAAATGGATAATTAAAATGTAGATGGCCGGTTTAGAAACTGACTTGTGAAGTTGGCTGATTTTGAAACTCACTCGATGGCAAATGGCCGGTTTTGAAATTTACTCATTATAGATTGTATGTTTTGAACTTTGTAAGAGCTTTTCAGAAAAGCGTACTAATATGGTTCAAAATAAACTTTTATTAATATTATTATTACTAGAAAAAAAACCTTAAACACTAGACTATATTGTCTCGTTCATCGAGATGCCAGGTCATCCTCCGTATTTGTGGCCTCTGATTTTTCGATACCAACATACAGACTTAACTGCGCCAGTTCTGTCCATAGTGAGCCTGTAAGAGTGCTGCAACATCAGCAATCTTACAGGCTAAACACTAAGTACCAAATGCTAAATATTAATAATTTTCTTAACCACTTCAAAGTAAGACATAAACTATGATTAAATTCTTTACTACTTATTGACATCGAATTTAAACCACGAATTTTGTTTGGAGGTGGCTGTTTTAGGTAAGAAATTATTTTACAGTTGAATAGCTCTTAAAATTCCGAAAACATTGCTGTGCGCAACTTATTTCACGGTAAATTTGGAGATGGCTGTTTTTGAAACTATATGATTCATTTGGAATAATTTACTGAAAACCGAATAGACAGCTTTAAATGTTTTTTTTTAACAAAACATGCAATCCGATAATTTTGTGGTTGGTTACAATCTGACGGTGCATTTAAATCGTGTGTGGTAAAGCCTAATTAGCATAAAAACACCATTAAGGGTGGTCCGAAACGGCCTGCTAAATATTTGGTTTTGACATATTAACTGTTGTACATATATCGTGGGTTGTAAAATTAAGCTCGAATTTTAAACATGTGTTTCAGACATCAATCACAAATAGGAGGTGCTAGATGATATATTAATGCATTCTTTACAAATTGAATATTAGCAGGTTATTAGGTGATTTCGGATACTATGATCTGAGGACTGAATATTATAAAAAATTTTAATTTTATATTTATGCTTAGACAAAAAAAAATGTATTTTTTTACATATGTTCTAGTAATTACTAATTATACAGGGCATTTCACTTCGAGTGTGCCAAACGCAAACAGGTTTTAGAGAAAGCTATTCTAAGCAAAAATATTCATATAAGCATATGTCCGGTGAAATACAACCATTATTTGCACCAGTTTATCTAAATGATATATGATATTGTTACGTGTTTGTTATCCACACAAACACCTATACTCGTAGATTTGTTGATTGAAAGTCCAGGTAACACTTACTCACTACTTTATTTACTAATTAACAATTAACAACAGTAGAATAATTACTGTCTTAACTATAATCACACTTGAACACTTATAAGTCTCTTTCTTATTTCTTCTTTACTCGTTCACGTTCAACTTAAGACTGAGTCTCGGCCCACCGCGCGTCTTATTTATACATCCATTTACACGGTCTAGAATATTCCAGAATATTCCAGTCCCATCTAACCAGTCTACACAGTCCAGTAGTGTAACATTGTCCCCTCCTTAAGCCTGAACGTTCCGATCAGGCAATTCATTGTTACCTGCATACTTGCCTAGTCTCTCTATATGCACCACCTTCATCTTGGATATTGGACTTTGCTGAATTCTATATACAACGTCGTTTAGTCTGGTGACGACAGTGTAAGGACCTTCCCAAGGGTGGTGAAGCTTCGTGAACCTGCCTTCCTTTCGTTCTTGATGACTGTTTACTCAGTAGAAACGTTCTCTTACTTTTGTCAAGGGTTTGTTGATGCCAAAATGTCCGCCAGACGTTCCATGATGCACTTGCTGAAGTATTTTTGCTACGTGACACCTGGAGATTACCAATTTCAAAGTAACTTTCCTCCCATTTGGACTCTCCCACACTCTCTTCAGCAGTCCATCCTCTACTCTAAGGAAGTCCCATTGTGCCCATAAAGCTTTCAACTCCACTGATTTATTTGAAATGTCCTTCCAATCGGGTAGGGTTTCTCTTTCTTTCCATTTCAGAATAGGACCAGTTTCCTTATCGTTTAACTGCGCTTCCCTTAACGACTCATTTGTCCAATAATCCGTAACATCAATCTTAACGGTATTCATCATTTGTAGATTTTGCTGTTTTTCCTCACGGTGGCAAGGCTTGCAGTCTTTCTGACACGGTCTTTTGGAAAGGCCATCTGCCATATTCCTCGAAGTACCAGCTCGCCAGTTATTCTGCAAACAGCGCAAAATAGTGTTCTAAAGATAATTTTAAAGAAAAAAAACTCTACTCCTCTACAAAATTATATAAAGAAGCTGACGTATTCAACATAAGAAATCTCTTTGCTTATCACTGTTTATTACACATGTATGACAAGAACCCCTCACCAGCCCATTCTAGATATGAAACCAGGTTTACAGAAAATAGGTCTATAGGATTGCCATTAGTCAAAAAAAGGCCATACACAAAGATTTGTCTACTATCTCGGACCAAAGTTATACAATATTTTACCTCTGTATCTAAAAACCATAGGAAAGTTTAGTAAATACAAAATTGAAATAAAAATATGTATTACCCAAAATCATGATTCTATAAAGAATATCCTGCATTAAATGGAAAACTCGACCATAATAAGTTTAATATCTTCGAACTAAGTTGAAATAATATAAGACATTTATCTTCCCAATCATAGTATATTAGTATTATAGTACGTACTCTCTTACTGCCGTGTGTTGCTGGTACAAATCCTCAGTCTCGTTTTGTCAATAATTATTAGTTAGAATATTTTCCTATCTCTCTCTGTTCATTTCTATTTTAATATAAAAAACTATACAATTAATTTACTGATCAACCAGGAAGACACAAAATTCACAAAACAAGCATTTTGTGCTTAGGTGATTTCATCTCGGCCTGGTGATGCTGATTTACATGTGTTACTTACTATTATATGTATTGTATATTGTAATTCTAATATATTTTAGGTTATAGTCTACCACAAAGTGTAATAACATTGTACTATTCTACTACTCTACCTAATAATAAATTGAAAAATTGAATTGAAAAAAATGGAAGTTTTAACCTGTGTAAGAAAACATTGTTCTTTCAAATATTTAATCAATTTCAGACAAACAACCACTGACGGTTCTTCTATAGGGTCATTTGGTCAATGACCTCCCACATACAAATAAAAAAATAGAGCTATTCATTTTCTGAAGTTTAAGAATATATAATATATACTATATTTTTAATATTCTTAAAAAAATATATTAAAGTTTCTAGTTCATTCTATGCACAACACTATTCAAATATCTAGATCATTACATTATTCATTTATCTTGGGTCAATCCACAACATGTCCTCAAAGCTAGCTACGGACCGATTTTACAACAAATTAAAGTGAAATAGAGTTATGCGCGAATCGTCAGAAAGCAAAAGAGACAGAAAACACTGGCGGGGACAATGTACCTGACGACCCTGACACGGTAACGCACGAAGTTTAGTAGAGCAGTCGCCAGTCAGCAGTCTTAATGCTGACTAGATACGCGTTGGTCGGTAAATTCTGTCGCGTTGTTTTTAATGTTTTTATTTGTGAACATTTTATTAGTAAATCTCTACTTGTCGTGAAATTAAGTAAAACAATGTTTTTGGTGTTTACTATTAAATATGAGTGTTGTACAAAATATATTAAAACTGAAAGATGGACATAAGTTGGGTTAAGAAGACCGAGTGAAATTCAAAGGTTAAATTTATACCTCGTCGTAACAACATGTTAAGTTTTATTGCAAGTACATAAACGTCATTAAACAGTTTGTGTGTTGTTTCATTTTTTCATCCAGTTAATCAAGAGCAAATACAAATGTTCGTGGTTTAATTAAATCACAACATATTACATGTTACATATACATATTACAAAATAAAATAATAGACTGTGTATTATTCTGTGGAGCTTTTGAGCTAGCACTACGCGGACATGATAAAACTGAGTCCTCTGATAACCCGGGAATATTTCGAGGTCTAGTAAATTTTGTATCTTAACTAGATGCCATTTTTAAAGACCATTTACAAAACAGTACTGTGTTTAAGGGCACTTCGAAGGCAATTCAAAATGAACTTTTAGATTCGATACTGGCGATTATTCATGAAGAAATAAAATCTGAAATTAATCAATCTGACTTCATTGCAGATCAAGTGGATGAAGCCACAGATAGTTCCAATAAAGTACAAGTAGTTTTTGTGTTTAGATACGTTTTAGACGGTGTTGTATGTGAGAAATTTTGGAAATTTATTCAGCCTCAAGGAACGACATCGCAGCATTTGATAGATGTAATTTTAAAAGAGTTAGAATGTCTGAAAATTAATGAAAGACCTGAAAAATTGATAGCACAAAGTTACGATGGAGCATCAGTAATGAGTGGTGCTTTTGGAGGTGTACAAGCCAAAATTAAAAAAAGTTATCCTTCAGCAAATTTTATTCATTGTTACGCTCATCAACTAAATTTAATTTTACAAAAAGCATCAAGTCAGGATAGAAGCATAAATTTTTTTTTGCTAATTTACATAGCTTTTCTTCATTCTTTGGAAAATCGCCAAAAAGAACAGCCGTGTTAGATAATGTTGTTAAGGTGAGATTACCTAAAGCGGCTCCAACACGATGGAATTTTAATACAAAGTGCATAGAAACTGTTTATACCTATCGAACAGAATTATTAGATTGTTTAGAAAAAATCATTGATAATGAATTAGAAAACAACACTGTAAACCAAGCTATTGGTTTAAAAAAATACTTACAAAATGAAAATTTTCTTTACTGGTTAAATTTTTTCATTTAGTTATGCCTCATTGTGATATAGTGTTCAATCAATTACAAAAATGTAATATCGATGTCATAACAGTAAATAAGTGTATTGGCGTTTTTAATAGTAAAATTGAAGACATCAGAAATAAAATTTTGAATAACTATTTGGTGGAGACATCCATGCAGTCTGCCAAGAGATGTAAAACGGAAGAATCAAAAAGGAGAATTTCATTAGAAGTTTGTGATATAATTACATCTGAGATCAAAAACAGGTTTGGCTTCAGTAATCATTTAGCAGTGTCTCAGTTATTTCACGCAGATCGATTTAAAGATTATAAAAAAAGCTTTCCTCAAGATATGTTTAAATTAGTTAAAACGGAGTATCCAGTCATAAATCATTTGAAACTTAAAACTGAATTAGAAGTATTATATAACCGAGAAGATTTTTCCAATAGTGAAGGTGCAGTTGCTTTGTTACAGCTTTTTATTAACAATAATTTGTGCAACACTTTTTCTGAAAGTGTCAAACTGTTAAAAATCTTGTGTACTCTCCCTATGACTACTGTCGAAAGTGAACGTTGTTTTTCCACCTTAAAAAGAATAAAGACATTTTTAAGAAATACCATGGGTCAGGAAAGGTTATCTTCTTTAGCTATGCTTACCATAGAAAGGGCATTAATAAAGATAAGATAAGATAAAAGACTTTAATTAAAAAAGTAATTGACCACTTTGCATCTCAAAAAGACCGGAGGATCGACTTGGAAATTAAATCACTTTAAAAGGTAGGTAATACAGTAAACTTTTCTAATTGACCTCCCTATCTCTTGACACACGAACCGCCGTTGCAAACAACAATTTAGTAAATTTGAAACTTACATTTTGTTAATGTAATTAAAATTAATTTAAATCAAACAGGATACATCATGCCTTAAATTCTCTTTATACAAACAAAAAGTAGTTGCGTATATACAAAGAAATTTTTGTTGCTCCAAATATATTTTTTTAAGTGTGTACCAAACAAACAAATATATCATAAATTTATTTTTCTTGTTGGCGGAAAAAGACAATCGAATTGCAGCATTGTAATAAAGGTACTTGGACTATAATAACTACCTATTACTCTTCGTCATTATCCACAAAGTAATGCCGAAACGTAAGAATGGGCGACACCAAATATTTTGATATTGAGTATCGATATCAAGAATGGTCTGCTTATCGATGTATCGATACCGAACCTTGGTATCAATACAATATGTCGATAAATGTCGGTATCGATACCTGGAATCTGTATCGAGGTGTCAAACACCTGTCGGTGTTGTTACCTCGATATCTACAAATTTGTGATATAAAAAAACTGAAATTCGACTCGATCCTTACCATCATGATAACATACATATAATATCAGATGTTACCCCAAAACACCGATAAGACCACTAAATATTGACAGTCGGTAGCATCCCATTGCAACAATTTTAAGCAACTAACTACCTTCTCATACACTTGCGAATAAAAACAATTTTTAAGTAACAAATCTGCTTAATTATCCAGCTAATTAACATTTATATTCAATGTCATGTTTTTTAAATTTAATAAATCGGTTCAACGATCTGTAAATTGAATGTTACAGCCTATTACGAATGAATTAGTTTTACCATAATGTACAGTACGCTTTTGAATGAAAAATTATAAACAAAAGATAAAGACATGCATGTACAGGGTGTTGCACTTAATGTTCCACCCTGTTATTTTTATAATTTTGAGATAAATAAAACTTTCAAAAGTTATGTTCGTCACTTTTTCCAGAGATTTTGAAATCGATATTTAAAATTTCATAAGCTTAAAAATGTACAGGGTGTGGCAAGACATGTAATTTTTGAAATGTAGAACCCTATATATCTTCCATAGTACCGAATAATTAATCAAACTATATAGGGAAAACTAATGGCAGTGTGGTCAATTCAGCTAAAATAATTACAAGAATCTGGCACTTCCGGTTATACCGGAAGTCGATACCAACTTACTTATTTTAATGGAATACCCTATATATTTTAGCGTTTTCGAAAAGAGCATAAAATTCGGAGTCAAAAACATAATCCCAGAATGGCTATTTCTACGTTTTCGTCATCAAAAAATAGGCTTCCGATTTTGAATTCTTGCCTTGAAAGAGCCATATTTTTTAAAATTATCCAGTATGCGTTTTACAGTGTTTGGTGACGGTTTCCGTTTTTGTGGATATCTAGTAACAAATGTACTATAAGTTCTTGATATTACTTTATCATATTCTCCATAAATAATAAACAAATTCAAAAAGTCTTCGTGGGTGTAATTTAAACGCGGTGGCATTTTTTTACATAAGAGAATGACTAACATTACTGGTTGTTTCTAATCATGGCTAATTTGATAAAATTGTTACTAAAAGTTCTTGAATTTCTAAGAGAATCGCAAATATTTCAAAAAGTTGTAACTTAAACCCCCACAATGCTGATATCAGAAAAAAAGGAATTTAATTATACATAAATTGATGTAAAAAAATACAGGCAGTTTCATTTGATTTAAGCAAGTTTTCGCGGTTTGAAGATTACAAAATGTAACGTCAAAAATGGAACACTTGGTATACTACTATTGAATTTCTTTAAACCGTGGAGCGTAGCTCACCTTATTGTCTTTTTGCATACAAAAAAGCAAATCAGTATCTTTTACACGAAGAAAGTTATAAAGGTTATTGTAAACCATTACATCTGTCAAAATTTCTTTAAAATGTCAAATATCTCTGAAATGGCTGGGTTTAGGCATAGGGTATTCTACAAATTTTTGGTTCAGAATCTTATGATCTTTCCGAAAACTCGAAAATATATAAGATATTCCATTTAAAATAAGCAAGTTGGTATCGACTTCCGGTATAACCGGAAGTGCCATATGATTGTAATTATATTAGTTGGATTGGCCACACTGCCTTTAGTAGCTCCCTAAATTTTCAAAATTTTCTGGTGCGTACTTTTCCCTATATCGATCGATGCAGTTCCTGGTGAGACACTGTATATTATTATATGTAGATAATTATGTAGCATAATATATTTATGTGGGACGGAAAAAGAAAATGAAATGTAACGAATTTTAATGGTTATCTTATAAAAAATTTTTAAAATTGATAATTATGTTTCTGTTCCATTCTATTCCACATAAATAAATGCCACATTATAACCTAAAAAAAAAGTACGAATTTTTACTGCATTATACAGTACACAAAGCAACATCATTTATCCCGACAAAAAGCCGGAAAGATAGGTGGCATTACTTTCCTCTCGTCAAATTGTGAGAAGTGCCAAATTATCTCCGCACTATGCTCTCATATAGATACGATCACAAATTAAATTTATTCGTTTCTTTTTTTTATTTAACACGCTTTTATCAGCTTCACTTGTATGTTTGTTTGTTTGTTTGCAACCGACTCTTTGGACTCGATTTTGACCCACTTTAAACGGACAGATTTAATTGAAACTTTGTACACTTACGAAGAACCGGCAACAATACAATAATTTGATAAGTTTATATCATTATCCTGATCAGGATCGCCAGAATTAAATAATTTCCTTTCCTCACGTATCCTCTGCGTGAGAGCAAGTGGCTTATTACTGTTAGTACATTCCGTGATTCTCAGTTCGTTCGATGGCCGAGCGGGCTAAGGCACAAGTCTTAGTCGACGCGAAACGACGGACTCCTCGGGCGTGAGTTCAAATCTCGTCTATGGCTGAAAAAATATATATATATTTTTTTTCAGAAGTATCTGTTGGATCGTAATATGTTATAATATCAGCATCAATAAGCAATATAAATATAGTTTAAAAAAACTAAAAAACACGCTTTCATAGCACATCAAACTAAAAAGTGAAAAATAAATATAGTTTAAAAAAACCAAAAAAACACGCTTTTAAGGCACATCAAACTAAAAGTGAAAAATAATTATTAATATAAACTGAAAACAATAATGAACGAAAAATACTAGTATTATTGTGAAAAAAAGCGTGGGGCGCTTTTTGCCATATTTTTCGTATATCGAGCAACCCACGCTTTTTTCACAATAATACTAGTATTTTTCGCTCATTATTGTTTTCAATTTATATTAATAATTATTTTTCACTTTTTAGTTTGATGTGCTTTAAAAGCGTGTTTTTTAGTTTTTTTAAACTATATTTATTGCAGTAGCCAAATTAGGATCATCATATCTAGTAACCTACGCATTCTTTTCAGAATCTGAAAGTTGCCACTAAGATGGTCTCTGAATTATGTTTCTTCTATATAACCAAAGTTGTAACTATTATAGTTACTCAGATTAACAAAAAACCAATGGTGAGCATTTAAATACAGGATACCTTGTATAGTTTATTTCAAACTTATTTGTAATACAGAAAACGTCGGAACTTTTGACGGCGGTAAGGGGATCAAAGTCGCCGACGTTTTTTATGTTAAAAATAAGTTTGAACTAAACTTTATAATAATATTTTTTTGTTAATCATAAACTTTTGTATTATATGCACATATAAAATAAATGCAGCAGGATTTAAAATCCTGCTCATATGTCAACTGCACAGATAATACAGAATGCAAAATCACTTTTAACGACTGGCTTAAGAATCATTTTCCAACCCTGCCAGGACAATTAGTAAAACAAATTCATAATGAAATTGTCACAATGTCATTAACAAACTGCGTCAAAGAATAAGTGTTATTCAATTTTGTACTGTTTGGCATGCCATGGACACGGCGTCGCATAAAAGGCCAACCGGCATGTGGAATTGATCGTGATGTATTCTATATTATACTTTGTACCTGTTACCCTTAACAACGTAATTGATCAGCAATAATGCCCCTGCGTGTCTATCAAATTACTGCCGCTTTGTTATGTACTCTTTGCCTACTCTGTTCAAGTCGTCGTAAATTATAGACCTTATTTCATATTCCGCATATTCATGGAGTAGGAAATGGATACGTTGACCATCGGACCCCTGTGTGAGGAGTGTTTCATTTGAAAAGTGAAACAGGGTTAATGCTTTGTTGCTCTGACTCACAGTAATGAGTACATTCCAAAGCTGATGTCTCATTCCATTGATAGTTGGATTTTTTATAATTATGATTCTGCATTTTACAGGGTGTCTCTGAAAGGTCTATATGAAAAGATACCGCATATTTCCAAGATCAAATTGTTATCAATAAAGTAGTTTTTAAAAGATACCTACTCTGTATGTGTAGTTCCTCAGACACCCTGTTTGTGTAGTCTGTATCTTAAGTAGCTGAGATTTAAAATTTTTAGCATTACAAATTCATACTGTTTGGAAAGATTTCTGCGGTTGTCAAAGTGAAAATTACTGGTTTCTCGGGATGACCCGTGTCTGAAATTTATGAGGTCTCGACGTTTCGGAACCTGCTTTGGGGTAATTTTCAAGAGAAATAGGGAAAGTCAAAATAAGGTAGTCTAGAAGGTGTTGGGAGTGGTTCGATTCCCGCACCTCAATCTGCCTACTCACCAGGCCGAGTCGTGGTTAGTCTCCGAGGGCTAGATCTGCCTACACCTTAGAATAATGTTCGTATAGTCTATTGTTAATGAGTCTGTTTGTTTGTCCAATGTAAGTTTGCAAACAATAATTGGAGCAAGGTATTTCGTAAACACCGTGTGAGTCATTAGGGACTTGGTGTTTTGGGGTCTTGATTTGGTTGGAGTTAGTCTGTTGGATTGTGAATATGGTTTCTATGTTGTTGGTTTTTAGGGATTTTGAGATTTTCTCTGTGACACCTTTGATGTAGGTAGGAAGGCTATGTGTTGGTCAGGTGTTATGTTTGGGATGAGTTTTGTGCTTTGAGTATGAATCGTGTTAAACATGTTCTATAGTAGCCGTTTAATAGAAGTGTTTGTTTTAATATTTATAATTCAGATTGTCTGTTGTAGTCGTCAGTCAGTTAGTCAGTTAGGAAAAAATCAATGATTCCAGATGTTCAAATACTGTTGAATATATAAATAAAAAAATTGTGATGAATGACCATTGTAACACAAGCGATTCGATAAGTAGTAACCGAATTGATTTTATGTTTCGTCTCAAAATGAAAAAAATATGGAGTAAAATAACACCTACCTATTTATACGCCCGGTCACCTGTTCATTGATCTGTGTGTACTTATGACAACTCAAAAAATCCTAACGAAAACTACCAAATAAATGATCCCCTGTAGATGCTACTTTGAACAAATTCGTGGTATTACATCCCAAAAACTTTTAGTTCAGGTAGTGTATAATAGTGAAACAAAAGGCATTTACGGAAACCTAACTGGGTTAGTGATCTGCTAACCTGGTTGAAGTTTTGCTTTCGTTTACTTGATCGAGTTAAGGGTACTTTAACTCGATCAAGTAAACGAAAGCAAAACTTATGAAAACCCACATAGGTTACTAACCAATTTCTCATTTCTTCAAAAATTTGCATTTTTGTCAGTACGTAACCGATGTTATGAATGTAAATGGAGGATGAATAGTACAAGAAATCAAAATTTCCCTTGTGCTGTAGCAGCGACACCGTTTTTCCTGCTAAACGAAGATGTCAATGATGAAGGAGAACTCGTTGGAGAAATTTATGAAGTCGTATATTCCGTAACGTGCTAATATGTCGTTATGACATTATTTTAAAATTATTTTTCAAAAAAAAAGTACTAAAATATCAAAACAGACTTGATTTATGTTTGTGTTGGTCTCGACTGACTATAGTTGTCGGGTCACGTCGTGCGTTCGCATACCAACAATCAACATAATCTGATAATAACCTAATACATAATTTAAGGAACCTGGGTTCTTACCCAGGTTATGTTTCCGTAAATGCCTAAAATGTAATTTATATTAAGTTCAACGAAAACACGATTAATACATAATTCAAATCGACATCCACAGTCATTCCACAACATGCATCCCATAGAGCCAATATTTGTTTTTAATTCTCGATATCCTGTACAAATACCAGCTTTTACAATACGCTATTTCTGACTTTGTTTTCATAGTGCTCCCTAAATCAGTGCATCCCTCGACTATATCAAGGGTGTTTCCTAGGGCAGGTCTATTAGATCACCCCCCTCCCCATCCGTTTGTGGTGGTGTTAAATCCCCATGGATGCCAGTCACCAGTTTCCTGCCCTCTTAAGATCAACCCCAGTCGATAAGGGGGATTACGAATTAGAAAGTTGTTTTCTTTAATCATTTATGTACCACAACAAGTGTAATTATTTTAAGAGGCCTGAGGAGTGTTGAATAGAATTTTGAGTAACCTAATTATGATCTCAAAAGGGTAATTGGAATTTAATAATGCGATGCTCCTTTGACGATAAAGTAATAGGACGAGTTAGCGCCTAGTGAAACAATATTTTTCCTTGATTTTCTTGTGCATACTAGATCAAAGATACTAAAATTAACTTATATGGAAACCTTCAAATTTTAAAGAATTGATTCACTATAAATATACAATTAGAGAAATGTTTGATAACACTGTCCACGCCTTTTTATTATACAAGGGATCTAGTAAATAATGATACGCCATTTCTTTAGGGTACAATATACCAATTGAATCGAACCATAGACATATAATAATATGTCTATGAATCGAACATATTTAGTTAGATAAGTTCTTAAAAATGTATATCAATAGAAGCAAGAATAAAACATTTAAAACAAAACAAGTTTTGTTTATTTAAAAAAAATTCTGCAGTACATATTAAGTAATAATTAAACAAAGTCGTCATATTAATAATAAGTTCGACTTTTAAAAAATGTGAAAACATCAAATAATGACAGCGGTAAACGAAGCTATAAAGCTTCCAGATTTGAGCATTCTTGCCTAAACGAACCGAGCGTGCACGAACAAACACGAACAAATAATTCTAACAAACGTTTGTTGCATTCAGCACGTTATACATATTCCCATATACATATATTCCCACATGTTCGTTAGACTCGCTGGCAACCGGCGCTTTTTTTAATTCTGTGCACATCATTATTATTAAAAAATAAAAAATCAAAAAGTATGGATACAATTAACTTGATGTGGCAACAGGCACTTTTTTCATTCTTTGCAAATTATTAAAAAATAAGAAAAATCAAGGTAAGTGTGGATACGAAGATTACTTATATGGCCAGGGTTCCATAACACCGGGTACTGTTCCATAAATACAGATTAACTGTAGAGACTTTTCTCTATTCTACTCCATTTTTAGCAAAATTCAAAACCAGACTAATAAAAATAGTAACATCAGCATGTGGTCTTCATCGCGAATGCTACGAACATCACAAACTCTCTGTATTCCCGTCAGATTGAATGCTCGGAGAACAATATTTTAATTTGAGCAATTCTGATTTACCGACAAGCCGTGTAAAAAATTTGGCGCGTTCGATTCGCCACAGAGACAAGTTCAGACTAGCGAACTCGGCTCTGCGTGTTCGGCTCATCCTGTTCATTCGGGCAAAAATGCACAAATGTGGACAGCTTTAGATGCAATCCTTATTCGCGTACAAATGTGAAGAAGTTTTTAAATAATGATACATTTCAATCATTTACCAACTGCGTATAAAGAGTTAGTAAATGTTCGACTTTTTAGTAGTAAGTGTACAACAGAAATATCGAAATAATTTGTTATCCTTATTGACGCATTTGCCGCCAGCGTTATAACAAGAATTAATGCAACATGTTTTAATGTTTAGAGTCTATTATCTGCCAACGAGAAATTTTATGCATACAAAATAAATATGTAAAGTTATACAATAAAATATAAAAACATAAACCATGCTTGTTAGCTTTGTCATTACAGTCCGCGACCATGGCTGACTTAAATATGTATATGTGCAAATAGAAGGAATTCTTGTTTGTGGAAGAAATGCTTCTCTAAGATAAAAGCCAAACATTGTATGTATCTCCCTTGGATTCGATATGTTGGATGTCCATTTTTTTAACGGTAATTATTATAACGATAATTATAATTTTTCGAAATATCTTCCATAACGTTCAATAGATCTCTTCATACTTAAAAACCATCCAACAATCGTCCCATTCCACCGTTGAAGTTAAATTGTAAGTTTCGTTCATTACTCCAAGTAAATTTTTTCATTCAAAAGCAATGCCATGCTTAATTTAGGAAAAAATTAAAGGGCACAAGATACTGGATCAGTGCTGCATGCGCATGATTTATAATTTATTTATAAATTTCTCTGTTTTAAAAATGCCTAATTTTTTGAGCTCGATATTTAGGCACATCATTTAGGCGTGATCCTGGATGAGAATCTGCAATACCTTGAGAGTTCGAGGCGAGGTGTATACGTTTGAATAGACTGTACTATGCTGTTGCAATATCAGCGTTTTAATTATTTTTCACTATTTTTTAAATAAAGGGCACAGTTTTCTTTATATTACGAATGTTAGGAAAATATTAAGCCATTGGTGCCAATTTTCAGTTTTCTTTTTTATTGCAAAAGAAGAAAATAATTTGAGGATGTGTACACACATAAAGCCAGTCGTTCATCTGACAAACGTTACCAATAGGGTGTTTGCCACTATGAGAAATAAATTATTAAATTATGTGAATACGATCAATTTACCGAATAAGAAATCAGAAATTATCGGTTTGTATTCACAAAATACTAGATTGATTTATTTTTTCAATTTTAAAATTGCAATTGCAATGGTTCGTATGTGATGTGATGTCACTCTTGTAGTAAGTAAAACCTACGTGACTGCTTTGTGAATATTTGGACTGATCTCGTGCTGTTTTTCAAGACTATAATAATTAATCATGGAGGGCGTTTTTTTAAAAGCGCATAGTATAAATTTGCCATGAATTGACACAATGATGGTGGCTAAATTCTTTGCGACTAATCCCGATTTCTGATCTGCCGAATTTGGGAACATTAAAACATCTGTGTAAGTATATAATATTTGTTTACTTCTAATTTTAAAGCTGACTAGGTACTTATGTTTATAAAAGTGTGTACAATGTAGGTAATTAGAACATTTATTAGACAATCTTCAACATAACCTCAAAATTACAAACATGACAGATATGCGAAAGACTTCACTTGTTTACATTAGTTGTAAAATTCAAGGCTACTCAAAGCATAAGACGAAATAGCATTTACATTAAAGTAAAGTGATCCTCACAAAAATACAGTATACTTTTACTTGATAATAACTTTGGGTCTCTCCTGGCAAGTTGTAGCCAAGTGTTTCTCATTTTAATATCTTTTGGCAGTTTTATAAACAACTTTTGTGGTGTCTTTACACTTGTACTCTTGCAGTTCGGCACCAAATACCACGAATAACGATGATAACTTATTATTTTACATGATATATAAAAAAAATGCTATCAAGCGTTACTTGCACATATTTGTTTACTACAAGAATGACGTCGCAGTAGATAGTGACATGGCGGCTCGTGTTTTCGCGTCAATTTATGTATTTGAAATTATGAATGCTATTTTATCCTATAAAGCGATTTCATTTAAGCGGAATACAAATTCCCGTGGACTAATACTAGGATATGAAAATTTTAAGACAATTTAAAAATAAGAGTCGTTCGCAATTTTGTCTACAACGGAAACGGGCGTTGCTAGGAGATTCCCACAAATTAAACACCACAGGTAAAACATCCTTCTATATCCCTAAGGTACCTCAAGGTACCTTGTGTGGGAGAGGGCTACACATTTAGAGACAATGAACTCACACCCAATGTCCGAGTGTGCTAGGATTAATTTCTGGTTTAGAAAAAGGCCTAGCTCTTCGACCGGGGATCGAACCTGAAACTCAAAGGTGAGAGGCAAGTGTCCTTACCACTCGCTTAAGAAGCAACCTTATACCTAACATTTCTAGCAATCGTTGGTGATTGCGGGCATTCCATGTTTTTGTCAGTCATTTGTTAGTGAACACTAAAACGCAAAACTAAAAATTGTTGCTTTCACCGCCTACATTGAAAAGTTTGCATTCATTCGCAGCTAGAATTTCTTTTGATCTTTTTGTATTAACCGTCACTGGATTTAGCGCATTCGTTTGCACTAGTATATAAGAAATTTGTCTTGCTCTCACTACGAATCGCCTCCTATATTTGGCAAAGTATCCTCGACAATGCGAACGATTGGTGACGTTTGCCAGATGTAGTTCTTCAAATCTACAGCTACGCTCGATAAACCCACGCGACAAAGTGCTATAACATGTTTACCAAACAACTTACACTTTTATGTATCATTTATCAAAAGACAAAAATATTGATACTAAGATCTTTTGTTCTGTTGGAATGTTTTTGATTTGTTTACTAGTTAATGGAGATCCAACAGATTCACTCCAACATACGAACCTTTGTCTATGTATATAAAGCTATACGCAGAGTTTAATGTCTTTAAAAAATCTTTCCTTTCCCACATAAAGCGTGAAGTATCTGAATACACCTGTATAATTATTTATTTACCCGCTAGTGTTGCAAACACATATCCATTAATTTAATTACACACACGTCGTTAGCACATTAGCGAAAGATTCCAATGTGTTTTCCCTATATTTGTTACGAACAATTAAAACATTAAATATAATGTACTAAATTCAAATATGTTTGTGAGTCGGATTACCAGCGTCGGTTTTACGGTTAGGCCTCATAGGCCCGTGCTTCGGGACGGCCGGCTCTAAGGGGGCGCTTCAAGTCCAGCTGTGTTAATTTTAAAACGACCTTGAACTTTTTTTTTAAATAGCTCTTGTTAAATTTTAATGTTGCATTAAAACGCTCTGTGGTAGGATGCGAGGATGGTCGGACGTCGGACTTATGCGAGTTTTGTCTGCTATGGCTCCCATCTGTGAATGACGACTCTCTAGGTTCTAGGTAATCTATTCACAAGAAGTAAGGTAACCCAGAAGGCGCACACATAACGATGGGAAATCAGTATATTTTGTGCAATGTGGGTATTCTTATTATTCTGAGGCGGGGGGATTCGCAAAATTTACCTAGGCCTAGGGGCGATTAGTATCTAAAACCGGCACTGCAGATTACCTACGAAACTAATGTGTAGTCTGTAGTGATTATTTAAAAAACATGTATTACCCTATTCCCTATTCCACTACTGAACACGATTAATTTGTTGTGATGAGCAATAGAATGTGAATCTGCTTATGATATATTTTTGGTAAAGTGATGTTAATTATTAATCTCGGGCAAAATTGGAATAGCCAATATAATATGATATGTATAGCCTTATAATAATTCTATTTGGATTTTTTGCAAACTCTTTTTTTTCACAGAGAGCAAATCATGACTGAAAAATAAAGATTTAAATGAAAGTTCAAGCCTCCCACACAAAAAAATATATAAAATAAGATCTTACACAAAAAAAATATATTCATGAAATTTCACGGTTTTTATTTAAAATAAACTATTTTGTTACTATGTTTACTACAGAAAAAAATTTAAAGCGAAACGGAAACAACGTGCTGTTTAAAGATAGTAATAATCTAAAACGTTTTTAAAATTCATTAAAATCAATATTATTTATTAGCAGATATAGCACAGACAGACATGTTTTTGTGGATATATCTTGCTTTTTGCTTTAGCAATCGTAATGGTAATGGTGGCGGAGGCTGACGCCTGACAAGTAGGCCACAGACGGGCCTACTTGCCAGGCGTCAACCTTCAACTGTCCCCTCAGCCTTGTGCTTTTCTTGCTCCCTCATCGAATCTTTCCGACCTTCTGATGAAGGTCAGGATGTCACTTATTGCGAGGGAGCTTATCTCCTTCCTTTGAAGCGCCTCAGAACCGAAGATACTGTGTCTCAGGCGCCCAAACGCTTCACATTGTCCCAGGAAGTGGTAAGATGTTTCTTTATCACTCCTGCATCTTGGACATGTAATCTTCCTCAATACCTATCAATGATAGATGCCTCCTAAGTCTGCAGTGGCCTGTCAGAACTCCGATTAAAAGATTCAGAGTTTTCCGATTCCGTCCCAGCAACTAGACCGATCTCGATTTGTTCGGCCCCGTCACAAAATTTCGGGTTTGCCTGCAGGCTCTGTTGTTCCACCAGTGCGTCCTCAGTGTCTCGTGGGCCCACTCATTGAGGGCCGTGTTTGCTTTAGTTTGCCCAATAATTATAAAGATGCCTACAGGCACACGTACCTACATGTTTTAAGACATGGGAACGCGCGTTCATGTACGCGCGTTCGTATACGTGGTATCCGCATACCTACCCACACACATACACATTTAAGTAAATCATCTCTAGAGTTCAACAAGTCGATGAGTGAAGATGATATAAATTTGTTAGCAGTGGCATGTGTTTACAAACAAAGCTTTAACAACACAGCACTGGCAATGCTTCTCGTACATGTATAATTTGGACTGGTAACTACTACTGTCCGATTAAAAGTTTAGTTACGTACGCCGATTCCGGCTTCTTGCCTGGATACTAGTTGCCGAGCTGGTTGGATATATCACAGAAATATTAATTCAATTATATACAAGCTCTTTAAAAAATAGGATTTTTATATACCTACCGGCCCTGAAAAATGGCATAAATTTCCGCTGCCTAAAAATTTTTCTCTCTACACACGTTTACATGTACTCACGTTGATGTCTGCACATACATAAAATCAAGCAGCAATAAAAGACCGACAGACTTATTAGCTGAAATTTTGTCCACACACTGGCATATTTGTCTATTTTTTAGTCCAGCTCTGCAATGCCAACCATACTATTGTAAAAGTTAGTTCAAGGACGCAGGTTTTACAATTAATTAAAATATAATGAGAATAAAATGGGCCTACCACAATATAATGTAAATGGAAAATATATAAACATAAAAATAGTTTGGCACGGTAATTTGTATCACTTTAGTAAAAATCATTGCGTTAATATTTGATTTATGCAACCAAATATACGTGACTGTGTATGTTCTAGATGTCATATACTAGGATTATTAATTTTCTTGATAATTGTTATTGTAATAATGTTAATTCCTTCAATCAACGGTAATAATAAAGTTGCTTGAATTCAACTCATAGTAACAATTATTAATAATAATCAGTTTTTGATTAGCCAGACACAAAAAAATACAATTCTTAAAAATACCATGTCTGTAAAAAATGTCATTCAACCTCATATTAATAATTGACAAATATTTGTTTAAATTATAACAAAAATCTACAGCTTTTTAACAAACTTCGTATTTATGTGCATCTAGACCTAGAGGAACATGGTCTGGGAGTTACAAGCATATAAATCAAACATGCGATGCCCAATTTATGCAACTTACAAATCGATGGGTTTTTGACAAAACATCGTAAGCGACAATTTTGTCAAAATTGCGTTTTTTGGTCTATACGATTCCTTGTGTTAAACTTGTGCATCCCGACATAACATCTTATGTCAATTGTACTGTTTTCACTAAATTTTATCGTTTTATATAGCATCGTAAGCGCCAATGTTTTCAAACTGTGTTTAAATTATACCTAAAACTATCGTAACTGCTGATGTAATGCCGGTAAAGAATCGTAAGCGACGTCGGTTACGATTAATTGTCAGGCGCTTACGATGCTTACTAGTTACCATTTTCTTGTCCACTGCGCATCAGTTCGAATAAAAAAATCCGTTATTTTAATTTCAGTTCAGTTATTATCTAAGTTTTAAAGTGTCTGTATGTAACGGATTCTTACGATTTAGTTAAGTAGTTAGTGTTCTTGATGTTTAAATTTGGCTTGAATAATAATAGAATAACATCGTATGTGTATCTTAAGCGACAAACTTTAATAGAGTTATGCCTGACAAATTATCGTAAGTTGCAATAATTAATGTAAATATTTACTTATTTCAAATTTTATACTAAAATTCAATTACTATTTACAAAAAAAAAGTGATACAAACATTTTAATAATTGTAGTCTGAGAATAATCTCAATTATCAAAAAAAAGTTGGTTCCTGTAAAATTTACTGTGTCGCATACGTTGTTTTGTCAAAAACCCATCGAAATGGTCAGTTGTTATAAAACAAAACAACTGACAAAACTACTCAGTGGTACATAAAAATTCCTGTCCAATTTCCAGTGTAGGCACATCCTTATGAGATGCAATCTAGTCAAAACTATATATAAAAAAGCTATCTATTTAACAAAATATTTTATTAAATTCAACAAAAATAAATATACTAAAAGTGATGTGTACTTAAG
This sequence comes from Rhamnusium bicolor, assembly GCA_029963845.1. Classification (NCBI taxonomy): domain Eukaryota; kingdom Metazoa; phylum Arthropoda; class Insecta; order Coleoptera; family Cerambycidae; genus Rhamnusium; species Rhamnusium bicolor. Next base: position 832,376 of record JANEYF010003421.1, on the reverse strand, counting down.
TACTGTATAAAATATGGACGTATTTTTTCTAATATCCTACAACATTCCAACTTAACATAACTCAACTTGTGTTCACATTCCGAGATACTCAACAGAGGATTCTCATTAAATCCATCAACGTTATCGATTAGATCGAAAAACTCATCATCGTTAAATGAGGTTGTGCTATTAGCTGCCATCCATAATTTCAAAGCGTTGTGGAGTACTGGTTTTCTGGAAATTTTTAAGTAGTGTTCTAAAATGTGTCTGCACTGGGCATCTTCCAGGCAGTTTTTTATTCTGTCGTTAAATCTCTCTATTTGTTGGTGGGTGAATTTTACTTCGGCCATCGAGTAACCTAAAAAACAACAACATATAACTTTCGTTGCTATCATATTTCCAAAAGTTGTCAGTGATCATGTCATGGAGCTACGATGGATTACTTACTAGGTCACTGCATCTGCTTCACTTTCTGAAGCAGTATTTTATGAGTACTTCATAAAATTATCAAAGTATTTTACTTAAGGCGGATTCATGCATCTTTGTTTCAAATTTTAACATATATCATCTTAACAACAATAAAAAAAGGTTGGTAAGGTTAGCTAAATGTGGAATTCAATCACCATTTTCAAATTAAGATTAAAACATGCTGCATGAATTGACCTAAGCGTTGATTGAAATATTATCAATCAACGACCTAATTGATAAGAAATAGTATTTAAGGTATTTTTATACACCCACATCAATACATTTAATTGCAATAGGTATTTCATAATATAAACAATTTTATCTTGTAAATAAATAAACATATTTGGTAACTTACATGTCTTATGTCTTGTAGTTTTGGTATCTTTTCTAGATATCTTCTAATTTTACCACTCCATTGTTCTTTGTGCAACTTCCTGAGAAACTTCGACTTAATGACCCAACATAACCTTGCCAAAATGTAATGTTTTTTGTGCTTGGATGGTAAATCTTTAATAACCAAAGTGTGAAACAGTTTGTGTACAAGAGTGGTTAAAAATAAGTGTACTAAAATAGCACCGGAAGCACCTTGCAAAACCAGCAGGCGTTCCAGTAAATTTCTTTCGTCTGTTGCAAATTTATACACAAGCAAAGAAATCGATATGATTCATCATCATCACGATTTATTTATACATTACAACATGGATATCTTAATTTGATTAATAGTAACATAATATATTCATACTCACACCATCACCCCATGATACGCCATGACCCCATCGTTTCCTTCATTGTTTATACACTTGCATTTTTTTTTAGTTTTATTTTTCAAAACGTTTATTTAAAATTACCGCCCTTTATGCTGAATTGTTTACTATGACATCTATACACATTGATACCAAACTGTGATTTTATCCATGAATAAGCCACGCTTGTGGACCTAGATGAATAAAACAGTCTGAGTTGTGGACTCTTGCGCTTCTACTAGTGCATGTCAGATGTCGCTTCCATTCTTAAATGTTTTTAATGTATTGGGTTGTCACATGTTAAGAAAGAACGAGAAACGAAAACCAAATTAGTGTAATGAAAAGTGTAACTTGTAAAAATCAACCAAAATCTGTTGAAATCATTGCATCGGAGCAAATAGGCTTAAATAAAACTTGGCAGTTATCTCCTTACGAGCTGCACCGGACTCCACAAGAAGCTATTACAGACAGCACAGAAATTGCGGTTTCGCCTAGAAGTCTTCATAGTGAGTTAATGTGTCCAATATGTTTAGATATGCTGAAAAAGACAATGACGACGAAGGAGTGTCTTCATCGCTTTTGCTCGGATTGTATTATAACTGCTCTGCGATTTGGTAATAAAGAATGCCCTACTTGCCGAAAGAAACTTGTGTCGAAGAGGTCTCTGAGACCTGATCCAAATTTTGATTTGCTAGTTTTTAAAGTTTTTAAATAATGATACATTTCAATCATTTACAAATTGCGTATAAAGAGTTAATAAATGTTGGATTTTTTAGTAGTAAGTATGCAGCAGAAATATCGAAATAATTTATTATCCATACCTATTGACACGTTTGCCGTCAGCGTTATAACAAGAATTAACATGTTTCAATGTTTAGAGTCTTATTCTGCCAACGAGAAATTTAATACATATAAAATAAATATGTGAAGTTATACAATAAAATATAAAAACATAAACCATTCTTGTTAGCTTTGTCATTCAGTCCGCGACCAGGGCTGACTTAAATATGTATGTGTGCAAATAGAAGGAATTCTTGTTTGTGAAAGAATTGCTTCTCTAAGATAAAAGCCAAACATTGTATGTATCTCCCTTGGATTCGATATCTTGGATGTCCATTTTTATGACGGTATGTATTATAACGATAAATATAATTTTTCGAAATATTTCCCATAACATTCAATAAATTTCTTCATACTTAAAAACTGTCCAACAAACAATCGTCCCATTTCACCATTGCAGTTAAATTGTAGGTGATGAAGAAATCAAGTTTACATATTGCGTGATCCTGGACGAGAATCTGTAATACCTTAAGAGTTCGAGGCGAGGTGTACCAGTTTGATTAGACTGTTCTTTGCTGTTCCAATATCAGCGTTTTAATTATTTCTCATTATTTTTTTAAATAAAGGGCACATTTTTCTACGAATGTTAGGAAAATATTAAGCCATTGGTGCCAATTTTCAGTTTTCTTTTCATCGCAAAAGAGGAAAATAATTTAAGGATGTGTACTCACATAAATCGTATCACTCATCTGACAAACGTTACCAATAGGTTTGACACTGAAAAATAAATTATTAAATTATGTGAATACGATAATTTATCGAATAAAAAATCAGAAATTATTGGTTTGTATTCACAAAAACACGAGGTTGATTTATTATTTCAATTTTAAAATTGCATGTCACAAAACCCTATCCGCCGTATGGTAGTTCGTGTGTGATGTAACGTCACTCTTGTAGTAAGCAAAACCTACGTGACTACTTTGTGAATATTTGGACTGATTTCGTGTTGTTTTTCAAGTTTATAATAATTAATCATGGAGTGCGGTTTTTTAAAAGCGCATAGTACGAGTTTGCCAAGAATTGACACAATAATGGTGGCAATTCTTTGCGACTAATCGCGATTTCTGATCTACCTAATTTAGGAACATTAAAACATCTGTGTAAGTACATAATATTTTGAGCACCCCAGCCCTGGGCTGCTTCATCACGAATAAATTTCCTATAATTTTTACATAAAACTAAATTATTTCCAATCATTTACATCATCAAACTCCAAATTAATTATTACATAAAAAAGGTTAAATCATTTTCTTATAATTTTGGCAGGAAATATACATTCAAACTATAGAATCTAAATTATTCATATTGTAAAAGAACACACAGTATTCATTTAATATTTTAAAACATTGACAAAACTGTACAAAATCTTAAAGTATTCTCCAGCCGAGAAGAGATGACATAAACAAACCGACGTAAACACGTAGGGTTGTAAGTGTTTTACTAAGAATAGGGTCAAAGGCTATAAACATAGAGTCATTATATCATTTCTCTTTCAAAGCGTTTATTTAAAACTGCCGCCCTTTGAGTTGTCTACTGTGACATCAGGGAATTACGACAATTGGAGCGGTATATACCGATACTCATTCTGTCTCTCACATATCTCACTGGTATGACTAAAGGCTCCTCTACACGTTGGCCAATGCGTTGGCCAACACGCTGGCGCACGTATTGGGCGTTATTTGCAAGGAAATTGGTAATCTGTCCACACGTTGGAAGGACATTCAGTTTGTTTCGACGCAGGCCAATATCAACATCAACAATGACTGTCATGAGGGTAGCTGCTGCTGCGATTTATTTATTTAGTGCTTATTATATTTTTACTTACTATATTTTTGTTTTTGTGATATTTGTTTTGAGGATTCCAAATACAATTTTCGGCTTGGTAAAGTTCTATGAATTTAAAAAGTTTCTTCGTTACTCATCGCTGCCATTATGTACCATAAAATACAAATTTATATGCACAGCACAGCACAAAACCTTAACCTACAATTCCTGCGGGAGCACTTCACATACTAGGCCAGTCCAGCCAACGTGTGGACGTGGCTACCAGCGTCCGCCAGCGCCAAGGCCAACACCCTTTGATGTGTCTTGAAAAACCGACAACACGACGGATCGCCCAAATAGCACAACTTAGTCCAGTAAACATCCAATGGACATCCAGTGGATGAATCACTATAAAAACTAGGATGTACAATGGACATCCAAATTGCATTCAAATTCAGTCCATTGGATATCCATCGGGTGCCACTTTGTCACAACTCTGGACATAATTTTGGACATCCAAAGGAGGTCCAAACCGAGTCCATAAAATCATGACAGTACAAATCAATCTGAACATCCAGAATGCATTCAGTTCGTGTCCATTGGACATCCAAAACATGTCCATATAAAGGGTGTATGCCGAAATTAGTGTGCAATATTTTACCAGCGTCTTCAACGACCAAAAATAAGAAAAAAGTTTCTATGAACATAAGTCAAAAAATGCTTCCGAAGGGAGCCACAGCCCCCTATAACGTGAGCCCCTGAAAATATTTTTTAGGGTGCTGTGGCTCCCGTTGGAAGCAATTTTGGACGTATGTTTATAGAAACTTTTTTCTTATTTTTTGCTTGTAGAAGATAATGGTAAAATATTGCAAGCTAATTTCGGGACATCCTTTATCAAAGTGAAAGGTAAAAATGGTTTACATTGAAAAATTACACGGGGTAAAAATTTAAAAAAATTGTTTTATTTAAAAAGTAATAACACCAAACAAAACTATTACGTCCTTTATTTGCCTCCACACTGCTTCCTTCTACATTTCTGCCTACTTCCTCTCCTTGGCCCGACGCAGCCACTTCCTTATATTTGTTTCAATTTCTTTATTGTTTATAGTTTGTGTCTTGTGAGCTGCATCTAAAAAATACATTCCAAAATGAAGTGCCTTGTACAAAACAGCTGTTATTATTCGTAAAGAAGTAGTCAAGCAGGCTATACGAAATTTAGTTATTTTTTGATCATTAATTTATGTCCGCCAGCAAAATCTAGCATCGAAACAGCTTAAAAAACACGCAGCCTTGAACCTAAAATCGTTGGCACGAGAGAAATGCAAAATATACAAAACATGCAAATTGATTGTTTGGAGCACATAGCACTTAAATAAATTTATATCATATTAATATATACTTACACAACTCAATGAAAGTCTTCTCTTCCCTTCTTTGTTTAGAATTTGGTGGTTATTTCTAAAAAAATAACAGATATATAGGTATTAATTGAGATACTCTCGCAGCTTTATTTTCTTTTTAATGGGAAAACGGTCATCTTTGTTTTCTTCTATTTTTAAATGGGAAAAGTGGTGTAAATTACATTTTGTCAGACGAAAGCTAAATTAAGAAAACTGTTGGCAAAAAATAGTGTTATTCTAACTTTTAGTGTTAGGTAAAATATTAATTATAGCCATGGCAGCTGGCAATTTTCAGAAAATCATAGGTATATTCATCGTTTTAAAAATTTGATTTGTCGCAACTGTGCCGCAACTATAGACAATGCTCCAATAACATATGCACGAAAATTAGCACAAGGATTGACGCAACAGAATAAATAAAATTTCTAAAACGAATATAGCTCAATCAGATATCTCCAAAATGTCAAATTATTTCTAAATCCACTAAACCGTTCTCACGTAAACTAGATAACTCCACACAATAAAATATGCAAAACTTAATAATTCCCACGTTAACGGTCATTTTACACAGAACACCTGTAGCAGAATGAGGTTAGTTTCGGTCCATGAATTGAACAATTAAGATATTCAGTTTTTTTGTGTCTCTTGTAAAGTTTGTTTTGAATTTGTAGTCTAAGCAAACGATATACATATAGAACTGTATTATTTCATATTGTGTAATTGATAAATCACGAAAAAAAATTAGTAGGTACTTACAGTAATACGCTCCCACAATAGCAATAGGTATCTAATTACTTTTCACCTTCACAACTGTTTACAGCCAAGAACAATTATTAGAACAAATAAAAAACTCACAACCACCAGCCTCAACAAACAAAATCCTGAAAATCTTTAAAATAATAAAAATAGCTGCGGCGGACTGCGGTACTAACTGAAATAACGCAACGCCTGCGTAAAAGTCCATCATGGCCGGTTGAATAAATAAAAGACGTAAACGTACCACTTCATCGTTTCTCTATTTATTAAATGAAAAGAGCAAGCAATGCGTCGTATCGCTAGACTAGAATTAAGCGACAATGCACCTTTCAAAATCAAGAGAGTGATCGAATGTGTGGTGAACAACTTTCGTCCAAATGGCGCCAATGTTTAAATGAAACACATTTGCAAGTCTTGAAAAAAAGGTGCAAATTTTATGTTATACCATTAAAATTCTTGTTTATACTCGGATTAAATAATGAATATAATATAAAATACATTCACAATCGCTTCAACGTGTTAAACTTTATTAGTTGGTTAACAAATATGAAAGGTTGTTATGCATTTGCAATTACATACGATACGCAAGGGGGCATAATTTGCATGAAAACATATAAAAATTTTGGACTCAAACTGGACAGCCAGTGGATATCAACTTCTTGCTGTCCAATGGATATCCATTTACTTGCAGTCCAATGGATATCCATTTAAATGTCTCTGACATCGACACACTTTAATGGACACAAAATGGATATCCATTGTACTGCAGGTAAATCTATATCCATTGGACATCAAGAATTTGATATCCACTGGATATCCATTTAATGTCCCTGGACGTAGGGACACTTAATGGATACAAAATGGATATCCATTGGATGTTGATGGTTATCTGGGCGGTTGCCAACGCTTGGACCAGCTCTGCCAATATCGCCAATACGACCAATAGTCCCCTCTACACGATGGCCATACGCATTGGCCAGCGATATTGGCACACGCATTGGCCAACGTGTAGAGGAGCCTTAAGATATCGGCACATACCGGTATACATTGCTCCAATTATCGTAATTCCCTATCTATACACATTAGATACGTTCTTTCTAACTGAGATCTCAGCTAATTTAAGTTGTTTTACAGTTACACTGCACAAATAAAAGCATAATTTCATTTGACGTAGCCTCCGTACCTGTAAAACTACTTAGATTAACCGAGATCTCTGGTAGAGAGAACGCATCTGATAATTGAAGAACAGTGATTTTATGACAGAGTAGGCAGAGTTGCCGATTTGCCCGTAATTAGTGGCATTTGACAGGAATGAATAGTCCTACCAGTAATCTTGCCAGGCATGACTTAAAATCACGAATTTGCCAGGAATAACATTCTCAGCGATGACGAATTGCTAGTAACTCCCAACATTTGCTATTAAAGAATCACAAAGATTACTTAAATCGGTTTGAAGAATTTCGATTCACGATAGGTATCGTCGCTAGAGAATTATGTGTCACACTACGCCTCTTTACTATTATACTTTTGACATACCTATAGCCATCCTTGTCTTATGATGGAGAGCGACTTACAATGATAGCATACATTGATGGATCCGATGACTGTGCTTTCACTCTCCGAAATCTAAATTATTTATCTCTCTTACTTTTGGCACTTAACAATATGGTAACAAAAGATGCAAATTGTATGTAAAGACTGTAAAGAACATTAAGAGTGTTTGAACAGAGAAAACAAATTCGTATTGGAATGTTTGGTAAAAAAGGGAAACAAAGTTCTCCGGTTCTCCATAATCTCCTTGTCATGTTAGTTGATTCATTTTTTATAAGTCCCTACGAAATAAAAAGTTAATGGCCTATAGATGAACTAAAACGTAAAAATATTTAGGACAAAGGTAATATACATTAAAATAATAAACTTAACCAGGAAACTGCCAGGAATTGCGAGGAATGCGATATTTAAATTTTTTGTCAGGAAATGATAGGAAGCAATCAAGTTTCGCCAGTAAAAACTTTCGGATTGAACTATTGGCAACATTGCTTACGCTTATAGTGCATCTCAGATAGAGATTCAGTCCCGAGTCTTAGCAGTATATTTGCGACACTGCAACTCATATTCGTAATACGCATCTCTCTCACAGAATAATTGTTAGTTATTCTGTGGTTTCGTAGTAGGTGTACCGCACACTTACAATAATAATGAAACGAGGAACAATTTGTCATCGAATCAGGAACACAACTACAAATCATTCAAATCCCGATTCACAAAACACAAATCAGTTCCGGTTCATATGTAATTAGTCGGTCGATCCTCACTCCTTTACGGACCTTGGTCCGTAAAGGAGTGAGTCTTTTTCTGTTCTGTGGGAGTGAGGAGTGAGCTATGATGTCTGCAAGTGCGGAACAGTAAAATCCGTTCATATTGGAATCAGTGATTCGGATCTTTCGGTCACTTAAATGATTCGTTCAAACTGAACGGAACGTTCCTGAACGACACATCTCTAATGTCAGATGTTTTCATGCTTTTTCTAAATGTTTTTGTTTTTAATTTATTGGGTTGTCAAATGTTGAGAACGAGAAACGAGAATTAAATTAGTGTAAAGAAAAGTGTAATCCTTTAAAAATCAAAAATCTGTCGAAATGACTGCTTCGGAGCAAATAGGCTTAAATAAAACATGGGAGTTATCTCTTTACGAGCTGCACCGGACTCCACAGGAAGCTATCACAGACAGCACCGAAATTGCAGTTTCGCCTAGAAGTCTTCATAGTGAGTTAATGTGTCCAATATGTTTAGATATGCTGAAAAAGACGATGACAACAAAGGAGTGTCTTCATCGCTTTTGCTCAGATTGTATTATAACTGCTCTGCGGTCTGGTAATAAAGAATGCCCTACTTGTCGAAAAAACTTGTGTCGAAAAGGTCACTGAGGCCTGATCCAAATTTTGATTTGCTGATTTCCAAGATATACCCCAGTAGAGACGAATATGAAGCACATCAAGAAAGAGTACTGGCTAAATTGAATAAAAGTCATTCACGAGAGGCCCTCGTTCAATCTATTAAAGAAGGAATCAAGATACAGTCTCAGAATAGACCTAACAGGGGCCGCAAGACAAATGAGACTGTTATTAGTGAAAATCAGGATGAAAATGCTTCTAACGTTGCCAATATGGCTAATGTTAATGAAAATACTGTAAGTATTTATTAAATAAATATATTGTAGTTACCAATTCACGTCCAGTTCGTTTGATGAAGAAATAAGTCACGAACAATTTGGATAAAAAATTTATTATTAACAAATTTTAATTACTGGCCAATGTTTCGGTGGATAATTCCCACCATCTTCAGGGCTGCAAGAACCAAATTATATTTTAAAATCAGTGCGAGCCATTATTCACATAATTTTGACAAAATAAAAAATAAATGAATAAATAAAAGAACTATATTAAAACACATAAGAAAGGATAAAAATACATAAAACTTTACATTATATTACATAACGAATAAACTTACATAAATCAAAAATAAAAAAAAAAAAACTAACAAAAATTTAATCAATATAAGAAATTCAAAAAAGAATTAAAAAAATTAGCATTAAAAAGGAGCTTACTCAAATTAATATATTGTAGTAATTAAAATCGAGTTTTTCGTTGGAAAAAGAGTCACTTTAAAAACACAAAATACCGGCTAGTTAATAATATTAAACAATAATTCTAATCTAAAAAAAAACTGTCCTAATTCACACCATCAATATTTTCAACACACAATCTATTGAAGAAATATAATATAAATATGATACTGAGTACTTTTTAGGTAGAGTATTATGAAATTGTTAGCCTTATAAAGTTCTAAGGCCAATAGGTGGTAGTTGAAAAATTATTGTTAAATTATGAATAATTTTAGTAAACAACAAACAATAAGATAGCAACAGAAATGACTGAATTAACATATATATGTATACATACAAGCATATATAACATGTACATACCTAATATGCATTATATACACATACACACACACGTACAATTACTTCCATACATACATACACACATATGTATGTACGATCATCACCGTATCATTTAAAACAATTTGGTTCTTGCAGCCTTGAAGATGGTGGGAACTATCCACCAAAACGTTGGCCAGTAATTAAAATTTATTGTTAATAATAAATCTTTTGTCCAAATTGCTCGTGATTTATTTCTCCATAAATAAATATAATGCTAAATAATATGTGATTTGTCTCTTTTGTTTTATCTTCTCTCTTCTATTAAATAGCCAAATTTTTTTTATTTTTGTAGACACCATCTCAACAGACTTCATCAAATCCTCCACCCACGCCAAATAATTCAGTGGTCCCGAACACATCAGCATCTATTCCAGCACCCAGCAACATAACAACTCCAGTGAGTTCGAACATTCCCAGTCCCTCACCTTCAGGACGTAGTACACCATCCCAGCCACCAAGCCCGGTATCATCTAGTGTCAGTTCCATAAGTAAATCTCTAGGAAAACGGCCCAAGAGTGTTATGACATCAGAACGTAGTGAGGAAAGTGAGTCGAGTGAGCGTACCCGAACAAACCGACACAGAAGGTGAAGGACCTTCGGAACCTATGACATTGAATGAGATAGAGCTTGTTTTTAAACCACATCCCACTGAAATGTCAGGGGATAATCCGTTAGTTAAAGCTTTGAAAGAAAACTCGATAAGATACATCAAAACAACTGCAAATGCAACCGTCGACCACTTACACAAGTACCTGGCAATGCGACTCACGCTGGACCTGGATTCTCAATTGTCTACGACTCACAGCCTTCTTAATTTTTGTATATACATTTCACCCACGACTGGTCAGTACGTGCAGCTCAATGGCAATCAGACACTGGGACAAGTAAACGACAAGTATTGGAAGGTAAATAAGCCTTTAGAGATGTACTACTCTTGGAAAAAAACATAGGGAATGCGTAAGGGGCTGAAACGGGCCCCCTAAGCTTCATAGGTGAGGTTGTATCTTTTGTAATTTGTAATTGACTCATTGAATTTTTTTTCGTGGCGTTTGTTTGTATGCTTTATTTCGGTACCTATTTTGAACAAAGCCATATTAAACATGTACTATTTGTGGAATAAAACATAGGGAATGCTTAAAGTGGCGATTTACCTTCCAAATGTATTTCGCCAAAAAGTTTATGGTTTTGAATGATTTAATGAGAGTTAATGAGAATGTAATTAAATAGTGAACTTTCAACATGCACATATGTGGGTAAAAGGCAACCTTAAGGTGCTAAATACGGCCCTCATTGTAGCTAAGGTCATATTCTTTTTTTAAGTTGTAATCAGTTTATTGTTTTTATTTGATCATATCTGTGACTTTATATGATTTCTTTACTGTTTATATAGCAGGAAATTATTTGAACTTGAAATATAGTTTTTGCAGTCTTATGATTGATTTTTTTTATTTAATTTTAAGTTTTATGTGTTTTTGCGCATTATAATTTATTCTAGGTTTATTGTGTTTTCATAAAAACTGTAAAATTGAATATCGAGTTAAATTCCATACCCACTTTATATTTTTTAGTTATTTCCTTTTTTTTCATTTATTATTGACCGATTGGTCAAAATCAAGTGTATTTTTCCGTCTACTATAAATGTGGAATTGATAACTTGGTACTGTCCAGCCGGAGAAAGAAGGCTCTTGCGGCAAGGGAGAACATTACCGATAACTTGCCAGCTTTCTGCGAAATCATATACTGGGTGTATAGTATATCTCCCAATGAGTTGCCGTGGATGGATGCAAACGATCACAAAAATTTGCCATGCACTGATTCATTTATTTCTTTTGTGCTTTATGGAGAATGAAATGCAGAAAGTACATTCTTTCCGTGGGTCTTCTTTCCCCAGTCAGACTGTAATTCGATTAATCGATCAATATGGTTGATTTCACATCAATAAATCAGTATTCAATTATTAACTTTCTTTAATCAAAAGAGAAAATATTCATATTTAATATTGCCCCATGTGAAATTAAGATCCAATCATTGATAAAGAAGCAGTAGCATCTGTCCCAGTTTGTTTTTGTCAGTAAGACAAAATATCTGCAATACTATAATTATTTAGAAACATACTTGGATGTTCTTGAAATACTAAAAAAAGTTCAGGCTAGTAAAGCTTATCAAAAAAACATATATATAATAAGCGTAGAATTCATTTTAAATTACTATAGATTAAACAAATATATACATAATGCCTAATTCACAACAAAATTCTGTACAGGGTGTCCCGAAATTAGTGTGCAATAATTCATCACTTCATCACCGAACTCTACGACTAAAAGTAAAAAAAAGTTTCCATAGGCATGGTTCGAAAAAATGCTTCCTAAAAGAGCTAAAAGCCCCCTAAAGGAGACACCCTGACAATGGTTTTCTCTAAATATCTCTAAAAGGGGTAAAGGTAGGATTATAAACTTGATTGGATATTAAATTTAATATCTAATTATGTAAAAACTGTTTGAAACATTTAATCATAGATATCCTAAACAGGGGATCAATTATATAGGGTTATTCATTATCAATTATCCATCATCGTTATTATTGCCTATAGAAAAAAAAGTTTTCAATAAAAGTTGTGTGGTTATGACTGATTTTGTTAAAATGCTATCAAAAGTACAGTAGCGTGCAGATGGCATGGGATACCAAAAAATATATATTATGTATTAAACTACTAACTATAATCTTCCAAATATTAACAGAAAATAATAAACTTCAATAACAAATAAAACAATAGAAATAAATACATAAGGGGAAGCAAAACATTTAACATTTTTTATTTTCTGGAACTAATAGGAAGATTGGCGTCTTTAATTAGTACAAATAAAGTTTTTGTTATGTTTGTAATTCTTGACACTGTTCATGCTGATGTGATTATTTTAGAAATGATTTAATGCATTTTCATTGAGGACTTCCTTGCACCAAAAAGATCCATGTTCTGTTCAATTTTTTTCTTATTTTTGGTCGTAGCATTCGCTGGCGAATTCGGGACACCCTGTATGTCATTCGCCTAAAAAAAAACACTTTTTTTATATTCTTATTTTATGAAAATGGTTTTCGAGTTATAAATTTGCTGGTCAAAAAGGCAGCTATTGTTTACATACACTAAACTAACATCTTTGCATTTCGGGATACCCTGTATGTCATTCGTCTAAATAAAAAACATTTTTATTTTATGAAAATGGTTTTTGAATTCACAAATTTGCTGGTCAAAAAGGCAACTATTATTTACCTACATGAAACTAACATCGTTGCATTTGTTGCAGTTACAGCCACCTTGAAACTATTGCGAATCTTAGATCTAATTTACCAAATTTCAAATGGGTATAAATTTGTTATTTTTCGCTTGAGACATTTTTTGAAAAGTCGATTGTGTATTAAAAAAAGTTTATCCTAATCAGGCCCACTGGCGGTTCTTCTATAGGGTCATTTGGTCAACGACCTCCCACATACAAATTAAAAAATAGAGCTATTATATATTATATATTATAATATATATATTTTTAAGAATATTAAAAATATATATATTATATATTTTTAAACTTCAGAAAATGAATAGCTCTATTTTTTATTTGTATGTGGGAGGTCATTGACCAAATGACCCTATAGAAGAACCGCCAGTGCAGGCCTATGATGCATTTTCTTGTTATAAGTTATAACAGACAGAAAATTTTTTTTGTCTGAAATTTTGTGTATCGTCATAATTCGTCGAGATTCGTCCAGAAATGAAAAATTTTTCAAATTTTTTCACGAATACATAACTTCTTCACTTTGAGGGGTGAGGAGTTAATTAAATAAAAAAATTACCTACTATTTATATTGATGTCTGAACCTAGATAAGCAAATTACACAATAAAATTTAAAAGAATCTGACATATTAACAGAGTTATTGAAACTTTTATCCAATCAGAAACCACCTTTTTAAAAAATCTTTACTTCTGATTGGTTATAATTCTTAACAACTCTGTTATAATAAGGTAAGAGGATACATCATAGGTCTGAATATCAAAAAATATACAGGGTGTTTGTTACTTCCGGTTATTTCCGGACATACAAGATGACGTCTGATTACAAACGATGGTAAACTCACAGGAATCATTATTATGAAATAAAGATGTAAAAATAGATAGGCTCTTTTATGTTTTTTGAGTACATAATACATAAAAGAATATACAATATGATAAAATATAAAGAATATAATCCCATATTTACCAGCAAAATTAGCAAATAAATAATTTCTCTCCCGTTTCCTGTTCCATAAGTGCTGCCCATTTTCATATGAAAAAAATTCTGTAAGCATGTTTAATTGCATCAAATATTAGCTTTGACAGATACTGTAAATAGCTTTATAATTTAAAATGCCTCTTACATTTATTGAACAAAAAGCTTCTTATATCTTTAGTAATGGTAAAAACAGGAAGGTTTGTAAACACTTGCGAAATTAAAATGTTTTAAAATTCTAGAGCATTGTTTTCTCTTCAACCCTAAAAATTCCGATGTCACCGATACAATAAACGATTGGATAAGGTGCCCTTCTGTGAGGTATGTTTATCGACATTTTGGGAAAAAACATTTTTAAAATTTTATACAAAATATCGATTTTGCCATACCATATTACATTTTTGTCTTGATAATAAACAGTTTTAACTGTTGCTATAGACAAGAATATATTTATATAAGATAAAAAAAAATAAGATTAAGAATCAATAGGCCGCCACACACCAGCGGATGGCCCGACCGATTTGATGCGGCATGGGCTAAGTCAGCGGATAAAACTTTGCGTTAGTGTGACAAGCCGAAGTACATCGGTCCAATTCCCATATCGCACCGACTAAGTCTGCAAGTCTTAACTTGACAGTTCCAATGTGGTAGTTAGTGGCGACGCACGAGTTAAACCTTCAAATTTGTACCCTAAATAATAATGGCTTCAGATACGCGCTATATGGGAAAAGAATTTTTAACGAGCCGAGTAAAAACTGTTATAAGGTGATGAGTTTTGTACCACTAACGAGCGAACTTTAACTGACAGATCCAATCGGGAGGTCAAATCTTCGAACCGTATAAGTAAGGACGGATTTGGTATGTGCCGAGCCTGATTCGCCGATAAAATCCGTGCGGATCAAGTCGGTCCAATTTATCCGCTGGTGTGTGGGGGACTAATGTAACTAGATTAAAAAAAAAAACAGACCGTTTAAATCTTTACAAATTTGGACGTATTATGCCAAGAAAATTAAAAAAAGCCCATATTATAAATAAATGCAAATACAGGAAATGCTTCGTTAGGTTGCAGCCCATAGAATTTCGGTTTTTTATGCATAGCTTTGAAATGACTGTTAGGTCGTATTTATTTCAACATATAACCAGTTTGTGGAGTATGAAGGTTTTTGCTTTAAAAGCTTTACAAATACTTCTGGGGTAGCGCAAGGTTCCCACTTCACCTGACGTTTTTTATTTATGTATGTGATTCAACTGATTTAACGCCTTTAGCACAGACTTGCAACTTGCTCTGAGTTATGATTAGAGACCGCATCGAGGTAGTCATTTCGCGAATATCAGTGGCAGAATGAGAATGAGCGTGGATATTAATATTTTCGTGTGCAAAAATGATATACAATACAATATAGACAATATCTTATCTAATACTGTTAACGCTCAATATGCATTTTTCAATTTAATATCCAAAATTATATGAATGCTGAACATGTAGCAAATACTACTGCACTATAACAATTATTTTTTGGCACTAGAATAAAAGTATATTATTAATTTATGGATTTGTTTTTTTTGGGTTTAAGTCCCTTGTTAAAGAAAATTATTAACATGTTTCGGACCTTCTTTAGGGCAATTAAATGTTAGTTTTCCATGTTGAAAAATAAACAGCTACTTAGTAACAGGTATTCTAAATACATATGTTTTATGTAAGAAAATTCTTAATATTTCAATAAAGTCAAAGGATAATGTTGTTGCTAGATGATGGTTCATTTACAATAAAGATATATTCCGAACGACATTGTCCTTTGACATTATTGAAATATTAAGAATTTTCTTACGTAAAACACATGTATCTAGAACACCTGTTTCTAAGTAGTTGCTTATTTTTCCACACGGAAAGTAACATTTAATTGCAATACATAAATGTGTTGTATTTTGCAAGGAATTAATATACAATGAAATACCATGAGAGGAGGTTATTAATTAATTCCTAAAAATATCGTGTGCCATAATATTTCACAATATTCTCATGTTATTAATTGTACAAGAGTTGTACCTAAGTCCGTATCTGGAATGGCTACCCGATCTGCGATCTCTAGTGATAACTGCAAAACCATATTACGCAGTGTGCAATTATTTTAGTATAATATTCCATTTTTGTGAAATATAATATTTTATATATTTTGATGACCTGGTCTATGCAGTCTCACCAGGAATTGCATCGATTGATATAGGGAAAAGTACGCATCAGAAAATTTTGAAAATTTAGGGAATTACTAATGGTAGTGTAGTCAATCCAACTAAAATAATTACAAGCATCTGGTACTTCCGGTTATACCGGAAGTCGATACCAACTTGCTTATTATAAATGGAACACCCTATATATTTTAGGGTTTTCGAAAAGAGCATAAAATTCTCAGTAAAAAACATCCAGGATACCCTATGCCTAAACTCAGCGGTTTCAGAGATATTTGACATTTTAATAAAATTTGACAGGTGTAATGGTTTACAATAACCTTTATAACTTTCTTCGTGTAAAATATACTCATTTGCTTTTTAGCATGCGGAAAGACCATAAGGTGAGCTACGCTCTACAGTTTAAAGAAATTCAATAATAGTATACCAAGTGTTCCATTTTTTGACGTTACACTTTGTAAAATCAAACTGCGAAAACTTGCTTAAGTCAAATGGAACACCCTGTATTATTTTCATCAAGTAATGTATAAATAAATTCCGTTTTTTCTGATATAGCATTGTGGGGTTTAAGTTACAACTTTTTTGAAATATTTGCGATTTTCTTAGAAATTCAAGAATTTTTAGTAAACATTTTATCAAATTAGCCATGATTAGAAACAATCAGTAATGTCAGTCATTCTCTTATGTCAAAAAATCTCACTGCGTTTAAATTACACCCACGAAGACTTTTTGAATTTTTCGTTCTTTTAAAGTAAATGATTATTTTCAACTTTGATTCATTTTTAGCAATGAACCATATTAAACTTAAACTATAAATTAGACAATAATAATAATTTAAAATACACAGAAAAAGTATTGCATATTTTTAATATTTGGTGCTTACGGGTTCTGTTTATTTATAAAAAAAAGTCACAGGATTACCTAATTTTACAAGGAAAAATAGATAAATAGATACTTTTAACACCTTTTATTTTAAGAGCAACCTACAAGTGACAAGTGTCGCTTTCCACAAAGGGCTAATCGATGGCGCCTTGACCACCTTGAAGTTTATTTCTTATTTTCGGCCAGTGTGACAGATATCATGCTTTCTTAAAAAGAGCTCAATGTTTTATAAACTATTAAATTTGTTTTGGTACGGCGTCTGATATTAAATAAGTCTAATATCGTCTCACAAAATGTCCGTGACAAAAGGGTAATAATTTTTCTAAAAATCCAAAATTTGCAATTCATGCCATGCATGCAATTATAGGATAATTGTGATGACGAACTCTGACAGTACTGCCTTCAGTTACGTTATTTGAACGGCGTTTACAAAGTTATCCAGTGACTATCAAAATGTCAGTGGCTGGAGGACGAAAAAATTATCAGAAATTAAAAATTTTTTTGTTCAAAAAAATTTTTTAACAGTGCCAATCAATTGTACACGACGAAATATATTGAGGGTTAAAATATAACTACGCATTTAAAACTCACCCTGTATATGTATTTTTTTATCAAACTAATAAAAATAGTTAGGTCAAGTTAATCTGGTAAAATGTAAAAATTTCACTTCAATATTTATAGCTATTTTAAATACTTTTTATTTTTATGAAGCATTTTGCAATTGCACTAATAGATTATCATATCTCATAAGACTCATAAGTCATAAGAGTGACCTATTATTATAGTATTTTCTGAAACATAGTAACTATGTTGTTTGGTATACTCATTTCATAGGCTAGGCAGTCATATTGTTATATTATTTATTTCTTTGGCGGAAACTCCGTTCATCAGTTACCAACGTAATACTATTTGTTGGATTTCGACTGCAAACGAGAATGCAAAGATTAATAACGTGTTCACAGCGTTTGTTATTAGGAAGTCGATAACAGTAGATTGGGAATTTTGGGGCCCTAAAACAGATCAGATCACTAAGAAACTAAGATTGAGCAATTTAAGGATCTGAATATAAAGATATGTCTTGTTATTATTAATAGGAAGTAACAATAATTGGAAATATAGTTTTGTAGTTATGTTATTATCATTTATATTACGTACACTATTTATGTCTTTTGGCATATTATTAATTACCTATTAACTTTAACCATGCCACTGATAATATAGCCATTAAATTTATCAAACTGAAGGCTTAAGTGGGATCCCAGCTAAATATAGTTATATAACTGAAAAGTTTGTTACGCATGTAAATGTAACAACCATGAAAATTATTACATGTGTAAGTACAATTTTTTTGTTTGTACTTATTTATGGATGTCATGGACGATATTTGGAAATTGAAGGTAAGTTCATAATTTTCAAAAAGAACTAAATAAATCTGGTTCCATTTTAAGGGGCCGTAATGTCAAATCGTCTAAAGTAGACCTATTAAAAAAATAAGTAATAATTTCGTAAAATGGAAAAATTCCATTTTACGCAAACGTGAAGATTGGTACTGTGATTTATATATATATATATATATATATATATATATATATATATATATATATATATATATATATATATATATATATATATATATATATATATATATATATATATATATATATATATATATATATATATATATATATATATATATATATATATATATATATATATATATATATATATATATATATATATATATATATATATATATATATATATATATATATATATATATATATATATATATATATATATATATATATATATATATATATATATATATATATTATATATTTATATAGCCTGTTTGTAATCTATCAAAAATGTTCCATCTTATAATTAAAATGGCTCGTATACCGTGTGTGCATTTAAAAATATCTTCTCGCGACTACTCCTAAATCAAAAAGGACAGGAAAATGCTATACATAGCTTATTATTGTTAGTTAACGAAGCAGGAACAAAATTTGGTGTATTTGTTATCACATCTCATCTTCACACCTGCGGCCACCCCAATTTCAAAATGTTAAAGTTGCTTTTAAAAGGGGTTTGAGATATGTTTCGATAACAAATACTCAAATTTTGGTCTCCTAGTCACCGTTGGCTGCACTTCCTACCCTTCTTAGTTTCTAGGTACTGTGGAAACGTGAAAGGGGGATATATATGTATTGGCTGATTTTTTATAGATCGTAGCTCTCTAGTGGACCAGTGGAGTTTGGCGAATGCTATCTTAGGAGATATGTCTCGAGGAGATTTAATGGGAACAGCAATTCATGGCACTAAGATGGTGCAAAGTATGCAGTCACGTTGGACAATTAAATTCCTATTAAATATTGTTATTAAAGCAATGAAAATATTTTACCCCATTTACTTGTGGATGTTTCCTGGAGTCAAGGATAAAGGAAATACAATGGATAATTTAGAAGCCGGGTTAAATAATGTTATGTCCGTAGCTAAATTGTTTGGTTGAATGGAAAATTAGAATAATGTTTAAATAAAATACTTATTTGACTCATGTAGAATCGGGTTGTTTATATTTTGGTCCTGATTTAAGCTTTTCCATGCTTATTGGGATTTGAACTTAACAGAAATAACCTTTCTACTGATCGATGTTGTGGTATCTTATTATAATCTTATTTTCTTGAGAGCCTTGAAAGTTTATTTTTGAATCATCCTGTATATCGATTGGTATGTTATGTTAATAAATAATACATAATATTACACTAATATATAGTGTAAAAAAATTTAACGTTAATTTCAATAAATCAAATCCAAAAAAAGAAAATTCTTATTTTTAATTGGACAGAGATATGCAACAAGGAACCAGTGGTGGCTCGTGATATTGCCCACAGAGGTGGCTTGAAATTTAAATGGCAATTAAATTTCAATATAATTACAATTTGCATATTTCCCCACCACCCTTGAGGTAGTACAACGACGCGTTACATTTGTTTGTCGTGGTTTGATCGCCTTCTAATAAATATCAAAATAGTTTTGGAAAAAAATTGATAAATAAAAGTATTTTTCTAAATACTTCTAAAAAATTGTATTCATTTTCACTGCCATAGTGTAAAATTATTACTTTTAATAAAAATTAAAATAGTTTTGAAAAGGAAGTTACATAAAAAATATTTTCTAAAAAATAAATAACGTAAATAAATATTTCTTCTAAAATAAACTAACTAAATTAATCTTTGGTGTAAAGTCTAAATATTTTTATAAATCAGTGGTAACCTGCGATTTTCAGAACTAGCAAAATGGTTGATTACTTCTTCATAAAATGAAAATAAATCATTTTTCTTCAGTTCTGACAAAAAACGTTTTTCTATTGAAGTAAGCGATATATTTAACAGGCGGTCTTGAGCTATTGTGTTTCTAGTAAATGTTTTTAAGCATTTGAGTGCTGAAAACGATCGTTCTACAGAAGCTGAGGTTACCGGAATTGTTGACACTAAAGATAAAAAGGTTGTACAGTTCAGAGAGACAGCTTTTTAAATTATTATTATTATATATAAAAGTAAGCATTTCTTGAGGCGATTTTGAATTTGCTAAAAGTTGCTGGTCAGAATACAACACACATAGTTCATTTCTTATAGAAATACGGTAAAAAAAGGAATACTGGTCCATTAATTTGTCCATTAGACTGTTAGGAAATGATTTAGAAAACATTATAAAGTTATTAGGATTTACTAAATCGAAACATTGCAAAGTATTTAAATCGGAAAATCTAATTTCAATTTGAACTATAATGGTGTCCAAAATTTCTGTAAACATTTGTTTGTAATGTATGTCTGTCCTGTCAAAGTTATATGTTGTCTTTCTTTTTTAAACTGTGGCTCATCATCTAATTCTTCAATATTTTATAAAAAACCATTAAATAAAGTATTGAAATGTAATTCGTTATTGCGAAATTCTTTTAATTTAGATATAAGTGAATTAAGTCTATTTTTTGAATAAAAAATCATTTTAAAAACCTTTAGAAAAAATATAAAGTTTTTATCCAACAATAACGATTTTAATCCGTAAGCTGCTCTTAAAGTCTGATCATCATTTAAGAAGTCTTCACTTAAAAATTAAAAACGTCAGTAAGTTTTTTCCTGTATGTGTCAACAGTGAAAACAACTCTAGATGAAAAATTCCAACGAGTTGGTGCATTACTTGGAATTCTATGTTCCATAATTCTATTTAAAATATCAGATCTTTTACTAGATTTTGAAAAAAAATTACGAAAAACCAGTAGGTAATATTTGAAAAAAAATAATCTAACTTCTTTAATTCCGTTACAGGCTTTACTTAAAACCTAATTTAATTTGTGTGCGTAACTGTGAGTGAAGTAAGCTTGAGGAGCAATATCTATTATTTTAGTTTGGAGTCCATTAAGATGTCCTGACATAACCACAGCGCCGTCATAAGTTTGTGCAACTAATTTATTTTTCAAATAAAATTTACCAAATTCGTCGATTAATAATTTAAATAAACTGACCGCGTTTCTTCCACTACTCACATCAAAAATACAAACAAACTTTTCAACAGCTTCACCGTGCATACATATCTAAAAATTCCGGAAAGTTGAGATTTACAAGTAATGTCCGTCGTTTCATCAATTTGCCACGAGAAAAATTTGCAATTATGTACTTCTTCATAAATTTTGCCTTTAAAAATAAAGCCAACACTCTGAATTAGGTCATTTTGAATTGATTTAGACGTCCCGGAAAAAACAGTGGCGTTATTCAAAAAGTTCTCTAATTTTGGATCATACGTTTTTAAAAAATCTATTAGCTCCTTGAAATTTCCTTTATTATACGAATCGCGTTTTTCGTCATGTCCTCGAAAAGTATTTTCTTGAGAAGATAAATATATAACGGCATCAATTAATCTCTTTAATATTTCCCTATTTTCACGGACTTTTTCATTAAAATTTTCTATTTCTCTTTTATGCGCAGAATCCAAGAAATTTACAATATTTTGTTTACCCAACATTTCGAATTTAATGCAAGATGAAATATGCTTCTGAGATTTTTCAAGCCTTTCTAAACCTCGTGACAAATTTTGCAAATTATTAAACCCGATCCTGTCCCAAATTGAGGATTGATCATTCATTAGTAAATAAAAAAACTTTTCCAACAATATAATTTGTAACTACTGATGCCGTTAACCACTCGATGTTTCGATAATTGCTATCGCTAAACCCTCTGTTTTGTTTACCACTAATGACGGCATTGACGGTGTAGGTCTGACCATTTTTTTAATTCTTATCTCTTGATCATAACTAAGAGAACTAAATCCATTTAACAACAAATAATCCACCACGCTTGGACAACAAGACATGTTGTTGGGAATATTTTCACCTAGAGCAGTCATTTTTCAACCACCTGTTAAATATTTTATGTATGTATGTCAGAGAGGGTTGTCTCTGTGTATGTTTATGTTGTTACCCCACGAAACCACAAATTGCCACTGTCCTTGTTCTATAAACTGTTGTGTGAGAGGGATCAACGTTCAACTGAAGTGTACATGCGCTAGAAAGGGATGGGATGCTAAAGGCTAGTTGCCCTAACTTTACAGATCGAAGATAATGGTGAGAGGGGTCGCTGGTGAGAGGTATGTGAAACCTCTCATATTGTCTAAATGCTACTATCCGACTGACATCATAGATGTCTCTGGCGGATAGCGACTTGCGAAGCAAGCACCGAGAGTGGCGACCTCTAGCCTTGGTGGACTAACTACTGTTATTAAATATGATTTGAACGAAACAAATACTCAGCGGGCAAGTATCCCGACCTACATTGGATCATACCTTCAAATCATGATAGATCGGTAGCCAATATCATTTGTTAATTCCTAACCAGACATAGACCGGTTTCGAACTTATTAGTTTTCCTCAGTATGCCATAGGTAATGGAACAGACAAATGATAGTGGCCAACCTGCTAGTCATATACTGACTAAGGTAAATTGAGTAGTGGTGAGTAGTGGTTCAAACCATATTTAATAACACAATTCATATTTAATAACAGTAGTTAGTCCACCAGGGCTAGAGGTCGCCGCTCTCGATACTTGCTTCGCAAGTCGCTATCCGCCAGAGACATCTATGATGTCAGTCGGATGGTAGCATTTGGACCATATGATAGGTTTCACATACCTCTCACCACTACTCAATTGACCTTAGTCAGTATATGACTAGCAGATTGACCACTATCATTTGTCTGTTCCGTAACCTATGGCATACTGAGGAGAACTAATAAGTTCGAAACCGGTCTATGTCTGGTTAGGAATTGGCAAATGATATTGGCTACCGATCTATCATGATTTGAAGGTATAATCCAATGCAGGTCCTGACCTGCATTGGATTATACCCTGGTATTTGCCCGCTGAGTAGTTGTTTCGTTCAAATCATATTTAATAAGATCGAGGATGTTTGCTGATAGGCGTCATAATTTAAGGTCACTAACAATGTACTGAAATGAGGTTTGGCTCGCCGCTAGCCTCAGTTCATCCAAACAAGCGCGAAAGCGTGATGAGAGACCGAAAAATATGCATACGTGGAGTGGACTATCCGGACTACAATGTTACATGTTTGTGGAAAGGAAATGCAAAATTTTTTTTACACTTAAAATTAATGAATTATAAACAACCTTGAGAATGGAGACATACCTGAGTAGAGATTTCTACTTGTGAAAAAATATTAGTTTAGAGATATTCTGCTTTTCCCAAAATTGTAGAGGAGGCTCAGCCTCCCCTGCCTCCCCTGACCAGCCACCAGTGCAAGGAACCAACACACACATTTGTAATTTTCTTCGAGATTTTGATGTAGGTTAAAAAAGGAAACATTAATTTGCGTTTTGCAATCAAATACCCAACCCTTATTTATAACACTAAAGTGTAGTTTTCCGTGAAACACCAAAAAACCAAATATTGCACTCGACGCACGTTTTCCAACCATGCTGGAGATGATTAAAACTCAAAAATCAGTTTTCATCATCTCCAGATGATTACATCTTTCAATTCCCTAGCGCTCCAGCGCCTTAGTAAATCCCAGCGTGTCACTCAATACTGCCTCATTAATAGAGCTGTCCGATGTGCCTGGAGTACAGCCACGGTCTTGCGCTGTCGTCACACGTGCCGATTTAGAAATGATTTACGCTGCAGTTTTATTTGAAAGGTTAATGCGTGAGGTTGTACCTATAAATTATACATAATGTCAAACGCGCCAAAGGGTAAAAAACCACCGTACGCGGACACAGTGAATAAATTTATGCAAAATAATTTGTAAAGTTTGCAATCAAGACTTAATGTGCTGGCATAAAACAGATTGTCGTCGTCATATCAATACCGTGCAACATCAAAATAAAAAAATGGCATGCCTTTGACAACTCAGTTTATGTGTGATTTATTGTTAATGTTAATAGCCTGTAATATTCCGCTACACATACTGGATAAACAACCATTTCGGGAGTTTTGGAATAAATACAATCCCCAGGTGAACTTACCAAGTCGTACATCGTTATGTAGATATATTCCAGCTGTTCGTGAAGACATTGTAAATAGGATTAAATGTGGATTAAAAAATACACGGCTCTGGTTATGTATTGACGAGACGACAGATTGTAAAAAAAATTCTATTTTAAATATTATAGTACGTGTACTGGACCCTCTTAAACCAACATTTCCACGGCTTTTTATTATGCTGAATATTTTCAACAAATAAAAGCTGTGATACTACAGTTCAACCCTAACGAGGCTGCAGCTATTAGGGAAAGCCAGACAAGCTTTCAAGGCGTTTCCCTTGAAACAGATTTAAAAAGTATTAATAACAATTATAGGGGACTACACGACGCAATAGAAAAATTGCAAAATAGTTCGTTGTCATTAGTGGAATCGCTGCAAATACTGGACGACGTAAAAACACAGCTACAGGCTATAAATGACGCAAAAAATAATCGCGTTAGTGAAAAATTCGAGAGTGTATTACAGAAAGATCCTGATTTTAGCAAATTAAGACAAATTTGTGATGGTGCATCTACAACTTCGTTAAGTGAGTTCACAGATTGTTTTACTTATGCCTGTATTACATCCGTAGATGTCGAACGGTCATTTTCAAAATACAAACATATTTTTTCACCAAAGCGAACATCGCTGACGGAGACAGCTGTAGAAACATACCTGATGCTATTATACTATAGATCTTCCCCACTTTGTGATGACGACAACCAAACTACTTCATAAATCTGTTTAAAAGGGTGAGTTTTATACAAATTTTTATAAAATGTAACATTATTGTTAAAATTTATTTCCATTTAATATACTTATTCAATTATTATGATATGATGTAAACATATGAGTCATATGACGGCTCTGGCGGCCAGGTGACCTCGGACAGCTCTACTCATTAATGATGGTAAACGCGCTTGAATTCACCACGAGAGGTGCTAGTGTAGGGAAAGGGCAATGTCACTGAACGTTAATGTTTTTGAAATTGAAGGATTTGCAACCGCCAATCCAATTACAGTTATAGAAGTTGCTTCAGCATCTTCAATGTTGTAATTTTTTTGGTCTTGGATTGTTGAAGGACCCACAGTTAATGGGATTTTCTTTTAACGTCTTAAAAAATAGCTTTATCTGTGGATAGCGATTGAAATATATTTCGGCTGTAATATCACAATTGCTATTACTTTGAATAAGGCATTCTGGCATATCATATTTCTCGTAAATTTCGTAAGCCATCTTCACTTTCACGATTAAATGGGGTGTAATTATGACAGAAATAAAATTGTTAATATGGAATTTACTGATAAGCGGATAAACACTGTCATAGATGACACACACCTACTTGCAATAAATATAAAAAAAAAAAAATGCAAAAGTAATCTACTAAAAGATTATTTTCGCTAGTACATACATCAAAAGCGACCCCACATATAATATATAGTTTGAAAGAGAAAAAAATTCCTTTTTAACTAAACTATTGCCAACTATGATTCCCACTTAAAAAATACAACTTTATGCCATTACTCGTAATTGCATCTTTTTTAAATTTTCTCGACGCCACTGTAACTCGAAAACAAAGGTGTCTTCCATTTTTTTGTATCTCTTACAGTTACCGAGTTACCATATACAAACATCGAAATTTGCCCACCCTGTACATTTAAAAAAAAAATACATATTTTTCTTTTTTTTTATATTTTCCTACAAAAAAATGTAAATAAGGTACTTTTTCACCAACGAAAATTTAAGCGCTTCTAGTCGACCAGGAGCCCGCGCCTTTTTTAAATGCCAGTCCGGCCCTGCACTGCATTTATTTGCATTTGGGGATATTGATATAAATATTTAAATGCTTTCCGTTAGATCTTTTTTTTTTCGTTGTGTTAAAGGAGATTATTGTTATATTCGTATCGCATATTAAACCGTATAAATATTAAGATATAATGTAATACCATAAACAAATAAAAGTAGAGAAATGAGTAGATAGTCTGCGGAATACTGCATATAATTTATATTATTTACGTGCAACCTCCTACTGGTTAACTGTACAATGAGACCTTTAAACCGGTCCCGAGTTCTGTTTGGTGTTCTGTGGAGTTCGGTTCAAATGAAAATAATATAATTAATTATCATTTATCAAATTATCAACACAGATAAAAAAAATTTAATACGAACGCACTAACTGTTGCGATACACACAAAACTCTAGTTCATCGTTATGGCAACTCGTACTTTAGTAAGATTTGTATATTCAAAAGTACAAAATAATTTCGTTCAAGGTGCAAGACTACTTAGCACTCCTGCTCCACTAACAGGTAAATTTTATTTTGAGGTTAGGTTTTAATTTTTGACCATGACAATTGTATTTATAAGCAGTAGCAATTAATTCAATTTAATTATTGTATATATGTAGGTATATTATGAGATATGTAGCATAATGAATAACGTAATTATAAGTATAAATTTAAATATGTCTGGTGATCATAGAACATGGATTTGGGAACTGTTAATGAGACATACAAACACAGAACAGAAAAAAATAAAACACATGTTTTGATGCTGTGTTTAAGTATTTGCCCTTTCGGTCACAGTTATGAATTCTCTACTGTATTTTGGTTTTCTTATTTAAAGAAACCACGAATTTCATTAAGAAATTCATGTTAAAACACAGAGAATTTGTTTTGCTCAACTAGGGGGCGCCAGTTGTAACCACCTTACTTCTTTATAAATTATAATCACAGAATAGAGACGATTCTGTGTTATAATTAAATAAAATATGTAAACATGAGGCAATAGGTATATTCGCCGGTGTTACTATAAGTTGTGATTTTTACTCTAAGTGTGTCGTCATCAAGCAAATTAGTTCAACTTTGATCGCGCTGGAAATGGCAACTAGCCAACAGCTTTCAGTGAAAAAATTTAGGTAGTGTTCTGTGCGTGTAAGAACATTGAGTAAATTATTTACTTACCATTTCTTTTAATTTATAATAAGAATTATAACATTTTATAACCTATCTTTCTCAATCGACAGCACAGCGGTCTACATATCGTGATTTTACCTAAATCTGCAATATTTACTCCTCGTCTGGAGCAAGAGTAAAAATGTTTAGTTCTGAGTAAAATATGATAAGGTCCCGATGACGTTGCGTCCATTAGCGAACAAAAATCAGGTAAAAATGTCTTGTTTAGAGTAAAAAGGCCACCGGGGAACAGACCTAATGGCGTACTGATAAGAAGAGGTGAGTTCCGAAGTCCGTAAAGGACCTAGGATGGGTTCGCGTATTACACACGGTGTTGAAATAGGAGGTGATTTTGATCACATGGTCATAGGGTAAAGGAAGCAAATGATTATACACGAACAGGAAATACTTCAACAAAACAGAAGTCAAACAATTATTTTATCATCTTTTCAACTTCAAAATAAACTTAATTGTTGTTGTGTGTTTAAGATCTTTATAGATGTTTTGTGCTTTTCAGTAGTTAAAAGTTTCATTTTATTTATTTAGAGAATGAACGGAATTTTAGCGACAATTCATTTTACTTGAGAAATGATCTTAGAGGATAATTAATTGAATAAGGAGAGCATTTTGGAAAAAAATCGTTTCATATGTCATTTCCATTGTCCAAGGTTAATTCAATCATTAATGCGCGTGTCCACCCTTCAAGTGCCACCGCACGAGATGGGACTTTTCGAGTGAGCTTTTTTCACACCACTCCACAATACCCAAACGACAAAAATATTGTATTATTCACTCCAAAAACAAAATCCAAACGATACTGGTGTTCTAGGGTTTAAAAAGAGTGCGTATTCCGAACTTACCGAAATAACATATACAAAAATAATAATATTTACCAGTCTTTAACATTTAAAAATGTATCTATGGTACCTAATGTGTATTATATAATGTATTAATAAATAAAACTAACAATATGTTAAACACCATTTGAAAGAATACAAAAAAATACAACAGACTGGGTATCTAATAAAAAAAGGTTTATAGTTTACAGAAATTTATATATTTAAATGGCATTTTCAAAAAAGTAAAATTTTATTTAATTTTTAATTTAATTAAACTATTGACATTTTTGTATTCACAAACAGAATTGAGATCTTAAGATGTTATAAAAAAATGAACAAAAGTAGCTGGTGCATGACGCGTTTTTATGCTTACCATAGTATCAAAAAATGAACCTGAAAGAGGGTCACATCTTATGTCTATAGTTTTTTTGCTATTAATTATGACTATTGATATTGGTGTTGTCTATTATACATTTATGGATACAATGAATCCAAAAACCAAAAACACCAAATCTTACAATTTCTGCATAGAAATTCTCGATGCACATCAGTGACGGGATATGTACCAGTTCGACCACAACAAATATTGATGTCGATTCCTTGTGTAGTAATGGTTATTATTATTGACATAGGTGTATCCCTCTGGTGGTCAATGCTACTACCCTTCGTATATTACTGATGTCTTAGTGACTGATAGTGAACTATCAAGGTACCAAAAGCTACGACCACTAACCCTGGTGGGCTAAATTATATACTGAGTAAGATTTACAAGAAACAACTACTCAGCGGACTTATGGCTTACTGGCGCGAGAACATAACAAGTTCGAAACCGGTCTATATTTAGTGAGGAATTAACAAATGATTTTAGCTGTCAAACAAAACTTGCAGGTTTAATTCAACGCAGGTCGGGACTTTTGTCCGTTGAGTAGTTGTTTCCTGTAAATTTTATTTAGTTTATTATTTATTATTAATTTTCTAAATTTTGTTTGATCAGAAACTAGTATATAAACAAGACGTACGTGCCCCGCTTCGTTAGTTTTTTCTAAGCTTGTGAATTATAATTTTCAGAAAATTTTGAGTTCATAAAGGTTGGAAAAACTGGAACAAAGAACAATGTAGGTGTCATCACTTTAAACCGACCCAAGGCGTTAAACGCCCTCTGCAACGGTCTCATGCTTGAAGTGGCTAAGGCTTTGGATACACTTGAAGCTGATACATCTATTGGTGCCATCATAATAACTGGAAGCGAGAAAGCCTTCGCTGCAGGTGCTGACATTAAAGAAATGGCAAACAACACTTATTCCCAGTGTGTAGCTGGAAATTTTCTCAGCCATTGGAACAGGGTTGCAGAAACTGTCAAACCTGTCATAGCCGCCGTTAACGGATACGCAGTAAGTGCATAATATTGATAGCGGTTAGGTATAATCCTTTTGTTTATAAATGCATTTACGGGCGTTTGTGTCAAAGGAAAGAATTCTGAATTTATGTAATTTCTAAAAACAGAGTTTTTGAAATAACATTAAGATTACAAAACGTCCGAGTTTCGTAATTTTATTTTGTAAACAAACCCATTTTTGCCTCCTGATGAGCACGAATTTCGAGTCAAAAAGCTACATGCAATTTTATGCAGAAATTTGCAGTTCAGCATATTTATGTAACTTCTCGGATATTATACTATAAATGAAAATTTTAGCTTGGTGGGGGTTGTGAATTGGCCATGATGTGTGACATAATCTATGCAGGGGAAAATGCTAAATTTGGCCAACCAGAAATCTTGATAGGGACTATTCCTGGTGCTGGCGGTACTCAACGCTTAACAAGATCTGTTGGGAAATCAAAGGCGATGGAAATTGTCCTTACAGGTAAAAACATGTAATTTTGAAAATCTAGCCAAATTATTATCATTAAAAACGGCGTTAGTTTATTAGTTCACACAACAGGAGTTGTACATTTCAAAACATATTTTAGGTAACCAAGTTCCCGCTCAGGAAGCGGAAAAAATGGGGCTAGTTAGCAAAGTTTTTCCAGTAGATAAGCTTTTGGAAGAAACCGTAAAGCTTGGAGAAAAAATAGCTAGCAATTCTCAACTTATTACTGCTATTGCAAAGGAGTCTGTGAATGTTGCTTTGGAAACTACACTTCAACAAGGTTTGAAATTTGAAAAGAGACAGTTCCATGGCACTTTTGCCACTAAAGATCAAAAGAGGGCATGGCAGCATTTTCTGAAAAACGCCCTCCCAATTTTACTAACCAGTAAATATTGTGTATATTAAAATATTTGTTTTATATATTTTACAATTTGTTTTATTGTTCTTTTTGTTAGAAATGATTTCCGAAAAAAATGTGTGTAAAACTTCCAGATTTATATTGATAAGAAGATTTTTTAAGTTCCAGAGTAATGCGCCTAATGAACATATAAAATTACAATTAAGCAAACACAGAAATTTATAGAATTATTTTATTCTTTAATACAATATATAAAAAGTCTCCTGGGTAAGGAAACTAAAATCTGTTTACCATAAAATTAATTTCATATTATTATTTTTAAGCCCAAGGTTTCGTAAGGCCAAATTCAATGTTTTGTTTCTGTTTTTCTAAGTAATTGTTGTATACCTCAATGTTACTGGGATAATTGGTGTACTGATTAACAAACTTCAGAATAAGTGCATTATTTATTCTAAGAGCTACAAGTGGATTCAGTTTTCTCATGAACCAGTTCAACCAGTAGCCTATTAATAAAACAGAATCACTTTGGTTTTCATGTGTTGTATGCCTAAAAGAAAATAATTCATTTATTACTAGACCCATGCTATTATTTATTTTACTTACAGGATGGTATACATTTTTCTGTCATCATTTGCCAAAAACTTTGACATAGCCTTAACATTCGACTCTATATGAAAAGTCTGAGTGTTAATAAAAAGCAATGGTTGCTCAATACTATCTTCTAGACGTTCGTTCTTGATAGGGAACATCCAAGGATCAAGTAGGATGCATTGTCTATAAGCAAAAGATGTTTTTTAATTAGCTAATCACGTAAATAAGTAGGCGAAAATTTAAATGTTAATACATAAGTTTCTTGAGGGAAATTGTAGTTTCTCATTATCTTCTTCGTTTATCTGCATAAAAGTTTAACGTTTATTGCAAAATGCTGAAAATGTATATTGTTAGCTGAAGTTGTGTCGTAGATGCCCCCTCGTGCTACGCCACTGTGTTAGAAAACTACATAATGAAGAACCGCACTGAATGCTCTGGTATGGAAATACCTGTTTATCATTTTGTTTAAAAAAGAAAGAACTAGTTCGCGGGTTATTTCGAGATAATTTTTGTTGTAAATACCCATGATTACTTGATTTTGGTAGTTAATCTTGATAAATATGTAAATACCAATTTATTATTTAGGCACGGCCTGCGCTGCCTGCGACAGCAACTCTGAGTCTTCACTATTGACTAACTAGAAAGGTAAAGTATACATATAAATAACAAAGCTAAACAATTCTTACTTAAGTTCCTTCCTTTTGGATATCGTATACAAAGCAGTAGCTGCACCAAACGAATGCCCCATCATCGTTAAACAGTCAATATCTAGATTTTTCATCAGATCCTCTAAATTGAAATTAATTTCATGTTTTGTAGGAACATCAGTCATAACATTATGAGCTACAATTCCTTTGTTTAGATTTATTAAAAAGTCTACAACTTTGCAGCATTCGTTGAACCTAATTTTAATCTGTGTGTTTCGTTCTGTGTAATGATTTTCACCAAACTGAATATGACGAAAATCTAGAGTGCTTCTATTATCTTTTTTCGCGTCTTCTTGACTGGCGTAGTAATAAGTATTACAAGATGATAGATCCCTTTAAAATAAAAAAATTAATAAATAAATAAATGCAGAAGAAATACTAGGTAGTGATAATGAAGTCCAGATGGTGGGCTGTGTATGACAATAGGTCATAAAGTCCGTTAATTTTGACGCGTTTTACCATTTCATCGGATTCAGTCGTATACACCCCGCGAAATTTGAATTTTCTGCTCTAAAATCACTTGTATAGTAAACATTTTTGAAGTTTTACGATATTGCTATGCAATAATTGCAATAAAGTGTTAATGGCCGTATTCCTTATGACTGTTAAAAAGTATACAAAGCATATGTAAGGAAAAACTGTTAATTCTTTACGTGCTAATAAAATGAAAATAAAAATGATGTGTATGCGTGCATGAGTAGATACCACAGTTCTTTTTAGGGATGTCATCAAACACCACAAGTAATACAGTCCTATGAATCCCTAAAGTAACCTCATGTGGGAGCTTGCCGTACTTTTGAAGATACGGGCGTACGCCCAATATCCACGTATATATTTGCACCTAAAAAATTCCTTAGTTCCTTGGGCGGGAATCGAACCCAGGACTATAGGGGTGACAGATAAATATTCTAAATGCTCTCTTTCGTATGTCGTATAGAAATATCATCTGACTTCAAAAAATAGTTTCAAGTTATTTTTATCAATATTTCTTAATTAATATCTGCATGAACATAGCTGTCTAAAGTTAAGGCCCTTTCAACCTGGAGGATACGAGGACGGTTTATCAAATACTAATTTTTATATACAATTAGTGGTTACCTGTGCTCAAGAGCGGCTACTAAAAATCCGTTCGATGCCATTTCACAACATACATTACTATACAAAAATCTATTGCCTCCTAGACCATGGGACATAATTATACATTTAAGCTTCTCGTCTGTTCTTGCCTTTTCTCCGTATACAGCAGGTATATGTACACGATCTAAAAAAATATTTACGTTGTTAATAAAAATAGTACAAAGCCCTCATAAATAGTTAAAAACCACATAATCAGTTGGTACCTTTTAACTCGTGATTTTGCGTCTTTTCGTATTATGGCAGTCCCTGCAGGATTTTTGAACATACGTGCACATATGTCTAAGGAATCGTTTTCAATCATATGTTGCCGACGACACGACTCGGAGGCTGTTAAAGGGAATTGGTCATGTGGTTTTCAATCATTAATGAAGATAATTTTGTCTTTATATAACGTGGTAAATAAAACAAATAAATATATAACTTCAGAGACAAACGATTCACTTGTGTGACTGTATAATTAATTTGGAAATGACGTTATATTAATAATTTTGGGGAAACAAAATAGTTATATTTACCAGTCCACCAAAATAGTAATCGCATTAAGTAAATATGAAGCATCAAAACCTTTGATATGCCTATTAGATAACTGTCATCCTGAATCCAGGGAAGAAACTTTTTAAAATTTTCCTAAAATACATAAATCATAAGGTAAAGAATTCCTACACCTCTAATTATACAGAGCCTTCATAAATGATCGTAAGCCACGTGATAAATTGGTACCTTTGTGTCTGTGATTTTGTGTCTTTCATATTACAGCAGTGCCCGATGAGGATTTTCGCACGTGTCTAAGAAATAATTTTCAACCATATTTTGCTGACGAAACGAATCAATGATGCTATTAAAGGTAACTAATTGGTCACGTGGGTTACGATCATTTATGAACACCCTGTATCGTTATCACTCACTTTTGCATCTTTTTTCGCATTTGTTGGGTAAAATAATCTGATAAACGGAGCTTCTTTATTATAATCCAACACAATGTCCATACAACCAGGCATAAAAGGTCCTAAAAAATAATTGGGCGGGAAAATAAGGTTAGAAGTTAACATCCGCTGAACAGCTACGATTTTCCATTTCACCGTTCATCGGATCTTGAAACGTAACGTAACAAACAAGACGAGCTATGTTTTGTTAGGTGGAAAGTGTTATGTTAAAAAGTGCAGTTTTCTTGATAAAAAAGACAACTAAAGTAGAAATACTCACCCGAAGCCATAGGTAAATGTTTGATTTTTTCTTTAAACCACCACATTTTAATTAACCCCGTTGTAAAACTGTATTTACGCTTAAATCAAAAGCGTAGGTTTTGTAGGTTATGGCGCCAATGATAATCCTGAATTTAATAATTATTCCATGATGATAAAAGTTCATAGTCCACTGACATGCTTCTAATTGTAAGCCAATATTTCTATTAAAAGGTGTTGATGTAGGGGGTCATGTAAAGCTAGGGATCATGTGAATTAATTGAGTTCAATAAACCAATTAAAATCTTGCACTCTGCCACAAAAACTCACTTAAATTTACTGTCTACCTAAACATCTATTAGAATTTATTTAGCTAATTGTAAGCTAAGAACAAAGATGAAATGATGGGACCTGTTTGAGTGGTTTGACATAATTAATTGTAAAAATTCATAATGGTACTTAAGTATTTATAAATATTGCATTGCCCTACTTTGTAAACTAGTAAACCCAACTTTTCACACTCTCTACTCTCTATCAAAAAATAGTAAAAATCTACTTTGTATACTATTAACTTTCACATCTAAAAAAATTACTGTTTTAAATGTTATTTCAGATTTAATATTTAGTTTATTATGAAGAAACTAGGTAGGTATTTTTTTAAATCTATATTTTATTCTTTGCTTTTTTGTAAAGTTAACCATTAATTAAAAAACACTTTAAAGCACAAATTATTGTATAATTTACTAAAACAACTACCTCATCCCAGCTAATACAAGAAGCTATTGAATTAAATAGTAGAAATCATAGTTTAAAAAAATATATATATATATATATATATATATATATATATATATATATATATATATATATATATATATATATTATATGTTAAATTATAAAAAAGTATTCACATATCAGATATATTTTTTTAATTAAATCCCTGCTTTATTTACAAGTCACTAGTCTTCCGAGAGGTTGTAAAATCTCTTTGTCTCTTTGGAAATCTTCAGGAAGGATGTATAAAAATTACATGAAGCAAATATTTACACACATTATATTATTACTCTTGGCATTTAAAAAATATTCATTTTAGTTGATTTTTTTTTTAATAAATCTGACATGTTTTTATTTGCTTTGATGTAGGTAAAAAATATATAGGTATTTAACTAAAAATTAAATTAAAATGGCAGAAAACCAGTATTTTTTTTAAATCAAATTCAAACTTGTTTTGTTTTGTAAACAATTACTTAATACTTCACGTATTTTATTTATTCTTTCAGCAAGCTTATTCATATAGATCTTACAGCAATGGAAGGCATCATAACAGCTATAAGTGCCCAGAAACGTCCGGCAGCAAGTCCTTCTACTTCGCCCAACAAGAAAACCAATTTTGTGGGCATTTCTCCTCTTAGAGAATTGACAAATGTGAAAACTCCCTCTGACAGACCTTTTAGGGTTTCGATAGAGGGAAATATTGGTGCCGGGAAGTCCACACTTATTAAATATTTTGCTAATATGCAGGGAATTGAAACTTATGGTGTAAGTTTTATGTATATAAACCCATTTACACCCAAGCTTGATTTGATATTCTCTATTATTATAATCCAGATCTTGTGAACAAAATCAAACTTTTCCTCTAGCGTTTTGTTTATTATTATTTGTAAAACAATTAATGTGTTGAATTTATATTTTAATTTGTTTTAAAATATTTTTCCCACCATGAAACAAACTAAATCTAACAGTATCTACAGTACAGGTTCAAGTCTTACCTAAAGCATTTTTTTTAAATTCCAAAGAAGTGGTTCAGATTTCATTATAAACTGTAAGTCCCCATCACCTTTACATAACACTTGTGAAGGAATTTATAATCTAAATGAATGAACAATTTTAGGAGCCGATAGAATGGTGGCGAAATCTGGAAGGTTATAACCTACTGGACTTGATGTATTCAGATATCCACAAGTGGCTGAAAGTTTTCCAAAGTTACGTACAGTTTACCAGGCTTACTGTCCAGACTACCAAACCAAAGAGCTCGACTACTGTCCAGATGTTTGAACGATCAATACAAAATAATAGGTTTTGTTTCTTGGAGCAAGCATATCGTAGCGGTTACTTGCACGGGGCAGATTACGCTGTAATGGATCAGTGGTATCGGTGGATCAGGGCCAATGTGGATATCAGCTTAGATTTGATTGGTAAGGGGGATATTTTTAAAACAATTCTAGTATAGGCTCAAAAAATAATATTTATGAATATACTATAATTTTATGACAACAAAATATTTTGATAGTGTTAAGACCTAAATTTTGAGATTTTCGTTATGTTACCCCTTATATATTCCCACAAGCATCTCAATTTTTTATTTTAACTGCTGTACTAAAAGCATCTCATTCTTTTGTAGACATCCATATAGAAATAAACTTTAGGTAATAAATATTGGTTTTAGATGTATCACAGTATTATTATTTTTTTATTATTATTAAATAAACTCTCATTCTATTCTATTGGTTGCATACAATAAAAAAATTTATAATAAAATATTAAACTAAAATAATAACCTCTTTGCTACTACTGTTTTTTTCATAGAATTTAAAATAATCCGTTTTATAGTTTTACTAAAAATTTGATTATACAACATGGTCTAAGAAGTTTGAAACAAAATCGATGCCAATTTATTTGGGCAAATAATCACCACTTAAATTCTATCAAAGTAAACTGTTATACAAGGTTTTTTTGGTAGTTGTTATTGAATTGAACATATTTCTCTCTAGAGAATGACGGTCATTAATTGAGTTCGGGAGTAGACGAAATTTTAACTTTTCTGAATTGGTCACCATTAAATTTTATATTTGGACATAATTTAGAAATAAAAACAATTTTTTTTTAAATAAAATTTTCGGTATCTTAATAAGGGTAGTTACTCTCGAGTCAATTTCAAATAACTTAATTTTTGTGGCATAAGCACATGTGCTAATACAAATTTGTGTTTACGATTATTGGTTACTGAAGTCAACATTTTCAGTTTATCTTAGAAGCTCTCCTGAGGTAGTGTACGAAAGAGTGAGAGCAAGAGCCAGGCCAGAAGAGAACGGATTATCTTTGCAATATTTAACTGAGTTACATGAAAGTCATGAACGATGGCTTATGACTGACGATGAACGTTTTAATACCATACCAGTATTAGTCCTTGATGCTAATAAAACTCTAGAGGAAATTGTAATGGAGTATAAGAAAAATGAAAGTAAAATATTAGGTAAGATCAGTAGCTAAAAATGGCGGAAAAATTATCATTGTTCTTTATCATCAAATTAATCACATTATTCTTATCAGGTCAGATCATAATATAGAATAAGCATACATCTTAGAAATGCATTAATTTATTTTATTTTCACGATATGTATTGTACGTTGAGAATATAACAATTTTTTTTTAATTTAGTTTTGTAAATTCAATTTAAAAATTAAAGTTTTATGCAAGCAAAATACGTGATTGTGAACGCTACGTTATTGACCTGACGTCATACTGCAGAACTTTGGCTTTGACAGTTTACCTTAATGCATTAAATTGCAAGTTAAATATCACGTTTATTATTTACTTAAAAATCATTAATATAGGGTGAGTCAGGTTTTAATCAGGAAACTTAGAGAATCGGTAGAACACGCCAAAATAATATGAATTTGTCACATAACTAAAAATGCTTAGTTTTTGAGATAGAGGGCGTTGAAGTTTTAATTAATTTTCAGTTTTTCCCATAGTTCTCTCGAAATGATTGAGATATTGTTATGAAATTTGGATCAGTACACTTTTCAGCATAGTTTTTATTCCTCCATTCCAACCAGAGGCGTGACGGTGGGGGGTGTCGAGGATATTCCCAAAAATAAATGGGATGCCACTGTCCTGAGCTGCTTTTTATTTCTTTTTTAACATTTATCATCATTAATGCACATAAAAAGTTTCCTTATAATTTTTTGATTGATAGGATGCAACGTCATTGAGTTATACTCATTTCAAAATCATTCATCCACTACTTATCAATTAGCCGGTAATTTGGTTGTTGACGTATTTATTTAAATGTGAAATATAATAGAGAAGGCATTAATTTAGTTATATATTTAATTTCCCAAGACAAATTCTAAGCACAATATATTTAAAAAAATTATTAAACTTTGGCTATTTGAATGTGTCGTGAATACGGTAGTGACACTGTACCATACGGTAACCAAGGTTCTGGATGAGTGGCCTGATAAGTCAATAATTTTGGTAATAATTTGTCGTCTATTATAAACGTTAGTTAGATATCAACTATAAGATGTGAGTTTAGCCTTTGAATTGCTGTGTCCTACTTTCAAATTTTTAATGAAGATAAAGCTTTTAGTGTGTAAACAATGTTACTTTTACAGGTTTTGATAAGAAAGGGAGACAGCAAGTGGATCAAATTGATAAAGATAAAGTGAGGAAGACTCTGGAACTCTGAAGTTTATAGAGATTTATCAGACTGAGAAAATTAAAGTCAATAATTTAGTTTTAATCTCCGTACAAACTGCGTAATCATTTAAATCTTTAGCCAATATGGTCGCAGATCTTTAAATAATATTCTATGAATATGCGAAGTGCCTAAAAGGTTTTTTTTTAAGAGTACCTACCAAAAATATGTGCAACTTTATAATATGTAGTTTAAAATAAATTATATTTAATAATATTTTTTAGACTTATTATCCGTTATCAATGTGTTTTGGTCGTGGTGTAAATTTCATTAATTACATCACCATTCATCATATCCAATCAAATTAATTATGTATATATGCTGTACAGTGGCATAGCTGCCATAGCTAAACCAAACAACGGAGGGGGTTGATTGAGGGGACCCCTTTTGAAGCAAAACCAATGAAAAAATTCAAGTCGTGGAACTAACAATTATTATTGCAAATGTGTTATTTTAAAAATATCGCATCCATTTCTCTCTTGAAGTACTGTAGAGCCATCAATAAAAGATTTCCCAAAATTAGAGATTGATGACAGAAGTTCAGAGCATTATTTGTGAGAAAATATCGTCATATAATATTTGGATTTGGGCTCTATTGATAACAGTACAGCCATACTATTGCTTCTTCACAAACAGTCATCTGATTATTTTATTGTGAATAACGTAAATTTTTTTTTTTTTTGGGCCCAGATTTTGGAGTTATGCCCATGGTAGTGCTCTAACTAAATCTTATCATTGGTCTCTCGCTTATGTGACACGGTAGAAGGTATGTTTATATTTGGTATTTTTTGCATATTGTAAATAACAGTCATAACAAGTAACTTTCAAGACAATCGTGAACTGATACATTTATTCTATTGCTAATTATTACTATTCTTTAAAAAATTAACTGCCAAAATTATTAATCTCTTTGGATAAGCACGATACCAATTGTAAGTTTTATTTGAAACACCCTGTACAGTAGAATTCAGTTATAATAAATCCCCAGCATAAACTGAAATTGACATCAGTTTGTTTTATCTGAACATTCGTTATATACATTTTTCTTGTTCTAAATACACTTAAGTATTAACAAAATCTATTACGCTATTTGAAAAGTATAAAAATAATATGATGATACCTGATAAGATATGTATCAACTGGTCAATATGAAATAGCCGTTATAATTGAACAAAGGAATCCCAGCCCCCAGGTTTTTCTATTGATTATGGCATCTCTAATAGGTCACTTAACGCATGACATCACAGTTCCCAGAACGTAGGAAAATAAAACAATATCCTTCAGGTTTTATGGTGATTGGTTCACATTTTTCCACAGGGAATCATTAAATTTGTTTATTTTCATAATATATGTTTTTGTGCTTATACAAAATAGGGACCTCAAAATATTTACGTCTTTGTGAGCATTGTACAGCTGCCTCAGTATAAAGGTTCCCAACCTAAAATTTTAAATAATTTTGTTAGCAACACCATATAAATTAGACAACCCCCAAATCAAAGCAGGAGCTGCATGAATAGGGATTATACAGTTGAAAAAAACGCTGACACACACAACGAATCCCTTCGACTGTCAGAATTGAAACTGGAATTTGTGATATTATTTGGAAAACGAACATTTAGAGTGGTCTTTATCAAAGTACACATAAGCATCTAAACCAATGGCATTTTTTCCATGTACCTAACCTATATTGCACGAGACAATTCCGTAAATTACAAACATATCTTGAATGCACAAAATTAACGAAATAAAATCATAATAATTGTTTTAGATGTTAAATAACCACTAGTATTTTTAAAAACCGTAAAATATACTTAAAAACAACACATTCAGTTGGCAGATCATATTGTTTGTTTTCCTTCAGTCTTAAAAGCTGTGATGTCAACTCACGCGACAAAAGGTAATCAGTAATCACTAATCATATAACAAAGGTCAAAACTTGCCACTATAGAAATATATATAGACTTTTACGTGTTAAGGATTGATCAATTATCAGTTCCATTTAAATTCATCAATTGAAGAATTATTCATCAAAACCAAGACATATAGTCTTTATTATATGTCTATGATCAAAACGATGAATAATTCTTGAGTTGATAAATTTAAACGCTGATGAATTCTCCAGTTGATACATTTAAATGGGACAGATAATTGATCAATACTTAAAACGATATATTGTTAAAACTTTTTAGGTTCTAAAAACACTGAATTACTTGTTATTTGCTATCATTTTTAAACGGCTTTGTCCTTTGAATAAATATGAGTCAAACAGTATATTAAAAAACCGCTGCTAATTACTTGGGGATCAAAACTTCCTCACCATAGTAAAACTCGACGTGTTGTGGAGTTTATAATAAAAGTAATTTTTGACGTTTCAAAAGTCACATTTTTTTACGTTTCAAAAAAAGTCACATCGGTGGAATGTCACTAACATTTTTTTAGACCGATTTTGCTCATCAACAAACTGATTAAACTTAATCTCTTCCTTGACCTCTAAATTGTGTGTACCAACCACAGAGAACCTCAGTCTGTGGTACCAACAGAGGTGGTTGTCTCTGGTACCAAATTTGAATGCTTTATCACAGAAACCACAGAACAGAAAAAGACAGAAACTGTAGGTGCTATCGTGAACACAGACGCAGACAGAAAGTTTTTTCTGCTTCTGCTTTCTTATGCTTTCATGGACGAAGGTGATATCCACTTATGTTTTTGGTGATATAGCAAGCTTTATTGAAACAGGTTAACATAGTGAGCATTAAAGTGATATTGGTATATCATTTTAACACCATTGAGCTATCCTGCATCAATAATAAGCTTAGGATCATATCGCCACAAACAACACACACAAGTACTCTTCTGTCACTTAAGAGCGTAAAACTGTATGCAGAAATTAGAAAATGTAGTAAATTTCTTTTATTGAAGCAAAAAATTATATCGTAAATGATTCCTTCAGGATACATCCATCCCTCTATTTGCTGCCCCTATTACTAACCACAAAATTACTTTCATTACAAACATTTTCGGTGAATAAATAATAGTAACTCAGACAATCGAAAAGTCCTTATGCCAAACCATTCTCTTTTCTCTTGCTCTATGATGTGTAGTTCAAAATTTAGTAATTTTCGTTTCGTGACGTTTTGACATGTTTGTTGCCAAATTGAAAAACATTTTCATTCAAGAATTCCTAAAAAATATATTCATTGTTAAAGAGATTTTTGGTTGAAATTACATTTATATTTCACATAATTCGACAAACAATGGAAGTCACAGCATCTAGTAAGTCAAATCAAGTATTATTTTTTTCAATATTAGCCATTGTTTATAATTGTTGTAAATGTGAGGTTAAAGTAAACATCAACACATTTTCAGATTTCAAAAGTATTTTGCCGGAGGTAGAAAATTCTATAAAAAAATTGCACATTTTTAAGCATAGACTGTGAATTAACAGGGCTTAATATTGTTCACAATATTAATGCATTTGATACTTGTAAACAGTATTATGAAAAAGTTCGAAAAAAACTGTAAAGAGTTTCTAGTGATACAGTATGGTTTAAGCATATTTAGGTAATGTATGTCACTAATCTATAAGGGAGATTTTTTGTATCTTTTTAATTTTTTAGATATGATAAGGAAAAAAACACGTTTAAGCAACAGAGCTATAACTTTTATATATTTCAAGACCGATTAATAAAAATGTACCTGATCAGAGATTTTTATGTCAAACGTCCTAGTATAAATTTCCTTATAAATCAAGGTTTTGATTTCAATAAACTATTTAAAGAAGGGATCTCTTATCTTAATATATCCGAAGAAGATAAATATAGGAGTAACTTGGAAGAAACTTATAAAAGGAGGACTGATGGAATACAATCTCAAAAAAATGGAACAAATGATGCTATTCCAATTCCAGATAATGCTCAACAGTTCATTGACGATGTTGTGTAAGACTTAATTATTTAGTTCTAACTATAGTTTTTTTATGTTTTTCTTTTTAGAAAACAGATTGAAGATTTCTTGGAAGGCAATGAAACTGAATTGCAGCTGCCAAAATGTAATGCCTTTTGAGGAGGTTGGTCTACCAAACCAAAGCTGAGAAGTTTTCTGATAAAATTTCTTTAGAAACTAGGGTGATGGATCTCAAGGATAGAGTTTTATTTGCCACTAAATTAAAGAGCAGGGAGGAAGAGCAAGAAATTGAAAAGAAAAAGTATGAGGAGCAGTTGACTGAACTTGAGGATTTTATAGGATTTACAAAAGTTTTAAGAATGATTGTTGATTCTGTAAGTACACTAACCATCATATCCTCTCAGGGTATTAAAGTTTTTATTATCTGAAGTATCTTTAATGGTAAACTAGTTATTTTATTTATAGAAGATTACTTAATAGTTTTTGTAATCTAATATATCTTTTTAGGGAAAACTGGTAATAGGACATAACTTATGCTTAGATTTTTTACACACTATAGACAAATTTCTAACACCTTTGCCTGATGACTATGAGGAATTTAAGGATTTATCTCATTCTTTGTTTTCTAGGTAGGTAAATCATATTTGCTAATAAAATTTAAGTGCAGTATGGCCGCATATAGTTATACAATTATTCTTCCAAATTGGTAAAACAATTATATTTTTCCTTCTTCTGCTGCAAAATATTAATTTTATTTAAAAAGATTCCATTTTTACTTATATTTTGCTCCGATATAAAAGAGATAAAGTAATTATTTGGCTATTATTATTTCTTCTTTACATTTTATTGTAGTTTTTGAAGTTTAAAAATTTGCGTACTATAAACAAGAAATAATTTGTTTTTAAGCTGCCTTTTTAAGTATCGTCTCAAATGTAATGATTTAATTTTACTGAAACTAGTAAGATACACATATAAGGCTTACATTTTGCAGAATAAAGTGTGTTTTTGGCTTGAATCATTTTCTTTATTATTTGCAATCTTGTATATGTTTAATAGAAATGGTTTTTAGGGTTTTAGATACAAAGTATATGTCCAGTATAGAACCTCTGAAGGACCATATAAGTTCTAACGTCCTTAAGCAATTATTAGATACTGTATCGGAAGGACCTTTTGAAATTCCAAGTGTTGGTAGGTACATTACTAATGTTTCCAGCAGCGCCTTCTAAAGTGAGAGCCCTCAGAGCACACAGAAAAAGATAGATAGAAAAACACCTACTTATCGATATCCACTAATTATAATAAACAAAAAAGTTCATAAAAAAAATACAAAAAACAAAAAAAAAATCCTAATTTAGGAAATATTTAATTCTTGATTTTTTTTATTAGGGATTAGTTTGACTATTTTTATTTATCCAGCATGTGTCAATTGATGGAAAGGCATTTTTCTTCGTGTTCAGCTCCAGGGTTCACACCAGAAGCCGCAACTGCTTTTAAAAGTTGCGATCAATATTTTTAAAGCAAAGTTTCTATCATATTGAATAATATCTAAGAAATCAATAATCTGTTAGCTAGGGTTAAACTTAATAGTAGCCATGTTGGGTACATCTTGTTTTTCTAAAAATAATGTTTTTATTATTATTTACTATCGATTACCAAGGAATTTACATACTTATTTTATTTTTAGAAATCGAGGATGGCGGTCAAGGTTATAGCATTAGTGATGATAAGGAACACGAGGCTGGTTATGATGCTTATATCACAGGATTAAGTTTTTTGTCTATGTGGAAGTTCTTAGGCAAGTTGTTTCCTCAATATTCATA
This sequence comes from Rhamnusium bicolor, assembly GCA_029963845.1. NCBI lineage: Eukaryota > Metazoa > Arthropoda > Insecta > Coleoptera > Cerambycidae > Rhamnusium > Rhamnusium bicolor. The sequence goes on along the minus strand of JANEYF010003421.1, from coordinate 787,728 downwards.
TTAACCCTGTCCTATAGAATTGAGTATAACATATTCAAAAATGTTCTCAAAAAAGTTATTAAATAATTCCCTGTAAGAAAAAGGTTTTTGAATCAAAATATCATATATAAAAAAGATAAATAAAATATTACAATTAATTTCATTTACATCTTTTCAAACACCGTAGACTAACATGACTTAATTTTCTTGTTCACAAATTTTAAATTGTCCTGTTAAGTAACGATTGTGTTCAGCAAGCCTGATATTAAGAAGTGTGGGAGTTCTTCCCACATTTGTTAGAAAATCAACTTTGGGATCTAATAATATTTCTCTGTTCTTATTTTTGAAAAGGTTTTGTTTTAAGTACAGAGTGCTCCAAAATGTCGCCATTCAAGAGTTAGGACATATCTCCTTTTTTTAAAATTCAGTTTTCATGATTATTTCAAAAAATGATTCATGTCCTCTGTATTTTCAGATTTAATCCAGTTATCATTGGTGACCCTTGAATTTAGGATATCTTGTACGAAATTTACATATGTTTATACTTATTTCATATTTTAATTTTAGGGACCTGTAAAGACATGAGTGATGAAGTAATATTCAGTAATTTTAATCTATTGGATCCTTATATAAATAAGTAAGTACTTTGTTATAATAGTGTTTAATATTGTAATTAATTTTAATTGAAAATAGGGGCCTCAAAGCATTGCTTTAGGGAACACCATTTTCAGAATTAACTATTATTACGCCTTAATATTTCTTTTTTTTTTTTTTCAGGATATTTTTAATGGTATTGACTGATAACCAGTATATTAATCTGGCTGGCGAGGATTGTAAGTATTTAATTTACATTAAATGTTCATATGTAACATGTATTAGTCACTTTCAGTAACTCCATCCAGAGACCATGTATTCTATTTGACGTTTCCGAAGGAGTGGAGGATGAATAACATAGCACAGTTATTTAGTCCTTTCGGTAAGTAATAAATAATGAATGGTTTCCTCAACTGTTTTTTTTAAATACCTCACAAACGGCTGGTATTATCAACAGTTTAAAAAGACCTTTAACTGAAAGGGAGTTTTTATCAACAAGATGTATTACAAACGAAATATAAATGTCAGACAGCAGTTCTATAATTTAAATAAAAAATTAAGTTAAATGGCTATCGTATTTATATTTTACTGGAATTGCTGGTATACATTTTTTTGTCGCTAAAACTCTCTTTAAATTAAAATTTCCTTTAAAGATCTTGATAATACTATGCATTAGTTTTGTTATTTGCCGTTAATTTTTTTTAAGCAGTGAACAAATATTTCCGTGACATTTCTGATCCGATTAGTATTATTTATGAAAACACTAAATTTATCTTCAAATAGTCATTTTTTTTTTCCTGCGACATTTTGTTGAATTGTGTCTTTATGTTTATTAATAATACAATTTTTATTGTCAGGAAACGTTTATATATCTTGGTTGGATGATACGTCGGCATATGTGGGCCTCTACAAAAAAGATCAAGCTGCTATAGCTTTAAGTACATTATCTCAAAGCGATACCTATAGTATTATGACGTATACCAAGAGACAAGTTGCATTAGCTGGTATTACTACACCTCTGCGTTCACCTCTACCTATGAAGAAGAGGAAGAGTTCAGAAGGGCCACCTTCTGCGAAAAGAGGAGGACCGATAGTTTTAATAGGTTAAAAAATACTTTGAAAATGGAATAGTTAATAGTAATTATCACAAAGCTATATTTACTTGAATATAAGGACCATACAGGGTCATTCTTAATTATTGTACACGTAGAACTTGTGTGCCCCACTTTTAATAGAAACCTTTTTTATTTTATTTTTAACTACATTTTGGATTTGGCATATTGGGATGATTCAGAATAATTTTTATAAAACAAAAAAATGGTTGATTATACATTTTTTCCCCATGCAATTTGTTCATTAGATAGAACTTTTCACACTGTATTTAGGAAAAAAGTTTTAATTCGCTTAATAACAAAATAATGTAGGTATTGGAGTGTTTGTATCAGAAGTGGGACACACAATAAACATTATTTTGAAAAGGTTTCCTATCAGCTATGGGCTTTCGAATATGCTTTATGCCCAAGCAGTAATTTTGCACCTTGTGACCACATATGCACAGAAATTAATATTGCATTACGTGTAGAAAATCATCATCATGTCACCCACAACCTCTGGCCGACTTCAATACATGACTGTAAACTTTGGTGTGGGTTTTGGGTTTACTATTGATATTGCAGAAACATCATCATAAACTGAATTATCAACATATAGATTAGAGTCATTCTTTAACGTTTTATGGACAACGCATCGTGCTTGATAAAGAGAGTAGAGGAAGAACTAAAACAGATAGCATAATCTATAATTTTTTGTTGTATTTTAGTTATTCTCATGATTTTCTTTGTAAGGTTCCCGGACAATTTCAGTATCAATGGAGAAAGCAGTCGTTCAAATATTCAATCACTTTTTACAACTAAGCACTTGTATATGGTGCATATTTTTGAGGGATTTATACGTAAACACGGCTGAGGTTGCTTTATACAAATGCCACTTTTTTGAGACCAGCTCAAGGATGAACATAAATACTGTTGTCTGTCACTGTGAAATAAAGTGAAAAAAAAAAGCGAATTTAGGAGAGTTTGGTCATTTTAATTATGCTACGTTAAATTTAAAACCATATTACATTGTGTTGACAGTTAAATCATTCAAAAGTTGTGTTTCCAAGAATAAAGGTCACATTTTTTTTTCTAAAAACATCAATTTGGAGGAGCGATTGATTTTTAGTCTACAATGTCCATATTTTACCGTGAACTGGACTACGTTGAAAAATGTATCACAACGCTCTTAAAATCCACTGAAAAATTCACGATAAGACACAGAAGGTAAAGCTCTACTTTCCATCAATTTTATTGTCTTTCTGGCAATCACTTTTATATACTTTATATAAATCCGACTATGACTGAAAGACTTGTTCTAAATACTGTCTGTTAGTGTCTTTACGACAGTAATGGGACGGTAACTTGTTTAGGTTGTCAAGAGAGCTTAAAAATATCTGCTGTCTTCAAATACGTCATGTCATTTTTCCCTTAAGGTTAATTCTTTCTCATTGCTTGTTCCCATTTCTCCTTGAAATTTGAATGCCTAGGATCTAACCGACCATTCTATAATTCTTGCAATGTGATCAGGGCTTCAGACACATACAGTTTTCTAGTTGGTTTCTAACCGATATATATTTTTTTTTATCTAAAGTACTTAATTTTCGGCATTTTCTACACTTAATTTTTCTATTTGAGCTAATTTTGCCAACTCAATAATTTTTTTACTTGTAGACATTTTTTATTTGTGAAATAAAAAAAAACAGTACTTCGTAAATGCTGGTAATGTTATAAAATGCAGGACCTCATAACTTCACCTAGAAATAAAATGACAACTTTTAGAAAAATTCATACATTTATATGAAAACAATGTAAAAATACATGAAGACAGATACAAAATAATAATATTTATTAACTTACCAATAAATAAATAGTGTTTTCTAACAATTTATCGTTGATTTACCACAAGTTATCTGATGAGCATGCCGGTTCGATATGAAATACATACAGTTAAGAGGTAATGCTTTCAAAATTATCAAGGTGGTAAATACGAAGAACTGTTTTATTCAAAATCCCGCGTAAATACACTAACTTGTTAGTATTTTTATTGCTTCATAGATTAGATGGCACAACTTATTCTACAGCGAATAAATTTAAAAACCAATTTGCTGAAAATTGTAGTTATGAGGTCCTGCCTTTTAGCCCTCGACAAATTAAAACGACGTCATTGGCCATCACTGTCAGTCGCATGCCGACATTGTAGTAACTCTGAGTTTATTCACTGAATTAGTGCAAAACCGGGTCAAATAATCGTTACGATGTCATCCAGCAATGTTAGGACGCGTCAGGTGACGTTGATACAACATTAAAATATTGTTTGGGTAATCTATAGGATATGTTTTCCAATTAATTGTTTTTTTTTTCATTTGTTGGTTTTGGTACACCATGCAGCCAATCACAAAATCTAAAACAAATTATTGTTGAAATTTAATATTTATGTGAATTATATCTTCATTCCTGTGGTCAATACAAAGCAATATTGTTTTTAAAGCCGATTTTCTCAAAAGACATGGTTCGCTGATATTTAATAAACATATCATTTTTTGTATAATTTTCAGTTCAACCTGTTGTAGCAAACTGATAAAAAGAAGTTATGTTAATGTATTTATCATATATATGAATTTATCAGTGTTTTTATATTGAATACTTCTATTTCAGTAGCGGAAGTTTTATAAAGTCGAAGAGATCTATAGATCCAATACTGGAGGAGGATCAAGCAGAGTCAGAAGAGTGCAGTTCATCCGAACAGTCCTCGAAACTATTTGTTGAAGATGCTGCTTGGGAATGATGGAAGAGAAAAATTGTTTATTTTTTTATACCTGCACAGTAATATATATTTTACATATCAGTTATGTAGTTGTTGATAAAGAGTAAAGAATAATTTCATAATAGTCGTGTTTTATTTTATTATAACCGGCAGTTTTACCCGTTTTCGTTGTACGAGTCTCTGGCAAAAAGTTGGTATATGGAAATCATTAATCATCTCCAGATGATGCCGACTTGGTTGATGAAACGCACTTGAGTATAAACTATCAGTGCTTTGATGTTTGTAGGAATTGCTTATTCCGTGATTTGGATAGTAATTTTATGCAACTATAATTTCAGTATTCGCGCAGACTACAAAGTTATTTATTGAGTACGGTAGACCTCCAAACTGGGGGAAAACAAACTGTTGTAAAATTATGAAATAATGAAGTGCAAATGTCAAATGCCTAAAACAGTAAACTAGCAATAAAACCAACCGATGCTCACTCATGATAAATCTTTTTAATTTTTATATTTAATAAAAAAAATAATGTTCTGAAAATGTATTTGTTATTATTTCAATACATTATGGCAGAGGCAACAAATTTAGTTCACCATCTGAAATCTGCTGTAGTTAAGAAGTAATTCCAAATTAGTACAGAGCAAAATAAAGTTAACCAGTTCCCGTGAACTGAAACTGTATTTATTGAGGTATTTATTTTTCTTTTTAAAATGCCACCTCTGTGTTGAATAAACTAAGTCAATCTTTATATCCCATTACACTTACTTATGCTTAACATCAGTATAACGTTCTAAATGCTCGTTGTACAATACAGTTTAATTTACTTACTGGTTTACGTACAAAGAAGCAGCAACAATATATTTGCAGGTTCTGGATTGTCCAGCTTTGCAGCTACACATATACGTTAATTTCTTCGATCGAATACTAATTTGCATATCTGGGGATCCTAGAATTAATCTCATTTCATGTAGAGATGGTTTAAGTGCAAGCAAAACGTAAAAATTTGTCGCTAAACCACGTCTTCAGCCTGACAGAAAATTATGTGCCTCTGGCTTTATTAAAAACTTCCTTACCTTCGATTAAGGGGCGTCTTTATTTTCTAAATAAAGAAGAATATTTGCTAAGAATATCTGCATAGATGGCATTTGTCAATTTGATAAAAGACTTCAAAAGTTCTTAAATATTCTCTCAGATTTAAAATGTAGATTGTTTTACTTTCCCCCGTTTTCATTTGACATATTCCAAACTAATGCGCCATCTACTGTTAATGGTCACCGCGAATTGAACCAGGCGCGTACAGCATTTTTTTTTCAAACTGAACTCGTATAAAATATGCAATGAAAAACAGGATGAAATTTGTAAAATCAGTTATTAAATAAAGTATTTTAAGTTTTGTTGATTTTAATTATAAACTCAACAAATTTTCAAACATGAGTTCAGCGACATATATGAGCCAACGAAGTATTTATTGTGTTGCGACATCTATGATCCCATAGCAGAATTACACATTTTAATATGTAACGTAATCTGTCGATTGATATAACAGGTTCCTCTAAATGAGTGTGTTCCATCCATTTTAGATGTGATATAGTACATACCATGACCGGCAGATGGCTACGGATATAAAAATAAAAACTACTATTTACATTTAAAAATTATTTGGAACAGGAGCATACAAAATCAAAATAATATTTCTAGATACGTTTAAAATCGTTGTTTGCCAAAATACCGAATTACACTCATGCAGGCCCGGCGCTAGCTCTTTTGCCGCATTGTGCCAATTTTCAACTTTGTCGTCTCCTAAAAAATAATTATGATAATAATAATACATACTTAAGCCACATATATGTAAGTACATAAGTACGTACCTAATAAATTTCAGATTTTGTTGCTGTAGTCAGTCTTTCAAGTTCAAAAGTTAATAAAAAATAACTTATCTGGCTTTAAGGCCAGCGAACTCCCGCACAAGTTCTCTATAATCCAAATACTCACCAAATATATGTTACATCAAAAACGCACCTCCAATCATTGTTGACCTTACATAAGATTTTAATAATTTTAATTTGGAGAAACTGCGTTGTCCATACTAGCCACATATCGGAAAGAACTCGTTTGCTGTTTGCAGGAAATTGAATTATGTCACTCAAGGAATAACTTCTAATAAGTTGACAAGTATTGACTTGTATTCGGTATTTGAATACTAGTATCGAGGAGAGCCGAGGAATAATAAATCAGGCCGCTTAGGCAAACAAAAGCCGATAAAGTAAAAGTTCATTATTTCATACTTATCTGCGACATAAAAAGCTATCTTAACACGCTGACAAAAGAACCCGCCTGTCTGTCAAACCCGTGCGGTGTTTGTATACATCAGCAATGAACAAACTCTATTGAAGGGGGGCCAAATAAATGAATTATGATCTACGATGGGGCCAAAGTTTATTAATTAAAGTTAACATAGTAATAAGGTAAATTAGTTATAGGTAATAGAAATAAATAAATTTTACGTATTTTCGCGAGCCGGATTCATGCTCTTTGCGGACCGCCTTTGGCCCTCGCGGGCCGTAGGTAGTTTGCTCATGCCTGGCCTAGACAGAACCACAGAATGGTTTGTCTTTAAATTGTGTGTGAAATAAATTGAAAATATCAAAATTTCTGAAAAATACATATGGTTACCAAAACATATTCCATTTTATTTTTATTTGGTCATTGTTGAATTTAGCCAATAATAATTTGAAACTGCAAATTATTAAGAGGGGGTAAGTGAGGTAAAATGAACAAATCGGAAAATATGCAATTCTTGGATAGCAGGACTGTATTTTTGATTGGCTGTGTAAAAATTACCTAATTAAGAATGCTTTATAAAGGGTCTTCAAAAATGATCGTACCTTTAACATCCTCGTCGAGTCGTCCCGTTAGCAAAATATGGTTGAAAATTATTCCTTAGACATACGTATGTGCAAAAATCCTCATCGTGTGGTTTACGATAACTCATGAAGGCTCTGTAGAAGCATAATAACTTTTTAAATGAAGTTACATTCATACTGACTATTTTTACTTGTTATAAAGAAAATCCTATTGTCCCCATCTGCTAATTGTAGTAATTATTTGAGTTGTTATTTAAAAAATTACGGTTTGCCGCGCTTGCGCCTGAATTTTTCCGCCTTGTACAGAGACACACATTGCTCATTATTGGGTTCCGCCATCTCTGCACTTATGGGTTGAAATCACGCAGAATTAACGAATTAGAAGTGAAACATTATACCAAATACGAGTGTTAACCCTTAACATGGATGCAAAAATCCGGTCATGCGCATTATGACACGAAATTTTGACAGTGAAAATAAATAAAATTTAGCATTTATTTTTTCGCGATATACCGAATATAATAGGTGTTCTTTTCTATCATATCGTATAATGTAGATAGCTACCGTTACTTAATAGGTATGTCGCGAAAAAAACCCTTAATAGATATATGTATGGTTCGGTTCGCCAATGTTTCTTGTTCTTGTGTTCAGTCAATTTTGTATTGATGTATTTATTATTTCAAGTTTTGTGGTCGGATATATTAGTTGAGACTTTTCTCATTTTAGTGTTATTGACGTACAACTTTTTAGCTCGCTTTTTAATTTATGAATTGGTGGCCTTGGGGCTCGCATTTGTGTAAACCTTTTTTTAAAGTTTTAGTCTCAGTTTTAATTCCCTCTTTTGTACACTTTCGTTGCTAAGAAATATACCTCATAGGTAGTTGTAGGGCAAACTTATAACATGCTAGAGATGGTATCGCCACTCATGTGGGGTCATCCACCGCCGCGAAATATAAAGTGAAATATGAATAATTTTCGCGTCTATAAACATGTCATACTTTATATATATAGTAAAAAGAATGCAAGTAAATGGAACACTTTCACACAGACTTACTGAACACTAATCTAATATTATATACATGTTAGAAATATATTAATTTTAATAATAAGAAAGAGTAAAACATACAGTTAATGTTTCATCTGAACGTCATAGTCACAATGGGTGCATACGGTGGGGTCAGGCGCATCTTTATAAACATCAGAGGGGAAAGCGTTTCCCCATTGGTCAGATTCGCGAGGAGCTGTGACTCTCCCGTGCCGACGAATTCAGTTTTGTGGTGTTGCATTTTTATTTATGATATAGACGATATTATTTTCTGTTTAGTGTAATGCCTTGGTAGACTACAAAATGGAGAGGAAGTGGGAGTCTTCCGAAACAGTACGCGAGTGGAATAGGGATTATCCTGAGTTGATGTTTGATGATTGGAGCTGGTATGTAAAATGTGTAACGTTAAACCGTTCTATAAGCTAATGTGACACAACATGTGGCGACGAAAAAACACCAAACATTAATGAGCGGAAGCCAACAAAGACAACATAAGCAAAAAAACAAAATTTAAAGTTGAGTAACTCAATTGGGGAAAGTGGAAAATGTGATTTTGGGCAATTAGAATCATTTTGTCAAAAAAGATCTGTAAAGAGCTTATTCTCAACTTGAAATTCTCCTTCTACTCTTCTACAGCCTAAAAAATTTAAAAGGTCGGGATGATTTATCGTATTCCCACTAAACATTTTTTTGTTCCGGAGATGTTTCTGAAATGAAAGTACTGAAACATGAAATGTTTCTAGCAGCGCAACAGAAACGTTCCAGACGCGTCACAGAAACTAGAGATGTCCTACCCAAGAAACGTTTCAAAGAAACATTTCAAAAGACACGTACCCAAAACATTTATGAATAATTACAAAAATGTTTCTTACACATCTCAAGGAACGTACATACTGCAAAATATGAAACGTTTCTCAAACCGCAACAGAAATGTTTCAGATACATTGTGGATACTAGGGATGTACTACATGAGAAACGTTTCAGAAACATTCTAAAAGATGTATCTGATACTTTTGTGAATTCTTCCTCTCTATCGAGTACTTACCACTTCTGTAAAATTTAAAATTTAATGAGAGAAACATCTGTGCCGAATGAATCGGACAGAGGTTGATTTTTCAATATACTTCTGATTACCACATAAATATCTCGCCCGAAAATTAAAAAAAATTGTTATCTCACGATTTATTTCACAATTACATTTATTTTTAGAACCGAGGCATTTTGTAGTAAGAAGTATTAAAAAATCAATCTCTGTCCGATTCATTTGGCGTGAGACTTATTCCTTCAATAAATTTTTAAATATTTTTACAGAAGTGGCCAAATGCCCAATACAGAGCAAGAAATGAAGAAAATGTCACAAATAAAGGATTATAAACAATATATTTTATGGATTGTTGCAAAATAATTACGTAACAAGGTTAAGCTGATGGTTGGGTGAACTTAAACTTTAGTTAAACTTTTTTTTTAACGTGTACCATGTAGTTTTATAGAATAATAACGTTAGAAATTGTGCAGTTAGATAAGGGGTCGATAGTTATACATAAAAACACACTAATGTTTAAATTATTGATGGCTATTTTGTCATAAAATTCACTACAGTAGTTCGGTAGTAGCTCCAACACAGTTGCCAATGGTCTGTGATCCCATTCAATTTTATTCCTTAAAACTTTTAGGTTTTTTACAAGTAAATTAAATTATAGTCAACAGTGTAAAACAAAATATATATTCAAATGTTTATAAAATATATAAAACCTAATATAAAATTACAATATGTTTTCTACATGCTTCCACTACACGTACCCACTCTTACAGACCAAAAATAAAATATAAAGTTAAAATGGAAACATTAACGGTGTATACTTCAATATCTGCACTAACTATAGCGTTTTGTTCTTCTTTCTTCTATTGTACCTCAACTGTGCCTGGCGAAACCACGTCGAAAATAATGTTTCAAACAGTTTATCAGTAATGATATTGTACCTTTTTCGCACAGCCGCTGAAAAAAAAATAAAAAAAATCTATAAAGATATTTACACAGACGTTCCTAGTTTTTTATTTTTTTACTTCCCAACGAATTACAATACTTCCCTTCAGGAAGTGAGGGAAGTAAAAAACAATCAGATGGAAAATATAGATGAAAAAATTATATCATTTATTAGTTATTTACATGACCCTATATTTCCAAATATGTAATTAAATTAAAGTTATGTGGCAACATAAGTATAGAAATGGCAAGTCAATGAATATAGTAATATTTGTTTGTCTTTGTTTTTATTATCGATCGATATTTATTAATCTGCAATCTGCAGTCAAATGGCGCGCGGAGCCGCACGGGCCCTATACACAGATAGATCTTTATTCATTGTAAGCAATAAAATCACACTAACCTTCATTGAATAAGTATCGTCCATTGCCGGACAACCAATGTAAATATCACAAAAACCACAACACTATAAAATTAACAAAACAACTGGCAAAACGAACTAATCACCACGTCTACTACAGGATTACAAATGGCAAATGGCGGCCACTATACGTTCCACATACGTTCACGTTCCCAGCTCCGTCTGTACTATCCCCACTCCCATGAGCATATGATCCATAGATAAAATAAAATAGACAGAATCGTCATGGATCACGCATATGTTTCATTTCAGGATTTCTACAAGTTCTACTGGCATATTGAATACATTGATCTCTTGATTTGTGTTCAGATTTCCAGTAATTATACTAATTAGTTTTGTTATAAAATTATGTTTTAATTACCAACAATCAAGTATAGTATTCCAAAAGCAATCGAGAATAAGCGTAATTTTACAAACAACAGACGAGGCATTTTAAAAATAGAGGAATGGATATATTTACCCGATGTCATATATTTGAATTCATAATCGTAAAGATATATTTACCACTAAAACAATATATGTACCTATATGAAATGTTTCTGGAACATGACAAAAATTATGAATTTGCAAAATGTGTTAGAAATATAACAGATACGTTTCTAGGAAATGTTTCATTTATTCCTGATTACAATTTTTTGGAAACATTTCATACATATTTCGTGTTTAGTGGGTTTATATTTACTGAATCTTTTCATTAAAATATTCTGCTAAAAAACCTAATTTTCTTGTTGATGTGTCCAGACTCACGGTCAGATTTTCTTGATTTGAATTATATCTACTTAATATGTAAGAATTTGTATGGATTTTCTTATCAGGCGCAGCACAATAACTGCCATCAACAATACATGCTAATGAAACATGAGTAGGAGTAACTAATATTAAAAATACAAATTTTAGGAAAATATTTGGTTGTTTACATTGAACACATTTGGGATTTCCAAGGGCATTGCAATCTTAATACTGGCAAATGCCGCTAAGAAACCCCAAAATTGCTCAAAAATCAAAAATATTGCTTATTTCCTCAGGGACTAATACTATAATCTTACAATAACATAAAATCTTTCGTACAACTAGATACAAATACAATTTATTAATTAAATTGCATAATAAACATACTTCGATCTATTTCTGTGCCCTGTTTAGAATGGCTTTAGGCAGATGACGTTACTATACAAAGTTAGAAATGTATTAACCAATGACTTCAGAAATAGGAAGTCATTGGTATTAACTTAGCTCTAAGCGAAGTAGGTACCACGAGGAAACAAAACCAAAGTCTTTTGTAATAATAAATACTTATGGATCCAAAATTATATGATACATAGTACTATAAAGATAACCGTAGAAAACTACTACAACTTTTACAGAAATTAGATAAAGATACGATAGGTGGAGTAAACGAGTCATGTGCAATAGCTTCCTGCCAGCACTGTTTCCATGCAACTCGCTATAATTTTATTTCTTTTCATTTTGGCATTAGAAGGAACAAAATGCTAATTTACCTTTAAACACTAAAAACAAATAGTAACATCTAACTGTATGCAACTAAATTGAAACACAATTGGGAGTGGGAGAATAGCTTTGCTAAACTCCGTCAAGTAAAAAAAGCCCATTTATTATTATTATTAATTGTATGTAAAAAATTAATAGGAAGAAAGTGTGTTAATCTTGGAAGGACAGAGGCACGCTTAGACATGGCGTAATGCTACTGGATCGGGCGGTGTTCGTATGGCCATTTCCGGTACGTCTTTGACCAGGCTTTTTCCCTACCTAATTCTATTGATTTTATTATGTACCATAAAATTTTTAGTCGATCAGCATATCTTAAATTACATAACATTTATTTCTGTTATAAAAAGTTGGTCTTGTGGAATGCTTTAATTTTGAAAATGTTATTTCAATCATTACTTAGAAGTTGACATAAAGATTCCTTCGGTCGTAACTTGGTTCATACCTTGTTGATTTTACAGGCAATAGCTTGGGACTTAACAGGCCAGTAGCATTTAAAAACAATCAACTGAACCTATAAGGCCCAAACTATCACAAGAAATCGGCTCCCCATTTCTTCCCAGTCGAGATCTTCTAAATCTGCAACAAATATCAATTTTATTATATATTTACAAATCTATCTATCATTAAATCTATTACGAAACATATTAAATTGTACTGTAGGTATTGGCTCTGATGAATAAAAGGTAGCAAATGCTCCATATTTTTGAGGCAAAACCTTTGATCTATTTGATGAATATTTTCAGAGCATTTGCTTAATACCTAAAGTAAAAGCATTTGCTTTGCTAGAGACAACATCTTCAACAAATATGAATAAGACTAATTATATAAATAAAGCTACGTGTTTACTATTTACTTAGAATTTGCTACAGTAAAAGTATAGTTACCTCAGTATTAGACATCGCTTTGGTAAAACAACACTTAATGTGCGAATTATTGTGTTTTCAAATCAGTATAGAAAATCGAGCGATATACCATCAGAGGCAACAACCTTTTTTAGAGTGTATTAAAAACAAAAAGAAGTAGGTCTATTTTCTTTTAAAAAAAGTTACAGACCAATAAATGAAGAGATGTCGAAATCCCATGAAATCCAAATCTTCCATCACCTACACCCCTTTAATAAAATATCAATAAAAATTATAAATGGTGTCGCTCTAAAATGGGATATCCCATTATTTGTTGGCCAATTTAAATTTTTTTTTTTTAGAATGTAGGGTAACAAAAACTCTATCAACGTGTGATACAGCTATTTTTATTAGTGCCAATACACGGCCAATTGTGATGCGTTTTTAAAGTCAAAAACTGCTAATTGCTATTAGCGTTTTTAACAATCTGTTTGAATTTTTACTGCACAAAAAGCATTTTTTTTTAAATCGGGCCAAAAAAATCCATCTTCCTTGTGGAGTAACCATTCCAATTCCATGCTGCGACCTGTATTTTTTTTAAGAAAAAAATGTCGATATATACAGCTTTTCTTAAGAGAAGAGGGAAAGGATATCAATCATTGAAATGCAAGGTTTTTACCAAACAGGACATTTCCAAATTCCCAAGAGAAATTGACGACGAAAAATATCTGTTATCAAAAGTACCATAATTAAGTTTTCTAAATTTTTCCTGGCTGGTGCTTGTCGTAGGGAAGAGCTAACAAACATTAGTGTGAAAAATATTAGAGACGAAGGAAACACCTTTTATTGCATTAACTACCACCCAAGTTTTTTGTAGCGGCTGGGGACGTCGAATGATTGAATATGGTGAATATTCTTAGAAAATGCGCCAATCTTTGACTTGAGAATGTTGGACATGGGACATGTTTCGTAGCTTATAGGAACGGAAAATGCACAAGGAAACTTGTAAGAACATCATACGTAAGTATGCCAAAAAACATAGTGTCTTATTTACAGTTACCAACTCTCGAAAATATACTGAGCACTGCTTGAGAAAAACATCCCCCACATTGTTGGCTGATGCAGGGGCAGACATTTTAACATTAAAACGACACGGAAGCCGGAAGTCTAATGTTGTGGCTGAGGGGTATGTTGAAGGATCACACCAGAACAAGAAAAAAATTGCAAGAACAATTTTAAGAGGAAATGAACACATTGAAAATAACGGTCAAAGTATCCAACAATTAATTATCAGTTTGAAAAGATAACAGTAATCTACTTTCGGTATAAAATTTAATAAATTATAAAGACTGCACAATAAAAATCTATAGATAAGTAGAGATTTGACTTAATTTATTTGCAATATTTACTTTTCTTACGGAAATGAACATTTCCTAACTCCAGTTGATGAGAAAAGTAAGCCTTTTCTCACGGAAATATATAATAGTATTTTATATAACAAGTGGCTAAAATGGTGTTTTTTTACAAGTGGGGCGTTTATAGTACTAGCCGAAGGTGAGTGATATAAGCCACACGAGTAAAAAAAACACATTTGTATCGCCATTCGAAATTAGAAAACAGTATAATTTTGTAAAAATGCGGCAAATTGACAAAGTTACCTTGTCGTAATGACTAAATTCTATTGCTATTTCCATAGAAACCAATAATAAAACAACTAAATATTGAACGATTTAAACGTCGCATTTGACACATTCTACTTTACAATAATTATTATTTGAAACAAAATGAGTGATAGTGAGGAAGATTTTATTCCTGGTACTCCTCCAGAAATCAGGGAGCAAGCAATTGCTGTAACTTTAGATTTATTACCAGCGAAATCTAGAAAATTGTACGAAAAACATGATTTATTTATGCACTAGTGTAAGCAGAAAACTGTGAGTAACATATCTGAGTCTGTTCTTTTGACTTATCTTTCTGAAAAAGCAAAAGCTTTAAAATGTTAAAGTCTCTAATCCAAGTTTTCGATGGTTAAAGCAGTTTTGAATGTAAAGAATAGATGTATCCAATTATCAAAAAGTAAAAGCTTTTTTGAAAAGACAATCTACTGGGTATAGGGCTAAGAAATCTAAAGTTTTTGACAGAGCAGAAGCACCAGATGAAAAGTTTTTAATGTTGAAAGTTGTATTAATAATGGGCTTGGCTGGCGCTTGTCGTCGAGAGGAACTCTACAATATGACCATTGAGAACATTGTGAGAAAAGACTGCATGCTGATTGTTAAAGACTGATTCGAAGACCCACATTGAAAGGACTTTTACGGTAATTGGTGAGACAGTTAATGGAATAAATCCACTAAATATTTATGATAAATATGCAGCTATTCGCCCTACTCATGTGAATCACTAAGAGGTTTTTCTTCAATATCGAGGAGAAAAATGTACGGTCCAACGAGTTGGTATTAATAAATTTTCAAAAATACCAAGTATTATAGCTAAATACTTATCTAATCCTGAGCAATATACGGGTCACAGCTTTAGGAGATCTTCGGCATCACTATTAGCTGGTTCTGGAGCTGATATTCTTATCTTAAAACGTCATTGGGGATGGAAATCCTCAACAGTTGCTGAGGGATATATAAAAGATAGCATCCAGAACAAAAAGTAAATTTCAAAACAGATATTTTCAAACATGAATCAAATAATTTTGGCACATCTGAACCTATAATTTCAGGAATAAATATACATAATATTAGTAACAGTACAATTCATATAAATTTTCGTTAAATTATGAATAAAATTGTTCATTAAATTGTTAATAATTAATAAATGTTTAATGTAAGAACTTTAATTTGTTGTCTGTTGACTATTAAGTTTAATTTCACACTGTGAAATAAAATATCTTTATTTCACACTTTTTTCTTTATTTTTCACTTGTCAATAATGACATTGTTTTGATTCATTGAAACTGTCCAATAAATGTCATTTTAGGATATGGCGTTACAAAAAAATATTTATCGATGTATGAGTCCCCTACTATATAGATTTTTTGAGAAAATAATCGTTTTAAAGTGCTGTTTCGGTTCACATCTTGCATATTAATTGGTCGACATATAATTAAAATTTACTAATTCTGTTTCGTCCGAGGGACTACAATATTTCGAGTAATTTAGAACATTTTTCACAAAAGAGAGATAATATGTCAATCACTGCTCGTAAAATGCTTCAAGTAATAAAAACCAAAGTGGCGGATCATTACTCTTTTTGCTCGTATATAGTAGTCAGGTGAATGCTACAAGGATATAGTAGATATATGTATAATTTTAACATCTTTATCTAATAGCTCCCTTATAGAGTCCTCCATCATTCAATATGGTTGACAATAAGCCATTGTGCGATATAAATCTAGCCAGTTGAACTGAAATACGTTCGTCTGATAGTTTGTAAATCTGTGATCACGTTGTCCATTTCCACCATATATCAAGACGCCGACTGTGCCGAGATACTTATGGACTATTATTTTGCACATAGTTTATGCACTGAAAATAAGCAACCCACGCGCTCCATAGTCATGTCAGGGAGGGCCCCTGGCTTAGTTAGATCTTTACGACCCTACTTCACGGCCTACGGTATTAAAAATCTAATACTTATTATCCAGATGTGTTCTGAAATAGTATAATGTGTTCATAACTCTAGATTGCAATGCCAGTGATGGGACCCCGCAAACAAAGGAATAATTGCGGGTACTTATCGATATAAGTTGGGAACAAATGGTGATTGATTCGTTTTACTTTGTGATTGATGGTAAAAACATTACAAGGTAAAATGGACGTGTGGATACCGAAAACTTTGAAACAAGAAAATAATTTCTAATAGCACAATTTATTTATTAAGCTAGAAAATGCATTAATAGGGTGATCTTTTTTACCTAAAATTGTTTAAACATGTTATATCTTAACAGGTTTTTTAACAAATCGTTATGGAAAATTCTTTTGAATGTTTAATTGATATTCGATTCATTTTTGTTCCTTGTAAAATGCTATGCGTATGTTTACTTGGGAACAAATATTAAAAATCCATTCAGCGACAAAAGAAGAAGCAGAAACTTTTCGACTGCAAAAATTGTAAAAACTTTAGTCAGTGCTTCCAGTACGTACCGCTTCTCTTTACAAAAGTTGAGAAACAGGTTCCAAATATACTCTTTGCATTTTATTGTATAGTCTAGAGGTTTTAGTATCCGTTAAAGACAACAGTCCGAGAAAGATGAATTTTTTTACACTTAAATTTCGTCATTTTAAACAACGTCTCAAAAGGCCCCAGTGCTCCGTTGTCCGCACAATAACGGTATGCAAGGGGGTTAAAAAAGTGTCTTTTCGCGAATATCTCAAGATACACGTAATTTTGTAGTCATTTTGAACTAGAGTAGTACTAATCACTTTAAAGTCTCGCCAATATCCTTTTGGCTTGATGACGGTCTCGGATGCTAGGGCCAGGCAGGACTATTGCCTTTTTACCCTAGTCATCGCTGTAGACCTGGACCGGCCTCGTGCAGGGCGGGTTAGCTTACTTTACAAACGGCCCCACTCACAAATGTGAGCGGTGCTGAAGATTTCGGCTAACCTCCCTGGGTCCTGGCTGATGAACCCTGCTGGCTAGGGCCTCTTCTGGCGCTCTTCTGTCTTCGTCTTCTTTCTTCGCCAGCTTGTCACCCCCGGGGGTTGTCATCTGTCTGTCAGGAACTGTGCGGATATTTTTTGACTTGGAATTGACTGCCAGTACACAAAGTGTCAGTTGACACATTGTCATCTGGATCATCGGACAAGGTGAGGATGAGCTCTGTAGCTCAAGGAGGTGAAGGCCTAAGTGCTTTCTTAGCACTTTCGTCCTTCACGGAGCCAGGGGGACAACGGACACTGGTCGGCTTACTGACCGGCGCCCGCAAGGTCTGTGGTAAGATGGTTGGTTAGTCGTGTCTTTTCCGTGGTTTGGTCCATCTGTAAGAAAAGGATTAGTTATACTCACCCATTATCCAGTAACTGTACTTTCGGCCTCTTGTGCCTCGGTGCGTCGGCCGGATCATAGGAGGTGGCCTCCCTGATCAGCGGGTTCCTGTGCTCCTCGGCCAAGGTGTACAGTTTCTTCGCTCTATCCCGGATGATTTCGGTGACTGGTGTGTACTCCAGGTCCCTGAAGATGTCAGCGTTTCTAACGTACCATGGTGCGCTCACCGCCGTCCTGATGGCCACGTTTTCCACGGCTTGGATCTTCTTCAGATAGGTCTTCGCTTGGTATCCCCATGCTACGGAGGCGTAGGTCAGCTGTGGTCTGATGAGGGCTTTGACTAGCAGAAGCTTGTTCCTCAGACTGAGCCTGCTGTGGTTCCCTACCATTGGGTAGATCAGAGCTCTCGTCCGCTTGGCCTTTACCACGATGGCTTCGGTGTTCTGTCTCCATGTCAGGCCTTTGTCCATGATTACGCCAAGGTATTTGACGGAATTGTGCCATTGGATGTCTTCACCAAACATGGAAACATGTCCTGTGGGGGGTTTCCTTGCGTCCTTTCCTGAAGAGAATCGTCTGGCTTTTCTCCGCGTTGACGGCGACTTTCCACTTGATACACCATTCTTCCAGAAGAGAGGCTGCCTCTTGGAGTCTTCTGGTGGCTGTTCTCGCTCTCCAGGATCTTGCCGTGAGGGCCGTGTCGTCCGCGTAGAGCGCCATAGCGGTGCCCTCGGCCCTTGGGAGATCAGAGGTGAAGACAGCGAACAGATGGGGTGACAGCACAGAGCCTTGGGGGACTCCGGCTTCCATCGGTCGATAAGTGGACACACAGTCCCTGATCTTCACTCGCATCTGTCTTCCGTGCAGATACGATCTAACTAGTTTGACGAGTGCAATGGGATAACCCATACTCATCATTTTAGCTAGTAGACCATCGTGCCAGACCCTGTCGAAAGCCTTCGCAACATCCAGGAGAAGTGCTGCCGTGACCTGATTTTGGTTGAAACCCTTGGTGACTTCTTCAGTGATCCTGAGCACTTGGAGTTCCGTACTGTGTCCTGACCTGTACGCGAACTGTTCATCCGGGATGATTTGGAGCTCTTCGGTTTCCTCTTCCAGTCTTCTCAAGATGACTCGCTCAGCTACCTTGCTCACGGCGGAGAGTAGACTGATGGGCCTGTAAGAAGAGGGAAAGATTAGATCCTTACCTGGTTTCGGGATGACGATGACGTCGGCCTTCTTCCACCTGTCCGGAAAGTATCTGAGCCTCAAGATCCCATTGATGATATTCACCAGGGCTGCCACTCCTTTCCTGGGTAGCTTCTTGAGGGCGATGTTTCCGATCCTGTCACATCCAGGAGCTTTCCTCGGCTTCAAGCTCCTTAGAATCTCCTTGACCTCTTCTGGAGTGGTCGGGCGGATGTGATCTTCATCTGGCAGGCGGTGCATCCGGCGCACTCTGCGCTCCACGTCCTCAACCCAGTCCTCATCCTCATCATCGAGTTGATTTTCCCTACACTGCAGTTCCAAGCTGTCAGCGAATGCTTCGGCTTTTTCCTGGCGAGTGTAGACAATCCCATTCTCTCCGTGGATTGGGGGCAGCGGTTTTGGCCTGTTTCGCAGAGCACGTTGGGTGTTCCAGATGCTCCTGTCCTGTGGGTCCAGCGATTCCAGGTGGCGCTGCCATCCTTCTTGACGGTGTTCCTGGAGGGCAGCTTTGACTCGCCTGTTCAGCGTGTTATATGCGTGCCTGTCCTCAGGGGAGTCTGGTCCTTTGGGCCCGTTTCTTTGTCCTCCGTCTGTCCTGTATCAGCTGCCTGATGTCCTCCGTGAGGTTGGCCATCGGCGCTGGTGCCCTTCTAGTTTCCGTCTCTGTTGTGCTCTCCTCCATCGCTTCCTGGATCTGGTACTCCAGGGTGGTGATGGCCCTCTCCACGTCCTCCTCGGATTCGATCCTGGGAATGTGTGCGATGTTCCTTTGTAGCGCTGCTCGGAACACTTCCCAGTCTGTCCTCCTTTTGGTGAAGGTTCCAGTGTCCACACTGTCCTTTTCTCCTAGGTCCAAGAAGATCGGGTTGTGCTCGGTGGAACCTTCGGTCCTGGTGGAGATATCTGCATTGAGGGTCATCTCCTTCATTATGGCAATGTCCAGCACATCTGGTCGATGGATCCCATTGTCGTGTGTCGGCTCGTCGGGTCCTAGTGCCTGCATGTTGTCAGCGTGACGTCCCAGGAACCTCAGCAGATCTCGTCCTTGAGTGTTGGTGACTCTGCTGTTCCATTCCTGTGACTTGGCGTTCAGATCCCCTATGGCCAACACCTGAGTTCGGTCCGGGAATATTGCGTCCAGGTCCGTATCCAGGATCCGGCTTCGGGGCGGCTGATAGCAGGATACCACTTGGATGTCGCCATTTCGTGCCGTTGACACTACTACGGCGGTGGCTTCCAGGTTTTCCATGTCTGGCAGCACAATGGGATGGTGATCGATCGACTTCTTTACCAGTAGGGCAACCCCTCTCATTGGTCTTGGTCCATCGTAGTCCTTCCTGTAAACGTGGTAGCCTGGGAAGTTCGCTGTCTTCAGCGGCGTCATCTTCGTTTCCTGTAGTGCCAGCACGTCTATGTCGAACCGGGCTAGGAGTTCCTCCACTTCAAGTTTTCTACCTTGTAGCCCGTTGACGTTCCATGAGGCAATCTGCAGGAAGTTCGGCTTCACCTGAAAAGACATTATGCGTTATTAAATGCTGGCATTTGTGCAAAAAATGCGCTCATTGCTGAGCACATTTGTTGCATTTGTCGTAGCATCGCAGTGAGGTTTTGCGCCTCAGAGGATGCTTGTTGTTTGTTGGCAGGGCTGATACCCTTCCCTGCCTTGTTGCCTTGAGCTGCTTTTGCGTAGCTCGGTCCTCCAGCGGTGGGTCGCCTGGCCTCTTGCTGCTGCATCCTTGGTGTCTGCTTCAGGGCGGGGGCATCTGTCTTTTTAGGGAACTTCGGGCAACCTCTGTAGCTAGCTGGGTGCGCTCCATCGCAGTTTGCGCACTTCGCTGGTGTGTCCCTCTTCTTCGTGCAGTCCCCTGAGTGATGGGAACCTCCACATTTCACACACTTGGCCTGTGCGGTGCACTTGCCTTGTGCGTGACCGAAGCGCTGGCATCGGTGACACTGCGTGGTTACCTGTTGCACCTTCTGCCTCTCCACTCGTACCACCAGTGAACAGCATCTGGATACCTTTAGTATTGCCTCCTGATCCTTTGGTACTTGTACTAGTACCAACGGCATCTGGGCCTTGGTCCGCCTGCTTGTCATCCTTTGTACTGATGACGGCGCGAAACCCTGCTCTATGAGGTCCCTCTGGATGTCTGCGTTTTCCACGCCCATGGGGATCCCTCGCACCACTACTCTTAGCTGTCGTTCCTCAGGAAGTGAGTACGTATGGTACTCGTGCTTCTCCGTGGCTAGCAGTCTGGTCAGCTTCCGGTAGTCATCGGCGGTGCTGGGCTCGATGGCTATCCCGTCGCCGGTTAGCTTGGCCTTGACGTAGTTAATGCGGGCTTCCTTTAGCCGCAGGCTGACATGGCTCCATTTATCCTTGCTTCGAAGGATGACTGGCGGTATCCTGGACGGTTTTGACGCCTGCGTTGCCGCTGGTGTCTCTTCCGCTGCTGTCGCTGGTTTCAGGCTGGTGGTCGCTCCAGTGGCCCTTGGTTCCGGTCCTCTCCTGGTTGGGGGCTCCACTGCGGTGCTTTCCGGCTCCCTGGTCTCCTTTTCGGACTCTGAGTCGCTGCTCCTGGCCGTCTTCTTACGTTTAGGAGCCGGTTTCGTTGACCTGGGTTCCTCTTCTTCGCATTGGTCCTCGTCCATTTGAACGTTCGCAGTCTGCTGGGCTGGGACCTCGTTTGCTCGCTGCTGCGCTCTCAGGTCCGCGATGGCAGCTAGCAGATTTTTAATCTGCTCCGCTGCCTCCTCGCGTTGTTGCGCTGCCTGCTCCTCGTATCGCTGCCTCGCAATTTCCTCTCTCTGCCTTGCAGCTTCTTCTCGCTATCTAGCGTCCATCCTGAAGGCTTTGAATTCCCCCAGGAGTTCATCTAGTTGGGCTCTGAGCTTCCTGTTCTCCTCCTTTAGGCTTTGCATTTTGGCGGACTTTCTGCAAGCCTTGGACCTCGTAGAACTAGCCTCGGAAGCCGATGAGTTCCCGTCGTAGTCCGACATTCTGTCCTCCCCAGAATGGATGTCTTTGTTCCTCGTCCTGTCTTTCCTGTAACAAAATTTATTAGAAATGCTGAAAAATAAAAATAATTATTAGCACAAAGGGCAAGGAGAGTGACTCCAAGGTGGGAGTCTTTATTAAAAACAGTTTGTTCTGAAAAGAACACTTGGTTTTTTCTTATCCCTCGGTGTAACCGAGTCTGGTTTCAGACCGTGCCGCACGTTGTTTAACTTTCGTTAACAACGACTGCACAGACCGTTGCCAAACTACAGTCGCTCGCTCTGCTGCTCTCTATCGCTGTTCACGCACTATCGGCTGCTGCACTCTACTAGGTAGGTCCGCACTCGTTGACTGCACGATGAACTATGCTGTTGTTTAAAGTCTCTTCGTTCGTAGAAATGACGTTACCTTTACTTAAGACGTCACTGATAAGTTACGCAACTTTAAAGTTGTAAATGCTTTAAAGTAATACCGAGTAGTATCCGCGACGTTGCATATTAATAAATAATAACATCTTGAAAAGGAATATTTCTCAAGTACTGAACTACGAAAGCACAATACCGGAAATAACTAATACAGTTTATATCACAAAATTCACTTCTTCAGTTCACATCACTTCACTTTACCTCACCTCACATCGCTTTTTCCTCTGAATCTTCGCTCTTCTCACCTTCTTCTTAATTTTCAGATGAACCAATATCCTCGTTCAAATTTATAATAAATTTATTTCTACCAGTTATATGGCATTCAGCAATTTTTAAATAATCATCCTCAACTGTAATTACTTTCCTATTTTTTTTCCCAATCTTTCCTGTTCATTTTCGACACTTCATTGCCTGTTCAAATGTAGCCGATTTTTTCTTAATGAAAACACTGATGAACTTAAATAATTTTCAAAAACACATCAGTAAATAAACAGATATAAAATAATTATTCTATAAACAAATCGGTAACAAAACTAAGTGCGGATCTGAATTATCACAGAATGTAAGTGAAACTCCGCCTCGTTCGCGTGCCAACAAAAACAACGATCATCTTTTTCGCTTTAATGTAAGCGGTGCAAAAGGTGGAAGATGTCAGGTGTCACTTCCTGTCGCGTCTTACCCCGCACGTCCCGTTACTAAACCGATTTCTCTTACTATATTTAAAAGTGTAATAACTATACAGGACTTGAATTCAGTAGAATTTACGTAATTGTTACTACACGGGTATACTACAAGGTAAATTTTTAACTCACTTTAGTGACAGTTATGTAATGCCTATTACATTAAAGTTACGATACCAGTTGCCATCGCACAGTGGTACAAAAACAATTAATTTTGGACAAAAAAAAGCAACCTTCCTGGAATTAAACCAAATTATATGGAAATGCTAGTAAGATAATTACAATACTTAGATATGTAAATATTTGCCACTATAAAAATTTATTCAATCACGTATAAGCCTTTAAATAGCGAAGATTTTTAACTGTTTTCTGTTGTGCAATTAGTGGTAAAATAATCTCTTTCCATTTTTTGCATATCTTGGAATTAATGATGGGCAAGTACTTGAATAACATTTCAAAAGAATGATGAAGGTATGTATTTTAATGTGCTTATGACATTTTGTAAATACGTTAATCCGTTTTATTGTGTTAACATTTTAATTAACTACTTGCAGAAATACATTGTTTTTTTTTATTTAAATTTTTTATTTGAGATATAAAAAAGTCTACATTTGTCCACAATTTTTGAGTATTCATTTTAAAGCTTCAAGTATATTGTTTAAGAGCCACATTTTGCTTTTAGCCGCTTTTTCGTTAGAACAAAATAACCAAAGATAGTTGATTTAACAAAATGTTATAACTTATTAAAAAAAAGCTTTGTAATGCAAAATACATATTGTTCGTCAAAAAAAATGTATGTGAAATGATGGGCATTCCGGAAGAAGTCAATAATACAGAAAAATGAGCACTTCTCGAAAAAAATCGTGCTATTTGCTTTAAATTCGCCTCAAAATGGAAACAATTTGGGAGGCAAAATTTGAGATTTTTTGCATTAAATAAAACATTGTTGAATAGTGTATGTACTTTAAGAAAACACTAAGAATTATTTGGAAATATCTGCATCAAGCTGGAGGTCGACCAGAAATCCTGCAACAAAGATCTCAAATTACAAACTTTTACCAGATTTCGAGAATTAAAACGTATCAACAAATAATAAATAGACTTTTAGTAAGTTCTGATCCGTACATTACAAGTCTTAGACGTTTACAAAAAAAAAAAATTTTCAGTGTATCCTGAAATTATGGAACTTTTAGTTGAAGCAAGACCACCGAGAAGAGGAGACTGAACAGAAAGCGATTTTGAGGAAGACGATGAAGATGAAGATAATGCATCAGAAGATGAACTTTAATTTTATATTTTTACTAATCTTATCATTGTGTTTATTTTCTACTAAATTTGATATCAATTTATTTTGTATATTATATAAAAAATTAATAAATATACATATGTGTATTTATATGTTAACATGTTCTTTCTGCAATCATCTAAATAGTTAACTATTTTTTGTCAATTTTTTGAGTTACACATAGATTTTTACTAGTCTAGTTAGGTAACATAACATAAGAGATTGGTAAAGTCTTTACCGAGCCCTTATGTCAGTTGGTTGACAACAATTGGATAGGTACGTATAATTAACCACTCTAGACAACAGCGTCTGACATTTGTTAGTTGATTTTTACAAATTTTGTTTACAAAAGATTTCAAGTTAAAAAGTGTTTTGAGAGTAACAAAAGTGGTTGCAGAAAAAATATTGTATGCAAGTTACGCAACTCAACTGGAAAGTGTCTTTGTAAGGCTCGTCGGCTTCTAGGACCTGTTGGCGCTCGCCTAGTAAAGAATAACTTTCTGGTTTTGTTATGTAAATAACATAAATAATACACACTGTATTATTTATGTTATTTACATAACAAAGCCAGAAAGTTATATTATCAAACAACATTTTAAAAATCATTTTGGTATTTCATATTTATTAAAAATTGGAAAATAATACAGGGTGAGTTTTAAATGCATAGTTATATTTTAACCCTCAATATATTTCGTCGTGTACAATTGATTGGCACTGTCAACAAATTTTTTTTGAACAAAAAAAGAAGTTTAATTTCTTATAATTTTTTTCGTCCTCCAGCAACTCACATTTTGATAGTCACTGGATAACTTTGTAAACGCCGGTCACAAAAATGACGTAACTGAAGGTAGTGTTGCCACTGCCAGAGTTCGTCATCACAATTATCCTAACTCATGAATTGCAAATTTTGAATTTTTAAAAAATTATTATCCTTTTGTCAAGGACATTTTGTGAGACGATATTAGATTTATTTAATATCAGTGTAGACGCTACACCAAAACAAATGTAATAGTTTATAAAACAGTGAGCTCTTTTTAAGAAAGCATGATATCTGTACGCACTGGTCGAAAATAAGAAATAAACCTCAAGGCGGCCAAGGCTCGATTGATTAGTCCTTTGTGGAAAGCGACACTTGTCACTTGTAGCTTGCTCTTAAAATAAAAGGTGTTAAAAGTATCTGTTTATCTATTTTTCCTTGTCAAATTAGGTAATCGTGACACTTTTCTTATAAATAAACAGAACTCGTCCCGTAAGCACCAAATATTAAAAATATGTAATACTTCTTCTGTGTATTTTAAATTATTATTATTGTCTCTAATCTACAGTTTAAGTTTAATATGGTTCATTTCTAAAAATGAATGAAAGTTGAAAATAATCATTATAAAAAGACGCATTTACTTTAAAGGAACGAAAAAAGCAGATTTGTTTACTTACCTAATACAACAGTTACTACATGAATATATCATATGGGCTTGACGTTTGGATAGCATTCCATAGCCGTTTGCTTGTCTAGTATTTTCATCTACTTGAAAATATGCCTTTAACATATATAGCATTAGAATAATAAAATTATTCGCTACGTTTCACAAAATGAACCACCAAAGGAACAAATTATAAATAATAAATTTCGGTAACATAAAGACTCAAAATTTCGAATCACAAATTTAATCACAAAAAACTATAAATAACGGTATTAAACACATTTTTGTAAATGCTAATGCAGACAGGTACGCGAACACTCGCGAACTATCAATAACACTGATTTTTACATGGGGTGTAGTGTTGCCAGATGTGTGAGATTTTCACATAGGTTATAAATTTCATTATAAATAAATCATGATGCTTTTCAAAAAATTTCTATTGACCTAACTAACGGTTAATTTAGCTAACTGAGCATTGAAAAAACCGGTCTTACCATCGAAATAGAAACAACAGAAAACAGCAAAAGACTATTATTTATTTGGGCTTGCACAACTAGCGCTGTTTACGCGAGGTTCCGATTTATAAAGATCTACGTACACGGTATAAAATTTAATTCAGTTTATTCTTTTTTTAATGGAAGAACTGACCGAGGCTCACGACCTAAATTTGATTTTTTTTATTAACTTTTGCTAATATTGGTGTAAAATCGTAGACATTTTTAAATAATAGTTTTATTACTTAAAAAAAGTGCAGGTACACAAGGGAAAATAATGGTATAAATACCATGATAATGGTATGTCTGGTAACACTGATTAGGTGCGTGGTTATATGTGTGAAGATCATAGGTTACATACGCCACGATAATATCACAGTTCACATTATGGCGTGGTTGAATTTTTATCATGTAATGGCCTATCCCGAATAAAGTGCTGTTTTCTCAAGAAAAAATTGCTATTTTTTGTAAAAAATGACGTATATCCTCCTAACCGTCCCCAGTATTATGGAGGAAAAAAATGCAAACTGTTAGGTATGACCAGTGTAAAAAGTGACAGAAGTATGTGAAAATATTGCAAACTATTTTCTATCACCTGATTATACCAATAGAATAGTAGAGAGCTGATTTATTCCCTGAACCCCTACACATTTCAAATTATTGTGATAGCAGAGGGTAAGTACCTACTTCTTAAAAATAATAATCCTTTTATAAATTTTGAAAAAATGAGAACATTAAATTCCTCTCGAGATTCCCTAAAAAGTTTACTGTTTATCGGAAAATTTAGTTTTAGTTGTAAATTCCATATGAAACATTTGAAAAGAAATGTTGATTGGTGCAAGAAAAAAGTCAAAATTGTACATTTCTCACATTGACAGGTATTTCAAAATGTTTAAAAATTATTTCAAATGGAGCAATTAATCGTTTAAGTAGCTAATTATTTCATCCAATGTTATTATAAATTCGAGAATGAACTTAATGCTAGGGCTCAGCTTTTCAATCGTGGGTTAGCTAAACTCACACTTTTAGAATTCGAATTTTTTTCAGTTTTACATTTGTTTTGGAAGTGATTATAGCAACAAATATTTTATGCTAAAGTAACTTTTAGTTGAAGTGGTTTGTATTAGAATCTCACCGATTTTTGTGAAAATATAATGCTAGGTAACCTCCAACTTATGTTAACTCACGATTGTAAAATCGCTTCAGTCCATTACATCATTTTAGCTAAGATATAGAATGTTTCCAGTAACCAGCAGTTCCAAAACAGTTTCATCATATTTTTTTGAAAGTCGATAACTCAGTTACACGTGGGAATTAAAAAAAAATGTGTCAGAAGGTTTCTACAGATGTCAAGAATGGGTGGTTTAAATATAACTACACACTTAAGACTCACCCTATACTTTAAAAAAATGTGTATTTTCCTTATACTTACAGGGTTTAATAATTTCATCAATATTCCATATAATTATAGAATATCTTATTTTCACCAAAAATAATATTTTTCTTCAGTTGAAATAATAAAACTTTAACGTTCTCAATTTTTGGCCAAAATTAACCGTCTTTAAACCACTTGCCTAACCTAACCTTACCTAAATTTCACCAGCCGTTACTGCTGGTAAGGCAGCAGTTACCTAGGTGATTGCTATGAAATAAGCCATTTCACTGCACTTATGAAGAAAATTGTCGACAGAAGAAGTTCAAGAAATACTTGTAATTTTATGTTATGTCTAGTAAAAACATCGGCTTAAGACTAAATAAATACCATATTTTTTAAAGAAAACGATCAATCTATCCAAATAATGTATTGTGTTATAGTGAAATAAACTTCCGAAACCGAATTTGTATACAGAAATTGTAAACATTGTTTTATTGTCCATCTGGACTCAGCCCAGGCTTAGATTTATTACCGCAACTTTGGCAATATGGTTACAAAAATAATTCTTCCGTCATAAAACTACGTCGGCTTCACATGAATTGTGAACTACCTACTAACTGAAAGCTTATAAAATGAGTTTGATTTATCACGCTGAATTTCCCACGGGAGCCAGCAGTTACACGATGCAGCCCAGTTATGATATAGGATGCGAACATTCCATGTGCGTTTTATGTCCTCCACAAACTGGAATGTAGATATCGCAGATAGAAATCACATTATATTGTCCTGGTATGACCATCGACTATGCGATCTGTGCTCTATGGATCAAACGTGATCCGTTATTATTTATACATTGAAGGTATATTGATATAGTTACACAGAGACGGTGTTTTCTCGTATATGTACGAGTTTATTTAACGAAAGTGGTAATATACAGGCTGTCCCAATTGTTAACTTTGTTATTTTTGGAGTTATCAAATCGGTCAAATTAGCAAACTAGTAGGATTCTTTCCGGTGATTACGATGCTGAAAATAGAAAAACAATCGAATGTAGTATTTCCGAGTTATTCGCAAAAACATGATTTATTTAAATGGAAGACCGTGTATACTCTATATTCTCTGCATTTCGAAAGAATATTAAATTCTTCACAAAAAAAGTGTTAATGCACTACTGTCCTAAGTTGTAAATAAAAAAGATACAAGTCCTCAAATTATTCTTCAAATAAATCATATTGCCTTGGTAAACAAAAAAACAGCTGTCGAATTATTTTTTATTGAGTTTGTTTTGTGACTTAAATCATT
The DNA here is from genome assembly GCA_029963845.1 of Rhamnusium bicolor. Lineage (NCBI taxonomy): Eukaryota > Metazoa > Arthropoda > Insecta > Coleoptera > Cerambycidae > Rhamnusium > Rhamnusium bicolor. The sequence continues at coordinate 758,448 of JANEYF010003421.1, read as the reverse complement.
CAGTAACAATAGGTAATGCAAGTTAATATATTTTTTAAACTACAATAGAATGAATAGAATAGAATATGGTTTATTGTGCAAATTAGTTCATATTAAAAAATAATATACAGTACATACTAAATAAATAAATAACTATACACAAATAGGTCGGTGTTCGCATAAGCTTACGATCTTCCACACCGCCTGTTTCATTTAGTGAAATGAAATTAAATAATAGCAATAAAATGAATAGGTTGAACATAGTGATTGTACAATAATTATCTTTATTATAGGTAGCAACATACGAATAATATTTATTGTGTCTGTAGTTGATTTTGATATAAAAATTCTTTTAATTTAATTTTGAAACTATTTTCTGTTAATCTTAAAAAATTTAATACGATATTTAATAAAGTGGATGCTTTATATGAAAAACATCCTTGAAATTTAGATAGTGAATGTTGTGGTATTGTAAAATTATTCGTACGTACATTTATGCTATGAACATTTGATCTTAATTGTAATTTGTTGTACAGATAACTTGGTATAGTGCTTTTCATTAGTTTATAGAGAAAAATACAATAAAGATACATGAACCTATTATGTATTTTTAGTTCCTTACAATTGTTCAAAAAAGGTGTAAGTAACATGATGGGTATAGGGTATTTCGAATACAAATCTCATGCATGAATTTTGCAATTTTTGCAATCTAAATTTATTTTGTTGTGTTAAAAAAATCATAATACACACAAGAACAGTAATCCAAATTAGGATAGATCAGACTTTGTATAAGTTTAAGTTTAGTGTTTGATTTCTTCATTCTATAGAGCATTTTTTAGTTTCATAAATGATAAGCTAATAATTTTATTTATGTTTTTCAAAATTCAAATTATTATCAAATATTACTCCTAGGCTTTTTGTGGTATCAGACAAGTCTATATTTATGTCATTTAATACTATGTTGATATCATTGAAATTTATTTTTGAGTAATTTTGACGAGTACCAATACACATCGCAACTGTTTTTTCTGGATTTATACGTAATTCATTGTCTGTACACCAGTTATATATATTACATAGATCAGCATTTATTTTGTGAATTGTTTCAGCCATATTATCTATTGTGCAAGATATGTAAATCTGTAAGTCATCAGCATACAGGTGATATTTGCAGTAATTGAAACACTGCGGTAAATCAAAAGTGTATACTGAAAAAAAGGATAGGTCCTAGGATGCTCCCTTGTGGAACGCCACTTTTAGTTTGTATTGAATTGCACGTGGTCTTTTTATATTTAACGCTCTGAACTCTATTATATACATAATTGTTGAACCATGTACTGGCGTTATTGTCACATCCTATATATTTTAGTTTAGCGATTAACACATTAAAATCTACTAAATCAAATGCTTTGCTTTGGTCAAGAAAAATAATAAATGTAATTTGCTTATTATCCATAGCAGATGTGATATCATCTACAATTTGAAGTAGTGCTGTTTGAGTGCTATGCATAGGGCGAAAACCTGACTGAAATTGTGGAATTATTGAATTCTGGTGAAGATATATTTTAAATTGCTCAGCAATAATTTTTTTCTATTAATTTTGATAGTGCAGGCAAAATACTAAGAGGTCTAAGATTTTTTAATTCACTACAATTATCCACTTTAGGAACTGGTAGCACGAGGGCGTTTTTCCATATACTGGGATATTGGCCGGTAGAAAACGACAGATTAATAATATTTACAATTAAATTTACACAGTATGGTAAAACTAGATCAATTCCAATCGCCTCTGACTTAATTGTGTTTATATGTTTGTAGATGTCTGCACTACTTATATTTTTTATTTTAAATGACAGAGAGTCGTTTAATTTATTATTATTGTAAAACTGTAGAACATTATCATTCGTTTGAGTATCACCCCACACATTGACAAAAAAGTTGTTTATATCGTCACCAGTTATTTCTTCATCTAGGTTTAATACATAGTTTTTTTTACCTGTTATACAGAGGTTATTCATTTTTTTCCAAAGGGTTTTGGGATTATTCTTATTTTTCTCTAATTCAAATTTTATGTAGCAATCCTTTTCTTTTTTGATAGCAATATTCACATAATTTTTAAGATCTATGTAATATAATCGGTCATTTGCACTTTTTGTTTTCCTATATTTTTTTCAGGGCTTTGTTTTTTAAATCTATCGTTTGTTTAATATTGTATGTAATATATGGTGCTGAATGCTTTTTAATTGTATTAACATGTTTTACAGGTGCATGTGTATTGAATAACTCTGTTATATTCTTATTTAGGTTCATTGTAATAAAATTTATATCACTATTTTTATACAAACCATCCCAGTTTATATTCGAAGCATCTAACGAAAACCGTTCAATGTCAATATTTACTAAATCTCTATAATATGTCTTACCAGTTTCCTGTAGGGTATGATTTAAATTAAGCTCACAGTATACCTACTAACATGTGATCCGAAATACCTTCAATATCCATGATGTCACACTCATTTAGAGAAATGTAACATGCCGAAGAAATGAAATTGGAGCACGGGAGCACTACCGGCTTAGATTTCCAAACCGTCAAGTACAACATCGAGGTTACTTTTCACAATTACACAGAAAATTTAAAGGAAACGAAAATATTTCTAGTGAACTTATACTCTGATTCAATTCAAAAACTGTTGTACACACCTATTTTGATATTCTCTTGTATTATGACTGTTACCTCAAAGGCCTTTGGTTAGACTGTACTTATGTTGAAGTAAGATAAACAGAAGCGTGTCAGTTCAGGGGGCCCTTGACAGCGCCGGCCCTGGGGTAGAGCGAAAGAAGCGGTCGCTCTAGGCGCCAGATGGCAAGGGGCGCCAAAAAGCAGAAGTAGACTAATTAAAGCTACTTAATTTAATTTAAATTCAATAAGTGTTGATATTTGCAATAAAAGTTGATTTTTTGAGAATTTTGGAATTATTATTTATTTAACATAAAACCGAAGTAGAATTAACGTGAAGTGAAAGCGTCGACCAAAGGGCGCCGAAAAACAATCTCGCTCTACCCTGATTAAAGGCTAGGACCGGCGCTGGCCCTTGACAAATTTTTTTCTTAATTTCTTTCTGATTAATGGAAGATTGTTAATCTACGGTAGAATATACATATGTAAATAAGGTACTACTAGTCATAGTCGATAATATGCATCTTTTTACAGACAATTTGATTTAAGTATATGTCGCGAGGTCATGGATTATTGTTTAATTATTTTTTAAGGCTATTGTAATAAGTATGCTATGAAAAAATAAGCAACAAAAAGATAAATATTTGGTGACAATCTGAGGTGTCTAATTTATAGTCAATGGGCATTTCTCACATATTTTTTTTTTTACTTATTCGATAGTATTTATAAATATGAGCTCACAGAATTTTTTTACGGATTTTTTTGAGCCCCCAAATGGGATTAAAAAAAATGAGAACGTTTTGAATTTTAGTCTTATGACGTCATCCGACTAGGTTTGGCGTCAAACACAACAAGCAGCCAGTAAAAGCGAAGACGGTACCGCAGTGTTGCCGATTTTACGTATTGTTGGAAAGCGCGATTAGTGATTATTTATTCAATTATAAATACAACTATAAATTCATTCTCATAGAATTTTTTGTTACCTTAGTACTTTATTTGTACCTGTTTTAAAACTACGGCATTTAAATATAAAAAAATCAGCAGAAATCGAATAAGTTAGGTTATGTTATAGATTTATTCTTATTTATTTTTTAACTTTCACCTGATTATGATGATTCTATTAGAATATTATTGGTGGGCATTTTATTAAAAAACGTAAAGAAATTTACCGTTTTAAAAGCAATTTGAATTATAAATATTAAATAGTAATAGCAAATCAATAACAGAATCATTTTCTTCGCAATTCATTAAGTAGAATATAATTTTTAATAAAAACGACCAAAAAATGCACAATTTTTGAAAATACAATATACAGGGTGGAGAAATAGTGCGTTCGACTTCGATATCTCGAGTTCTATGACGGCTAGAAACTTGATTTAAAAACACAAGTAAACTAGACAAAAAAGTCTATAACTGGGAAAAGTCTATAACCGAATATACAGGGTGAGCCAAGACGATTCCACAGGGTCAAGTAACATTTTTTTTAAATTAAATGCCATGTAGATCAAAACATTTTTTTTAAATCTCTTTGTGGCCTTCTTTCACTCCTGTATTATTATTAACCACTTGGATGTAATGATTTTTTGTTGTTGAAATTATACCATTTACACGTGTATATTAAGAATATCACTACAATCACAATTATCGATTTTAAGACAAAATGTTAGTGCCAATTATGAGACACCTTAAAAAAATGTTTTCTTAAGTCACCGAAGTAAGTTCCAGAAAATCCTAGGATTTTTGTGTTGAGTAAAGAGAGACGATGCCCTACAGTTTATTCTGGAGTCCGACCACATCTAGGGCATCGACAGTTCTCTCCCATCTTAATCCGAAACAAATCACAAATAAAATTTCTAACTTGATCCGGGATGGATTCGAACCATCGATAATCGATACCAAGTAAATAGCTATAAGCGCTTTATATACTCGGCTACCATGCCCTCTATGTGATGACTGATATGACACTCAGCAATTTTCTCTTCCTAAAAGTATACAGGTTGGCCAAAAAAGGAGTTTTAAATATACAACTTTTTCAACTTAATTTTCTCAATTTTTTTCAAATAGAACACCATGTATATTTCTGGACGATGTAGGATTGAAAAACGATCATTTTTTGTACGTACATTCCTATGGCTATTTGTGATAGTTTTCAATTTATCGAACAATAACCGCAAAATTCAGCAATAAAGATATATTTTTTTGTAATTCAAGAGAAAATATAAAAAATGCTCCACATGTTGCCCATTTTGATTGTCACACATTTCTATGCGTCTTTGGAATGAAGTTTCTTCGACATATCGAAGTCGAACGCACTATTGCCCCACCCTGTATATATTAATTTCAAAAATACGTAAATACTTACCTTTTATTTTGTATCCGAATTAAAATAGTCTTGAAAATATTTGAATAATACAAGAATTAGTGTAGAAATTCACGAAACTATTCAAAATCACAAATATTCTCAAATAGTTTTCAGCTACGAAAACAATACTGAAATAAAGAAAATATGACAACACAGGTTCGGCAATATTACAGGATATATTATTTCATTGGTTGATTAACTGGCGGCAACTTTAAATTAATCCAAACTTTTATAATTTTTTTTGTAGTTAATTTTTTTAAAAAATCCAACCACTTATATGGATACTGATTACATAATAGTGTAGAATCATATACAATAAAAATAAGTCCAGCTGTTAATATAGTGGGACATCATCATTATCAAAGACTATAGTAATTTAAAGCTAAAATTCTAATTATTTATAATCATTAGTAATTTTACATTAATTTTGAATTACTGTACAAAATGTCTAGCGTAATTACAAATTAAGAATATGCTGTTATCCATTTTATTTATGGACTTTTCGATGGTAATTCAGCAGAGAAATCTAGGTAATATCATAGACATTACCTCGAGAGTGTCTCGACCAAAAAGTTTTTGTGCAAACCTTTTACGTAATATGGTAAGTGGAAGAAATAATCATGGATAAATCAGAAATGTCATATACATGCAGAAGAAGATATTTGCAAATTCTCCTAGAATTTCAACAAAATCTCCTATCCAGGGATTAATCCCATTAAATATGAAACATCACACACCGTTCACACAATGTAGATTTTCTTCATAAGAAAGTCTGTCTGAAAATATATGAAGTGTAACATCAACAGATCGATTAATCTGTACTTTTTTTATTAGTACGTCGCGTCGTTTGAACAAGGGTTTTCATTTAGTTTAAACTACATTCTACTACTTCCGGTAATATAATGTGTAAATTGTTATGGTTTGTACAGATAACAGATGTTATAAGCAGTTCATACAATGAAAATTTTTTTCAGAAGGACGTCCATCTATAAATATGTGAATTGTAACGTCAATAGAACGATTAATCTATATTTCTTTATTAGAATTACCTTTGCTATGTTTACCGTCGAGGTATTATACATTTTCACAATTACCACGAAAATCCTCATGCTATAAGACCAACATATTATCAACAAGAATTTAGCGTAAATATATGGCTGGGAAAAATCGCAGGTAACATTTGTGGCCCTCACATTTTACCAGCTACATTAAGTACCGTATAGTTAGAATTTATTGAAGAAAATATTCCAAATGTATCTATTACCTTGACACTTAAGCATAATAGTTGGTTCCAATTGGATGGTGCTCCTGCACATTACGGGCAACAAGATAGGAACTGGTTTAATGCTAATTATCCTCAGCGGTAGATTAGACGGACCTATAACATGGCCAGCATATTCACCTGACATTACACTATTGGATTTTTTGCATCATCAACGAACATTAATTCGGAGATGTGAACTGTATATTGAATAGAATATTGACCTTGACACTTAAGACATAATAGTTGGTTTCAATTGGATGGTGCTCTCTCATTACAGTCAACAAGTTAGGAACTGGTTAAATGCTAATTATCCTCAGCGGTAGACTAGACGGACCTATAACATAGCCAGAATATTCACCTGACATTACACTATTGGATTTTTTGCATCATCAACGATCATTAATTCGGAGATGTGAACTGTGCATTGAATAGAATATTTTAATACACTGAACTGATTCTGCGGTTGGCTCCTTGTGAAACATTATTAAATATTTTAAATATATGAAGGAAATTTCCTTCATATATTTAGAATATTTTAAATTTTTTTGTAGATAGGCTGACTTTGAATGAAACAATTTTGTTTTGTAAATATAGGTTTCTGAAACAGAATCTTCGAAAGAACTTACTAAACAATTATTACAATCCTTATAATAATTGTATTCCCTACAGCTAGTCCCAGTTGCAGTTATTGTTGCAAATTTTGTCCGAAAAATCGTAACACTTTTCATACTGCTTTGGCCAAAATAGTTTATCGAATTCCCGGAAAAAGCGGACAGAAATTTCTTAAAAATTACACCGAATAAAACAAATATCTAAAAAATGGACTATGAATTTGACTATAAACTTGTAATTAGTAAATTATCTTAACACGATTTTTAACCTGCCTTTAAAAAATAACGTTTTTGAAAATGTTTAAAAATATACTGCTTACTAATGCAAGTAATGCAAGATTGATGATTGTACCCAACTATAAATTCTAACAAGACTAAGTGAAACGCAATAAATACATCCAATTTGTAGAAAACCATTAAGAGAACTGGATGAAAATATTTCCTAATAAAACCTTTTACGACAGAACATAAAATTTATATGTAAGATTTAATAATTATACTTGTTTTAATAAACAATTTTACAATTGTCGTTTGTTAAATTTTACTCTTGTATTGTATTAAACAACAGCATAGGAATAGTTCCAATTTACCAAAGCTGGAACATACTTTGTGTTCAGTGTCACAAGAATCTATTAAAATAAAGTTTATGTAATATAGCGCATTCAAAAATATAAATGTTTTCGTATTATTCATCGATTTAATATTTAATGTTACGATGCAAGGATGACTTGTAAAAAAAGATTAGTATTAATTTATTAAGATTATTAAAATTGAAATTCTAATTTAATATCAAATAAAATATAATCAGAAATCGCGAAAATCTACCAAAGTTACCGTGTTTAACTGGTAGATGGAAAGCGGTTCATCAGGCGAAAACCGCCACAAGATAGATACGCTGATATTTCCTATGATTGGGTTGCACACAAATATTTCTGTACATTTGTCGTATGTCAGAAATCATAGCTATTTTGAACAATCTAAAATTTAACAAAATACTCATTACATCTGTCTGTAATTTTGGCCCCAAACAAAGGACATCATTTAATGAGCGCGAATTTGAACTATTAGCTGAACAATCGTACACAATTCGATGGAGCGTCGATACGCTATTTTTTATTACAGAAAAATGAAGAATATAATACGCCGTTTCATTACAATCGCTATTTTTTTTAACACGCTTTTATTAGCTTCACCTGTATGTTTGTTTGTTTGTAACCGACTCTTTGGACTCGATTTTGACCCACTTTAAACGGACAGATTTAATTGAAACTTTGTACACTTACGAAGAACCGGCAACAATACAATAATTTGATAAGTTTATATCATTATCCTGATCAGGATCGCCAGAATTAAATAATTTCCTTTCCTCACGTATCCTCTGCGTGAGAGCAAGTGGCTTATTACTGTTAGTACATTCCGTGATTCTCAGTTCGTTCGATGGCCGAGCGGGCTAAGGCACAAGTCTTAGTCGACGCGAAACGACGGACTCCTCGGGCGTGAGTTCAAATTTCGTCTATGGCTGAAAAAAAAACATATTTTTTTCAGAAGTATCTGTTGGATCGTAATATGTTATAATATCAGCATCAATAAGCAATATAAATATAGTTTAAAAAAACTAAAAAACACGCTTTCATAGCACATCAAACTAAAAAGTGAAAAATAAATATAGTTTAAAAAAACTAAAAAAACACGCTTTTAAAGCACATCAAACTAAAAAGTGAAAAATAATTATTAATATAAACTGAAAACAATAACGAACGAAAAATACTAGTATTATTGTGAAAAAAGCGTGGGGCGCTTTGTGCCATATTTTTCGTATATCGAGCAACCCACGCTTTTTTCACAATAATACTAGTATTTTTCGTTCATTATTGTTTTCAGTTTATATTAATAATTATTTTCACTTTTTAGTTTGATGTGCTTTAAAAGCGTGTTTTTTAGTTTTTTTAAACTATATTTATTTACTAATGTCATGTGACCTTGATCCAAATAATCACGCATCACTACTATAATTTTCTTTAAATGAAGGTATTTTTTGCATTTTATTTTCTAAAGAATAAAAGCGTTTTACCGCAAGATCTAACGAATTACCTAAAATAGGAGGATTTTCTTTAAATGGAAGTGCAACGGTGTATCGTCCATCTATTTCACGAGTAGTAGTAGATGTGAAGATTTTTTTCACATTCCAAATCGTCCTGTTTTAGCACAGAAGGTGCTGCCACCTCCTCTATTTCCCAAAATTTTTTCTAAACTTTTTTCTATGGTAATAGGTTCAACTGCACTACAAAACGTGTACGTGTTTTCACTTTCTCTAATTATCGGCGCTTTTCCCATAACCACGAAACCTAAACTTGTCGGCACTGCTATTGGCATGTTAGGGGGACCCATTACGTTTCCACTACTTATAATAATATGTGGAAACAATTCGGCTCCAATAATACCGTCTATTTCTCCAGGATGATAAAATTTGTCATATGCTAATTGCAAATTATTTAAATAATTTAAAAGTTGTAGTTGTATAAAAGATGTTGGTACGGCATCTGTAATTTTATCTACCACTAATGCAGACATTTCAAATCTAATATTCAAATTAAAACGCAGAATTATACTAATATATACTTGACCTTTAGCAGGTTGAGAGGAAGCCCCTATTCCCAAAACTGACAAATGACCCTTCCGAACAGTCGCTTGCTTGTTCATTTTGGAACGATTCACTATTCGAGACAGACCGGAAATTGTGCATCACCGCCCCCACTACCCACTGCATTTGACCCTTGCAGTTTGTTAAAGTGCAATAATGAGTGCTGCCTTTTTTGACACATATTACAAGCGTTGGTAGATTTACATAAGAATATTTTATGTCTTGAACTCAGACAATTTAGACAAATATTTTTCTCTAGCTATTTTATATCCATCATTTGGAGAAAGTTTAAAAAAACTGGGACATTGCGAAATCAAATGCAGTTGACTACAAATAGGGCACACATTATTTGAAGAGTTACCACCAGAACATTTTTTATTAGCGCTACTATTAGTTAGAAACGATTTCGTAAATTTAGGTTTGTTATTATTACTGTGTGATTTCGAAATAGTTCTACTATAACTATTTACTTTCGTTGCATTAGAACTATTTATTTTCAAAGTGTGAGCCAGTGTTTTAGATTGATTTTTAATAAATTGCACAAGTTCTTCATATTTTGGCAAATCTGAGCAATTTCTAGACATTTCAAAAAACTTGTGTGTTGGATTATCTAATTTCGAAAGAGCAATAAATACCAATATATAATCTGACAAATTTGCTATTTGTAGATGCCTAAGTGAATTTACAGTTGTATCGAATTTCTCTAAAAATGCATTTAAACTAAGGCTGGGAATTGAATACGAATAATTCGAGTATTCGAATATTCGAGTAATCCAATACGAATTATTCTAATGGGAAATTATTCGAATATTCGAAAATTTGAAATATTCGAATACTCGAATATATTCGAATACTCGAAAATATTCGAATATTCAAATACTCGAATATTCGAATACTCGAATATAATTATTAAATTATGTACGAATAAGTATGCAGTATGCATCCAACCAAAGTAGGTAGATAGTAGGTATAGGTAGGTACCTATTAAAAAATTCAAATATATAAATAGACCACATTAGTGGCATGTTTTACTCCCAATCAAACTGTTCCATCTCTTTCTCGCCTCGACCTTATTCTTACTGTACTAAGGCAGGGGTTAAAATTAAATTTTAAATTTTAGAAAACCTGTAAATATTTAACTATTGTCTTTTCATGTATTTGTTTTACCTTCACAATCTGCGTCTTTTTTAAAAACATTCTAATTTTAGAGTACTTTTATTTTTTTCGAAAAGGAAAAATAGTTATGACACAGAAGTATAATAAACTAGCTCTGTTTTCATTTTATTTAAGCTTCAATAGTTAAATATGAACAATAGCGCCTCAATCCTAAAATAAAATACTAACTAAATAATTCTGACCCTTAAAGCATATGTACAGGAGACATACCCTATTGTGGATATGGAAAGCAAATCAAATTGCCTGATTAGTGGATTACGTCACGACTATTATTGTGGTCTATCCAACCAAATACTCAAATAGAGTATTCACTATTCACTAGTATTCAGTGCTATAGCTCTTAATAGTGAATATTCGAGGATCCGGATTATTCGGATACCTATTCGAATAATTCGGATTATTCGAGTATTCGATCATTCGAATTATTCGAATAGGTATTCGAATAATTCGAATTATTCGAATATCCGAATATTCGAATAATTCGAATACCTATTCGAATAATTCGAATAGTCCGAATATTCGAATATTTTTTTTAGAACGAATATTCGAATACTAAAATCTGTAAAATTCCCAGCCTTAATTTAAACCGCTTGTAGATTCGTTTTGGGCCGCTTTAAATTCCAAAATTTGTGTTAAATAACTATTAGCCAGTAAACGTTTCTCCTGAAATCTATCTTTTAACATGCCCCAAAGAACATTATAATTTGTTGCAGTTGGAGTTATTCCCGCACAAATATCCAAAGCTTTTCCTTTTAAAGAACCTAATAAATAAAGAATTTTACTCATGTTATCTAATTCTCTATTATTATGAATTAAACTACGAAACGTTTCATAAAACAGGGACAACTTTTTTTTTCACCATGAAATTCCATAATATCAATTTTAGGTAACCTAGGCTCTACTTTAAACTGTGAAATGTGAACTTGATTCGCTTCATTATTTCTAAATTTAATTAAATTATAAGCTTCTTGAATATGCCCATATAATTGTTCAGCAATATCAAGGCTTGAAAAGTTGGTACGTAATCATCGTCCAACCTCAAATTTCTATCATTGATTTGATGTAATGCATATTTAAGATCATTTAAAGCCTTTTCTACAGTATTAAATTCTGCCTTGAAATCATTTAATGTAGTTTCATTATCTAAATTAGCAGTATAATCATAAATGCGCTGAATTTTTGCAAAATACATTTCTTCTTTAGCAACGAAAGACCTCAACTCCCATTCCAGGGAAATAGTACCAACCTTAGGTGGCTTTACTATATTTTATCGGTAATTATTTAGTATACGATAAGATGCTTAAATTTTCCTGAAAATTTTTCTACCCCCCAAAATAAGGTACGCTGAACACGAATATGAAGTTTTTTTCGCCGGAGACAAGCCGTTAATGTGAATAAAAAAAAAATTGTGTTTTCACACACATCTGTCACTTTTTGTTCTGAAATATTTAACACTTCCTGTTACTAATTTTACTATTTTAATGCTTAGAAGACGATGTTACTTTTATCTTGTACAGAAATATAATGTTTTACACATTAAAAAACCATGTTTTAAATACGAAAATGCATATAAAATGTTGTACCGTGGCAAATCATTCATAGTCACGGAGAAGTTAGGTACGATTCTATTCTGTTGTGTATAAAGATACGACATTGTATAACTAGCGTTCAGTTCAGAACCAGATCGGATCATTTTTATGGTAAGTTGCTCATTTAGTCGATAACGTAATTAAAGAAATGGATTATATCTTTAAATATGTTATTGTTCAGGAAGGACCAACGAGAAGGTATGAACAATTATTTTTGCCAGGAAAGGAGAGGAACAGGTATTAAGTTAGGTTAGGTTGAATTATTGCATAAATCTGCACATCAGAATGCCCATTGCACATTGTCATATCTTGTACAAACATCCCTAACTACCCTTAAATAAATTAATAAGATTGCATTCTTCAATAACAGTAAGAATTATTCCTTGCCCTATAAATTTTTGGTGAAAAAGGGTAAGTTTTAAATAGGGTGCCTTTTACATTTGATTATGGTTACAATAACACCCTATAATGAAACCACCCTTTCGTCATATTAAAATTATTCGCTAAACCAACCCCTTTTATTGTAACCATAATCCTATGTAAAAAGCACCCTATTTAAAACTTAACCTTTTCCACCCAAAATTTATAGGGCAAGGAATAATTCTTAATGTTATTGAAGAATGCAATCTTATTAACTTATTTAAGGGTAGTTAGGGATGTTTGCACAGGATATGACAATGTGCAATGAACATTTGATGATGTGTAGAGTGTGTCGGTACAATTGGTTTTGTGGTATCTCACAGGGGCGTGTTCTGAAAATCACCGAAAATAAGAATTCAGTAAATAAATAAAAATTGCAATAAATAAATAAAAGCTAATGAAACAAATTTTACCTTGTCGCCCGATCGCCTGTCATTAAGAAACTGTTAAATATACTAGGAAATTGTTTGCGAGGCACTTTTATCATGTAATGGCGTTATCCCAAATACAAAGCTGTTTTTTCTAAGGAAAAAAATTGCTCTTATTATAAAAAATGACGTATACTATACTTCAAACCATTCAGAGTGTTATTGGGGTGAGGGAAATAATGCAAATCGTTAGATATATCCAGTGTAAAAAGTGACAGATCTGTGAGAGTGCAAAATTTTTTTATTTTATTTCTCCATAACGGCTTGTCTCCTGCAAAAGAAAACTTCATATTCGTGTTCAGCGTACCTTATTTTGGGGGGGTAGAAAAATTTTCAGGAAAATTTAAGCATCTTATCGTATACTAAATAATTACCATCAGTTAATAAATATACAAACTTTATTTCAGGTATTTCAAAGAATTAAAAATTCCATATAAATCCAACAGTAAATAATTCCGAAAAAAATCTAATAAAAAGAAAGCGGAGGAAACAAAACAATTCTTTGTCGACTACTACATACCACCGAGTCGATCACACGTGCTATATACGATATCTATCTATCCTTTATTCTCTACAGCACGCAAGCATGCTATGCCGTTGAATTTTAAAAGCAAATTACAATTAATTTTACTATTAATGAATAATTACTATTACTCTAATTACGCGATCTGGAGCTATTACATGATCCGGCTCGTATCGGAACAAATGTATAAGCCACAGCTCAGGATACTATAATACATAGAGAAGTAGATTGTATTTCCATCTATAATTTACTATCTAATATTTTAATGTTAATAAATTCAAAAAAAAGAGTCGAAAACTTACTCAAATGAAGTTGTTGAAATTCCTCGGTAATCCGGTAAGATTTACGGAAATAAGGAAGCGTGGGTAAAGGAGATTAAAGGATATAATCCTACTTTTTTCGACACATTATGAAACAATTTTTAACACAACACTAACAATATATAATTGTAATTTATTTAGATAAATTTAAACTTTTTATTCCACAAAATTGCAGTAGCTACTCCAGCTTACACGGCTATCATCTCACTAATCCTTTTAGTTTTGCCAACTATCAAAAATGAAAAATAACTAAATTAAAAATCGAAATCAATTGTATATGCATATTTTAAAAGGCGCATTACTAACATCCATGTCACGTATATTTTAATTTGTCAAATTCTGTGGCTAATTTTCCTGCATTTTGTATTCAGTCTGATACATCCTTAACGCCTGTATCCAAAAATATGCTCCATTAAAATCTAAACAATAAAATGTAGTCTAAAATACGGCCTACAAGTATTTAAAAAAGTGAGGTAAAACATACTCCGTATTATTTTTTGGTTTAATAAAAACACTTTTTCTGTCCCAGAACAGCTACTCTAGCATAGAATGCCATAAGAAAGAAGCAAATTTATTTGCCCATAGTAAAAAGTTTTAATAGTGTCGCCACTTCTTATCTGTAAGATTACATAATTGTTGCTCGCAGTTACTGGTTAGACTTTTAATATGAAAATCACAGGAACAATTGTTTTTAATTTCAATAACTAAGAATTTTACATCATTTTCTGTTTTGTACAATTGGTAGCTTTTTTTGCTAAGAGTTATCGACCGAGATATTGGATGACATGTGATCAGCAAAAGTGTCAAAAATGCGTCTTTAGTATTTTTATTACATGATTATAGCAGTGGCGGTTCGTGGGTCAAGAGATAAGGAGGTCAATTAGAAAAGTTTACTGTATTACCTACCTTTTAAAGTGATTTAAATTCCAAGTCGATCCTCCGGTCTTTTTGAGATGCAAAGTGGTCAATTACTTTTTTCATTAAAGTCTTTTATCTTCTTTATTATTGCCCTTTCTATGGTAAGCATAGCTAAAGAAGATAACCTTTCCTGACCCATGGTATTTCTTAAAGCCGTCTTTATTCTTTTTAAGGTGGAAAAACAACGTTCACTTTCGACAGTAGTCATAGGGAGAGTACACAAGATTTTTAACAGTTTGACACTTTCAGAAAATGTATTGCACAAATTATTGTTAATAAAAAGGTGTAACAAAGCAACTGCACCTCCACTATTGGAAAAATCTCGGCTATATAATACTTCTAATTCAGTTTTAAGTTTCAAATGATTTATGACTGGATACTCCGTTTTAACTAATTTAAACATATCTTAAGGAAAGCTTTTTTTATAATCTTTAAATCAATCTGCGTGAAATAACTGAGACACTGCTAAATGATTACTGAAACCAAACCTGTTTTTGATCTCAGATGTAATTATGTCACAAACTTGTAATGAAATTCTCCTTTTTGATTCTTCCCTTTACATCTCTGGGCAGACTGCATGGATGTCTCCTCCAAATATGTAGTTATTCAAAATTTTATTTCTGATGTTTTCAATTTTACTATTAAAAACGCCAATACACTTATTTACTGTTATGACATCGATATTACATTTTTTGTAATAACTAAATGAAAAAAATTTTACCAGTAAAGAAAATGTTCATTTTGTAAGTAGTTTTTTAAAACAATAGCGTGGTTTAGAGTGTTTTTTTCTGATTCATTATCAATGATTTTTTTCTAAACAATCTAATAATTCTGTTCGATAGGTATAAACAGTCTCTATGCACTTATATATGTATTAAAATTCCATCGTGTTGGAACCGCTTTAGGTAATCTCACCTTAACAACATTATCTAACACGGCTGTTCTTTTTTTGCCGATTTTCCAAAGAATGAAGAAAAGCTATGTAAATTAGCCAAAAATATTGTTATGCTCTTTTCTTGACTTGATGTTTTTTGTAAAATTAAATTTAGTTGATGAGCGTAACAATGAATAAAATTTGCTGAAGGATAACTTTTTTAATTTTGGCTTGTACACCTCCAAAAGCACCACTCATTACTGATGCTCCATCGTAACTTTGTGCTATCAATTTTTCAGGACGTTCATTAATTGACAGACATTCTAACTCTTTTAAAATTACATCTGTTAAATGCTGCGATGTCGTTCCTTGAGGCTGAATAAATTTTCGAAATCTCTCACACACAACACCGTCTGAACCGTATATAAACACAAAAACTACTTGTACTTTATTCATAACCCAACTTATGTCTATCTTTCAGTTTTAATATATTTTGTACAATACTCATATTTCATAGTAAACACCAAAAACACTGTTTTACTTAATTTCACGAACAAGTAGAGATTTACTAATAAAATGTTCACAAGTAAAAACATTAAAAACAACGCGACAGAATTTACCGACTAACGCGTACCTAGTCAGCATTAAGACTGCTCAGTGCTCAGTGCTCACTGCTCTACTGAACTTAGTGAGTTACCGTTTCGTAAAATGTGTCAGGGACATTGTCCCCGCTAGTGTTTTCTGTCTCTTTAGCTTTCTGACGATTCGCGCATAAGTCTATTTCACTTTAATTCGTTGTAAATTCGGTCTGTAGCTAGCTTTGAGGACAAGTTTGTGGATTGACTCAAGATTTTTAAATTCTATAAATGAATAATGTAATGAATATGAATGTAGAGGCTCGGTGCTCGAAGGGGATACGAAATCCTGCGATCTAGATATTTGAATAGTATTGTGCATAGAATGAACTAGAAACTAAAACATTTTTTTAAGAATATTAAAAATATATATATTATATATTTTTAAACTTCAGAAAATGAATAACTCTATTTTTTTATTTGTATGTGGGAGGTCATTGAAAAAAATGACCCTATAGAAGAACCGCCACTGAAGCAAAAATAGCAACGGACTTAGTACATTCCCCTAATTTTTTGCCTTTCTGAATTATTTTCACAGACCATGTTCTTTCTGTTAGGTGGGCCTTAACCCACGATAATCTCAGATCACGAGTACCATATGATCTAGTTTTTATAACAGGAGGTGTCAAATTTCTAAGAGAAGTTAAAATATATATTAGCTTATTTAAAATTATTATTAAAATTTTCTAAAACTTTGACATTAAACAATCGAACTGCATCTTGTGTGGAGCTATTTTTGCAAAAACTATATTGTCTTGCAGTTAATAATATTTCCACCTAACAAAGAGTAAAGGCTTTTCGATCATATTTGAAAGTGCTAATAGAAGGGCTATATGTCTAAAGTGTGGATCAAATACTATAAAACGATCGACTCAACGACTGTTTCCATGTTATTTGATCCTCGATCAAAGCTAAACCACTGTATTTTTTTACATCAAGTTATGTATAATTAAATTCCTTTTTTACTGATATCAGCATTGTGGTGGTTTAAGTTACAACTTTTTGAAATATTTGCGATTTTCTTAGAAATTCAAGAATTTTTAGTAAAAATTTTATCAAATCGACTTCCAACTGGAAGTGCCAGATGCTTGTAATTATTTTAGTTGGATTGACCACACTGCCGTTAGTAGCTCCCTAAATTTTAAAAATTTTCTGGTGCGTACTTTTCCCTATATTGATCAATGCAGTTTCTGATGAGATACCCTGTATATATGAATAAGGATCACTAGACTATTTCAACAAACTTTAAAGTTTAAACTTCACAAAATACCTAAGACATTTTTTGGATGGTTGATTGATTGGTGGTTAATATTTCATTCAATGAACAGTCGTATAAAATGACAAGAAATTTGATATACAATTTTCTTGTTTTTATTTCCTCATTCTGAAAGTTGTATGAAGCAGCCACTGCAGTTATGATGTGAATTAATGCTGTTCTAAGTGAGCTTGTCAAAGTTTTAACGTTGTCCTGATGGCAGTTAAACATTTATTAATTAATTCAGTGGTTAATTACGTTGGCTGATGAATATAACATTAATTGATGTAGACATTTGTATTCCACTGGTTGAGGGTGATGCGTACGTGACATTACTACTTTTCCTGCTGATTTCCTGCTGCCAAAGGCTATGCCTGTTAATTCACCAGCACAGACTGCCTTGAGTCTTCTTAATCCTCATCTCGGACATCGCGGCCTGTTTTATGACATGATGAGTGGATGAGTGGGTATGATTCTACGTCAGACCGGAGGAAAAAGACAATTTATAGTATTAATACTACAATATTACAATGTAGTGCAGAAAGTGGCAACTGATCAGGGCTGGTCCCAGGATGATACTAACCTTTGTTACTTTGCGTTCTTGTACATAAAAAATCTGAAAATTGTTGATTTAAATAATTTACTTTTCTTAAAAAAAAATCAATGTTTGTGATACAAGTAAATTTTTCTTTCTAACAGCAAATGATTCCTGTAACCAATACACAATAGAATTGTTAATAAAAGGCTTAAGGGACACTCTGTTGGCAGTAATTATGTACCAGTAAATGTTAACCACAAATAGAGATTTCAAAGTTTTCGTAATTAGTGACATTTAGCATATAGAAATGTATGGCATTTTTTTCCTACCGTAATGTTTGTAGAACGAAAAGTTAAAAAAAACATTGTAGTAATAGTGGGACATGGTTAGTTTGGATGGTCTATAAGTATTCCTTAGATCCCTGTTAAAGATTAGTCCTAAGATTCTTTTTTGAATCACAAAAATTCTACCAAAGTCAGTCATTTAAAGTAGATTTTAATTGAAGGATTAAAGTATGGCAAAATATGCCTTATACAATATTTTGCATACATGGTCAATATGAGATTCCCATGTCAATGTGTCATCAATATGTACCTTCCTAGGGAATTTGTTTGCTTGTCAAAAGAAACAAAGATAAAAATTTTAAAATGTGGTCTTGTTTTCGTTGAGTATGAGGATATTACGTTGAAATCAGGCAATAACATTATCAAGTACAGCTTCTACTTTCCAATTCAATTCTTTAGCAGAATCAGCGACTAGTGTGCAATTAATATCATCAGCGTAAACATAAGTGTCAAAGTATCTTTTATGGAATTAGGGAAACCATTAATAAATAAAGCTGGCCGAGGTCACCTGGCCGACAGAGCCGTCATATGACTCATATGTTTACATCATATCATAATACTTGAATAAGTACAGTAAATGGAAATAAATTTTAACAATAATGTTACATTTTATAAAAATTTGTATAAAACTCACCCTTTTAAGCAGATTTATGAAGTAGTTTGGTTGTCGTCATCACAAAGAGGGGAAGATCTATAGTATAATAGCATCAGGTATGTTTCTACAGCTGTCTCTGTCAGCGATGTTCGCTTTGGTGAAAAAATATGTTCGTATTTTGAAAATGACTGTTCGACATCTACGGATGTAATACAGGCATAAGTAAATCAATCTGTGAACTCACTTAACGAAGTTGTAGATGCACCATCACAAATTTGTCTTAATTTGTTAAAATCCGGATCTTTCTGTAATACACTCTCGAATTTTTCACTAACGCGATTATTTTTGCGTCATTTATAGCCTGTAGCTGTGTATTTACGTCGTCCACTATTTGCAGCGATTCCACTAACGACAATGACCTATTTTGCAATTTTTCTATTGCGTCGTGTAGTCCTCTATAATTGTTATTAATAGTTTTTAAATCTGTTTCAAGGGAAACGTCTTGAAAGCTTGTCTGGCTTTCCCTAATAGCTGCAGCCCCGTTATGGTTGAACTGTAGTATCACAGCTTTTATTTGTTGAAAATATTCAGTATAATAAAAAGCCGCTTTTAACCACGTTCCCCAATGTGTAAGAATCGGCTTTGGTAGTTCAGGTATACCAGGACACTGTCTGTGAAATGCTCGAAGCCGTTTAGGAGATTTGAGAAATACTTTTTTTGTATTTGCTATTAATGCATCTACCTCTGGAAAACATTTCCCAATCGTTTCTGCCACGAGATGTAACGCATGCACTTTACACGGAACATGTAAAAACCTACAATTGTCTCTTTGAAGAGAACGGCCTACCACGCGCATTGTCGCGGCACCATCAGTCACAAACATCAATACTTGACTTGTTGGAAGTTAAAATTTTTCGAATGTCTCCAACACCACACGCGTAATTATTTTGCCAGTACACGCAGTTAGTCTTTTACTAGCTAGTAAAAGTGGAAATGTTGGTTTAAGAGGGTCCAGTACACGTACTATAATATTTAAAATAGAATTTTTTTTTACAATCTGTCGTCTCCTCAATACATAACCAGAGCCGTGTATTTTTTAATCCACATTTAATCCTATTTACAATGTCTTCACGAACAGCTGGAATATATCTACGTAACGATGTACGACTTGGTAAGTTCATCTGGGGATTGTATTTATTCCAAAACTCCCGAAATGGTTGTTTATCCAGTATGTGTAGCGGAATATTACAGGCTATTAACATTAACAATAAATCAAACATAAACTGAGTTGTCAAAGGTATGCCATTTTTTTTATTTTGATGTTGCACGGTATTGATATGACGACGACAGTCTGTTTTGTGCCAGCACATTAAGTCTTGATTGCAAACTTTACAAATTATTTTGCATCCGTCATAGAAAAAATCCGGAAATTCACCGATAAATTTATTCACTGTGTCCGCGTACGGTCGTTTTTTACCCTTTGGCGCGTTTGACATTATGTATAATTTATAGGTACAACCTCACGCATTAACCTTTCAAATAAGACTGCAGCGTAAATCACTTCTAAATCGGCACGTGTGATGCCAGCGCAAGACCGTGGCTGTACTCCAGCCACCTCGGCCAGCTTTATTAATAAATATCATGAATAAGAGTGGTCCTAAAACAGAACATTGTGGAACTCCCAAATTAACTTTATATTCAACAGAAACCACATTATTATACTTGGCCTTGGTATTTATATTATCCATATAGGAACATATTCACAGTAGTAGATGACCGTTTATGCCAAGCTTTAACAATTAAGCTGAAGGATGGTCTTATCTACGGTATCAAAAGCTTTAGACAAGTCGATTTATATAGTTACCACATATTTGCCACCATCTATATTACTGTAAACATAATCTTAACATTGACACTAGATGCAGTCTCTACAGATCTTATGCAGATAGGATTTACAGTTATGGTTTTATAATTAACTAGTGACAGGTTAGTTGTCCTGTAATCGATGCAAGTAGGGCTTATATGTCCACTTGCATTTTTAAACATTCTTGTTGAATCGGTTGTGGTGATAATTAATTCAAAGAGTCTAGAATATCTCTAAGATATTTAAGATCTTCGCTATCTTTAAACAGAACAATATTAAGATGCCTACATAAAATTATATTAGCATGTTATTTTTGGACGTACTTTAAACCTTTGATCAAATTTTTAAAGAAAATTTTAATATCACTATTTGGAGGTCTATATACAGTAATTATTGCTACTATATTACTGTACGAATCACAAAAAGAAATTACACATTTTTTATGACATTTACAAGATAATTCACAAATTTTATTGATTTAAGTAGCAATTAGGCCATTTTTAACAAATATTGAGGATCCTCCATCAATCATCATTTAGTTCTCAGTGTTATGAAATACACATTACATCTATGTTGTTATCAATCACAAATAATTCTATTAAATCTGATTTATTTATTATTTTTTGTACATTTTTATGAGAAACTTTATAAACTACATTAACTCTGACGTAGTTTTCTATAAATCACCAAAACACCATAATATACTACATTCGACCCGCGTTTCGTCAACCAAGTTTACATCAAATCGTATTAATACTACGGGTGAATCGATACAAATTTCGGATTTTCTTTTTCATTTTGATTGGTCAAGAAATTTCGTGTCTTTAAATTTGTTTCCTAATTATTTTATCAATTGTACTTACAAAATCTCCATTACTCGCAGCTATATTCTTAATCAATGCCTTTTCATTTTCGAACCTTTCCTTATTGAGGAGGAAGCTAAGTGATGAACTAGAAAATTAATACTCGCCATTTCATGTTGAACACAGTGATGACAGTTCTTAGGGATATATCTTAAAATATCTTTTCTGTATGTCAAATTCTAACTTATTTGCACTGTTTCTAATTATTACTACATCTAAAAGTGGTAATTGTCCAGAATTTTCAATTTCTATCTAAATTTAACTGACGCGAAATGACTGTTTAATATAGAAACAAAGTTGTCAATATCAATGACATTTGTATCAAACACATTAACAATACAATTCACATACCTAAGCCAAACCCTGGCGAAATACTCTAATTCTTATTTTGCTTCTGTTTCGAATCTGTTCATAAAGATACTGGAAATAAATGGTGACAATGAATTACTCGCTGCTGTTCCGTCATATTGTTCGAGGAAATTATAATTGCAATTTTGTTTCATGCAAATTTTAATGAGTGGAAGATATTCGCTTATTAGATCTTGAATGAGATTGTTTGATCTGAGTAGATTCTTAAGGTAATCCAAGATCTGTGGTATCGGGACACTTGCAAACAATGAACAAACGTCAAAGGAGATCCAAATTTCATCTTCTTGGATATTTTTCCACTTAATTAATGAAATCATTGAAATCAATCACAGAGAAACTAGGTGGTTCACTGGGTAAACTATCGACCTCCTCTGTTAACCAGTTTGATAGGTGGTAAGTCGGCTATCCAATTGCTGAAACAATAGGACGGACCGACTTTCCTGGTTTATGTATCTTAGGCAAGCAGTACAATTTAGGTACACTTGGGTTAATTACATGTAATCTCTTATTTAAAGCTGGAATGATAAGGTTGTTGCAGGATTTCAGTACATTTCTTACTTCTGTAATCATTTTTGGTAACGGATTTCTAGAAATTCTTTTATAAGGACTCTTATTACTCAGGTTGTCTACCTTTATATAATAGTCCTCTTTATCTAAAATAATAATCACGTCACCTTTGTCAGTTTTTAAGTAAAAACAATCTTCTTCACGCAACCGTTTGATAATTCTTCTATTCTTTGTGAATTTTGACTTTCAATTTACTTTAGTGACCATAACTATCGAAATTTGATTTCGACAAGCTTCTCTGACAAATCCTTTAGAGGAATCAGGAAGGTATTGAATTGGACTTTAACACCTGTAACAGTCTTATCTAGAATGCCAGGTAATGTAAAATTTAAACCCTTGTTAAAGAGATCAATTTCTTCTTTATCAACGAGGATAATAAATTAGTTGTAACCCTCTTCAGGAATAAGCTATGTACAATAAACTCGAGGTAGTCTGAACCATTGTGTTAAACTCTTACGTAAGACAGGCAGTATGAAACGAAAAGAAGGTGTTCGGCCAAAGAAATGCATACCTACACTTACTCATAATGTAGAAATCATGGAAAATGCCCCTAGAACTGCTGTGCGTGTTTTAGCTCAAGTAACTAAAGTATCAATTAAGGTACATGTCATACTGATTAGACGAAAAACTTGCACTTATTTCCATATCGGCCTAGTTGCGTGCAAGAACTCCATGAAATGGATAATCCACTTAAAACGCCATTCTGTCATAGACTTTTGAACAATTTTGGTAGGACAAGCTCTTCAAAATGTTTTCTTTTCTGTTAAAAAAAGGACCGAGAACTGTCTGGAGCACACACTTTCAGCACCTTTTGTAAGAAATGTATTTTATTAAAAATAAATGTTCAGTTTCAACAAAATTTTATTATTTTGTGTAATGAGATTGACACGTAAGGATAACAAGAATCTAATATGCAGCTAAATAGGAAGCAATCTAAGTCCTTTTCAATTGCATTGGCGTCGTTTTTTTTAGCGCTCGTTAAATAACTATAATTATGATATTAGAATGCAACCACAAATAACGTTAATTATATTTAATTAACTTATTTATTTTAAAAAAATCTGATATATTATTGCTTTGTATTTATGCATTTCTAGAACAAATCATTGGTTATTATTAATAAAATAATTATTGGGTAATACAAAAGCATTCTTTCAAACCTACCATGATAAATACCTGTAGCTTTTTTATATTTTATACTGTCATTCTGATCTGAATGTACTAGTTTAGAAGTTTTAGGCATGTAATAAATCAAAAAACAACATTTCAAACACATTTTATCATAGAAACTATTAAAACAACTACTCAATCTAGGAGTAAGAACTGCATTGAATTAAATAACAGTGTTCTTAGTATTAGAAGCAAAAAAATATTAAAAATAAAAAAAATATAAACTCACAAAAAGGAACATTTTCACACTCAAGAAACGATTTCCTCCAGTTACAATACAAAAACGAAAATCCTTAGTCCGATATATATCTACTTTCATTCTGTATATATTTATTTATATCTGAAATAAGTTGTTTATAGTAAACTATGCAGATGAAAAACCGATATCTCGATTTTGTAAATAAATAAAGTCTAGTATACTTCTTCAAGTCGCACTATTATAATTAGTTCTGCATATGCTAATTACGGATCTAACGTAGGATATAGATGTTATCTAATTATAGATATTATGGCAGAAACGGCAATTAAAGTGTTATTGTTATCTGTAATACCACTATAAGTGACACTGATTGACATTACAGTATTTATGCAAACCTCGCCTCCATTCCTTACATTGCGTTGTAGGTCTTCCAGTGCGTTTTATCCAGTTAAAGGAAATTGAAAGAGGCTAATTTAGCATGTACATATATTGAAGAACTCGCCGTACATTGATGCTTATATGCATACATAATATATCGTGTAAGGCAAACAACTTAATATTGAAATGAACTGAAAGGGACTTGCAACGGCTAAGAAGGCTTATTTATGGTTTGTTAAGACTCTAGTTTTTTAACTTATACTTACCTGCGCGTTTCCTATATATGTTTATAAACATGGGATTACTGCTAAACTCCCTGAGGTGACATTGTATAATAATTAGAAAATTTATTAGCTCGTTCCTTTCTAGAGTAACGGTCGTATATTATTATAAAATATCTAATTAAATAGAATTCAAGGTGTAACCGCGGTTGAAATTTGTACACCTGACTTCCATTTTTCTTTTGAATTCCAATGATTCCTACAGATTTCCTCTAACTTTTACTGACTTCCAGTGACATCTACTGACTATTACGAAAATTCAAAGATTTTAATCCATTTAACATGACATCAACTAATATGCATATTATTTTAGCTCTCATTTTTGGTTATTTTTGAACGATGAGGAGACCCATAATACGAAAAATAATGTGTACTATATGTTTTGTAGGATAATACACGACTTCTATTGACTTCCTCAAATAAAGATTTAATTCTGTCATTCATTCTTTGTGTAATTTTTTGGTTTAAACTAGATAAATACATATGCTTTTAGTGCATTCATAAATATACTATCTAATGGTGAGTTTTGATGTATTTAGTCTTTTTACAAATGTAACAGTGGATAAAACTTTAGCAATAATTAAAAACAAATTGCTAAATGTTGATAACTTGGCCGAAAGAACTAAACTCACTGTAAACATCATAATTATTTGTATTAAGAGAACTTATTTTCAATTAGAAAATGGCTATCTACCTATCAGCAGAATTTTGGTATGGCTAAAGATATCCAGTACATAAGAGGTTACAAACCCAAATAGTACAAAATTGATACAAACCTTGTATTAACTAACCTTAAAGAAATTATATTAACACTAAATATGTTAAAAATTTTACAATATTTTAATTGAAGGAATTTTTGTATAGTTATAAATAGTACTCAGGGGAACACATCAAATAAATGAACCAAAAAAATGCCAGTATTTTTAGATCTAAGGAAATTCCTCGGTACTCTGGCACATGATACGATTGCATTTATTAGGCTTTAGAGATTACTCTCTAATGCTCCTAAACTATAGATCAATTACTATAATCTGCAACTTTGGTAAAATACTAGAAACTGTTATATATGATCACTTATCTGCCCATGTTAGCAACTGTTTATTGTCTGAACAATATGGTTTTGTCTCTGGATGATCAGCAATAACTAATCGGGTTATCAAAACACAATTTATCAGTGAGGTTATAGATCAGAAAGGTCAGGTAGATGTTATCTACACTGACCTCTTTAAAGGCTTTTGATAAATTTGATCATAAAATTTTATTACACAAACTTCAACATTTTAGTATATCGGTGGACTTCTTAAACCTGGTAGCATCCTACTTAACTGACCGCTGACAATATGTTCAAGTTAGAGGTCATAAATCAGAAAAATTTTTGCAAACATCCGGTGTACTTCAGGGTTCCATTCTTGGACCCTTGTTTTTCATTATATTTATAAACGATATTGCTGCTAAGCTTGATGTAAGATACCTTTTTATACGCTGACGATTTAAAAATATTTTGTCAAATAAACTCACTGGCAGATTGCAAACATTTACAAACTAATTTAAACCATATAAATGATTGGTGTATCGAAAACAACCTATTTTTGAATATCAGTAAATATTGTGTCTAATTCAAGAAAGCAAAATGTTTACCTATTTGACTATATAATATCCAAAATACCATTGAATAGACCTAATAATGTGAAAGATCTTGGTGTCCTTTTTGATCCAAAATTAACATTTGTTGACCACATTAACGCAACAACTACGTCATTTTTCAAAACATTAGGATTTGTTCTAAGAAACATCAAGGATTTCACCAACATAGATTTATGTAAATTATTGTTCAATTCTTTAGTAAGATCTAAATTAGAACATGCTTCAATTATTTGGAGTCCAATATACAATTGCCACATCACAGCAATTGAAAACATTCAACGGCGCTTTCTAAAAAATGTGCACTTTAAGACGTTTGGTTGGTATCCTTCGCGAGGATATCCACATGACATTCTTTTATCTACTTTCAACTTTGATAGCCTCCTAAAGAGAAGAGCTACTCAATCAATAATATTTTTGTTCAAAATTATCCATAATTACAATAAATGTGAAGATTTTCACAACAGTATATTTTATGTTGTATCTCGTATTGCCTCAAGACACAGTGAAACATTTACAATTCATACTCCAAGAACCAATATACACTAGTCACAAAAATTAAGGGATATTAAAAAAGTTCCAAATTTTAGGGTGATTTTCAACAAGAGATAACTCGGCGAAAAATGGTCGTACAGAAAACAAAAAAAAAAGGAAATTGTAGCTTTAAGTGTCTAGTTTTCAGACCTGGACTGTAAAATTTTTTTGCGTGGGCGGTTTTCACATAACAAAAACATGACTCGTTTGAAAAAATATGTTTTTGAGCAAAAAAATAAGGATTTTTGCCAAAAAACCATATTGAAGTCGAAAATATGCATAAAAATCAAAAAATTGCTTGCTAAGATGATTTTTGGCCGAAACGATCAATTTAAACCTTCGGGGCACTAAGAAAAAAAAATCGCAGCGCTTTGCAACTTTGAGGGTATTTTAGGGACACTTTGAGGTTAAAAAGTTACCGGCGATATCCTTCTTTAATTCACTATATCCAAAGTTATACCAAATTGTCCAAATATCCTTAAATTCGCAAATTTTCAACTTTTTTTCAGCCATCATCATCGCTTCAAAAAAATTTTTTTTATCAATCACCACTAATTGTGTCTTATAGAGAATATTTTGCAGTTTACAAAACCCTACCTCCATTTTCTGTACGATCATTGGTTCCCGAGTAATCGATTGTCAAAGTTGAAATGGACTTTTTTGCTTTGATCAACGATAACTCCGCGGCAAATCATCGTACGGAGCTCTTTCAGAGATCAAATTGAAGCTAATTAAATTTTCTAGAAGAGCTTTATGGACGCATGATAAAAAAAATTTTTTTGAAGTCCACAGACCATTTTAAAGACGAGAAAAAATTTGGAAAAATTTTTTTTTGTTGATTTTCGGATAATTATGTGAAAACCGCCCACGCAAAAAAATTTTACAGTCCAGGTCTGAAAACTAGACACTTAAAGCTACAATTTCCTTTTTTTTTATTTTCTGTACGACCATTTTTCGCCGAGTTATCTCTTGTTGAAAATCACCCTAAAATTTGGAACTTTTTTAATATCCCTTAATTTTTGTGACTAGTGTAGTAACACAATCTCCCTTCTTCCAAATGTTTACAAACTATAATAATGTTAATACTTTTGTAGATATTTTTGATACAAATATGCGCTGTATTAAACAATTATAAATATTATTGTTATTATTATCATATACACGTATTTGTAATATGTATGTATTTGTGTACACATTTACTAATGTTTGTTGATTTTTATACCTGTGCTATGTTATATATAACTTATATTCTGTTTTGTATTTTTGTATATGTATATATATATGTGTGTGTGTATATATTATTTTTCTTAGTATTTATACTGCATCTGTAGTTTTTGTTGTATCCTTATCCAGTAAATGGACATCGGTCTGTTGGATATTGTAATAAAATAAATAAAAAATAAATAAATAAAAAGTTACCTTAGTCATCGATAACAGTATGTTTCTGTAAATGACCGTAATAGTAATAAACTCATTAAAATCGGTGTTCCCAAGGTACTATTCTCGGCCCTATATTGTTCTTACTGCATATAAATGATCAATTGAGTATTGCCAATGAAAATTAGAATATTATCTTTAACGCGAATGACACGGTTATTGGTATTAGTTCTGATTCGTAGGAAGAAGCACAATATTTTTGTAAAGGAACTATGATAACAGATCTCAGTGGTTCTGCAGGAATTTATTACATTTAAATTTAGACAAAACTAATTCTATAACATTTACATTGTATAACTCTGGTGTACCTGATATAGTTACACTTAAAGTGCATTCTGTCGATTGCTTTATACATAGTCATGGTTTTTATGACTATCACCAAAAAAATTAATAAAATAAATCAAGCCAAATATCTAGGTTAAGGTATACATTGACTTAAATTTGAATTGGAATTTTCACACTAAAAAACTAGCCCGAAAAATAAGAAAATTAATTTATAAATTCAAACAAGTAAAACAAATTTGATGTTTCGGATATTTAAAAAAATTGTATTTCGCCCTAATACAGTCTCTATTACAGTATGAAACTATTGGTTGGTGAGGTCGGAAATATACTTAGAACCCTTAGTAGCTATATAAAATTAGATTTTTAAAATAATCTTAAACAGACGGTGTATTATTACTTCTGAATTAGTTTATAAAGAATCTAATATACAACGTATCCGACTTCTATATCAACGCTATTTTAACATCTGCATATAAAACATCCTATCTACAAAAAAATCAACATCAATATAACACACGAGTCATGATACAACAACCTTCCTTTGTACCAAACCTTATAAATCATCCTTCAAAAATGTTTTCTTGATATCGCTCTCAAAATGCTATGGAGTTAAGAAATGCTAATAATATTAACTATTTTAAGAAAAAAATCAAAAGAACATTAACACTAATTTAATACGTCTGAAAAATAATTTTCCCTTTCTATTTGTCGGCTTTCCCTATTAAAAAATAAAAAAATACGAAAAATAAAAAATTCTGTATTGGTTACAAATCCGTAACGAAATTATCAACAATATCATAAGTATGCCTGAATGTTGTGCGGACGTAATAAGATCAAGAGGAGGTCCTACACATTATTAGTTTTTTCTGTAAGCATTACTATTGAAAATTACTTTAAGCAGTGAATAATAAGCTAAGTATAGAAAATAATCATTTATGAGAAAAAGCAAATACAGCGGATAGAAAAAAAATCAAAAAACGGGTTAAAGAGAAAAACTGACATAACTCTCAAATAGTCAGGACATTTAGTTAATCAAAAAATCACAAAATGATTAAAGAGGTTTTAGGATTTTGCTATTGTTCTAATGTCTATAGAACAATATATATTATTTGTTGTTAATTTTTATTGTAATTAAAATTTGTGACCTAATCTAATAATGAAAATACCTATTTACATTGTTAGACCATACATTTTAACTATAACAAAAAGATGACAACTAAAATTTTGGTCTTATATCATCGATAGAATAGCAACAAGTTTAAACCATTTTAAGCATCATACCATGTTTGGATTCTTAAATATTTATCATTCATTATAGCACCCTCTGGTCAGTGTCAATATATCTGAACATTAATGTAGATGAGGATTCTCTGACAAAATTTGT
This sequence comes from Rhamnusium bicolor, assembly GCA_029963845.1. NCBI lineage: Eukaryota > Metazoa > Arthropoda > Insecta > Coleoptera > Cerambycidae > Rhamnusium > Rhamnusium bicolor. The sequence continues at coordinate 728,327 of JANEYF010003421.1, read as the reverse complement.
TTATATTTTTTTGAGGCCCATAAAAGTGTAAAACAAAATTTTTGTTTTCGTAAAGATAAAACCATTAATATTCTTGCAGCTATTATATTTTGATAATGAAAGGGTGAAGATTCAATAAAATCAAACATAGGTACAATATGATTTGCATAGTCACTGAAGAGTGTGTTCTGCACCTCGGTATCACCTCACCTCAAGCATAGAAATCGTCCGGTCATCTACGGAGCGGTCAAGACTGGTCAGTTACTGGTCGGTGGTCGAGAAGAGGATGGCAGTTTGAGATTGGCGATAACAGCTCGCGGCATATCACTCATGTATATGTGCAGTGAACGAGAAAGCAATTTGTTGTCCCTGATACATATCTACACACTCCAATCTAAGATTCTTGTGCTTGTCCCTACGCCCGCTTGCTGCTTTTAAATGGCACCCATTGATTTTAATTTTATCGTTTACTTTTGATTTAAAACAATTAAGTGCCATTTTCCGTTTGCTCATTAGTTCTGGACGGTTGCGGGTTGGTATAACGCCGTTCTACTGATCTGAGGCCCAAGGCTTTACGGTACGTCAAGGAAAATGCATTGGTATAGAACATAACGTATTTTATTTGTCCTAATTTGTCGATAACTTATGCATATTTTTAATCCATCCTATAATTTCAAACTGTAAAGACAACTCAAGTAACACATGTGGTCCTCTTATTACGCTTAAAACTTTATAAGTAATATATTATGGCAACGTATAGAACTAGTTGATTATATTGAGGATTTATTCAACACTAAATTGCTTATAAAGAAATTGGGTGGAATAAGATTGCTGGTAAAATGATCTCACAGTATAAATATAAAGCTACTTTATTAAAACGTCTTATACAAGTTTTTTTACTTTATAAGAGGCTTAGTAAGATCTTTTATACACATACAAACCATGTGGATTTATAACAGTTGTACTAATCTTTACATAACATTTATGCAACTGTTTTACAGATTAGCTATTTCTCGAGAGTGGTTATATAACATTGAGTTTTAAAGGCAAAATTTTATAGCAATATAGTCTCCATCCAATACAGTTCTTTAAGCCAAACGTTATCTATGTCAACCCTAATATAGATTATTTATACAGGCTTTCTACGTGTAGTAGAAGAAGTATTCTATAAAGTATTTATACAACTGAAATTCTCTTTTGGAGTTATGTAGCTGCGGTCTTCCACCTTTATAGAAATCTATTACAGCTAAACTTACCTGTCTCATAACCTCTTAAAAGATCACTTAGATAGTTTGATTGAAGCTCCGTGTGTATTTCATATGCTCTTTGTTGTTAAGTCTTACTTTACGATATGGACAAGTATTGGAAAAAGACAAAGCGAAGTCGAAATTTCAGAAGGAAAGTTAAATTAACATTTAGAAAATTGCTCGAGGAATCAAACTCTCAATTGACCAGACCATCGAAGAAGTAATTTAAAGCTATATAGATAATGCCATACGTAGTTGCAAAGTCCCTAATTTCATTGCGGTCAAGCAGCTCATCGCTTTCGTTCTTTGGCGTGATTTAAGTGATCTTTTAAGACGTTGTGAGACGAAGTAACTTTAGCGGTAAAAGAATTCTATAAAGGTGGAAAGATTAGTGGCTGTAGATCCAAGAATCATGTGCCCTAAGCAGACGTAGAAAACCTAGAATGGCTGCCTTCTGCATTTGACCTGCCAGCCACTCGGCTGATTTTTGGCAGGCTGGTATGATCTGCAATTATTACTATTGTTGGTATTATTGTTATTATAAATTATAATAAAAACTTACTTAAAATTATACCCCTGTAAACTTTGAACCTGTTCAGTCTCATGGATTGGAACGATTTTTTCAGAATTTTGATTGTAAACAATTTAGCTGTAAATTTCAGGAACGCTCCTTGTTATCCATTTCCTTAAAAAAAGTTGTACAGAGTGAAACATGACAACGTTTTTTAATAAAATAATCGATTTAACCTTTGCAATAGGGTAATTAAAAAGTTCGAGTCTTACTCTAAAAACATTTTTTTGAAAATCTACTCTGCTTTAGTTTTAAAATTACAATTTTTTGGTTGTCATATATTATCAGAATATACTAAAACTTCCTAGTCCTACTCTGGTCGATCCGTAAACAATCGATACTTTGATTGTGTGTTTTTGTTACAACATTAAATGCACATAAGAAGAAGGAATATATTTCGATTAATCTAAATAGATATTTTTTTTCATTGTATATTGATTGTTAGTTTAGAATTTGTTTTATAGGATTAAAAAGGACAGGTAATTACTCCTTTCATCGTTATTAATTTTTTATGGGTACTTTTTTTTATATATATAATGCATTGTAAAAGTTGTAAACATCAATTTCACTTATTAAATTTTACAAATCATCGTTCTAATTAAAATACCTATACAGTATCTTTAAGGAGCTCATTAATTTTTTATTAAATTTGTTGGTTTTTCTTCAAGATAAATAAAAATAATTAAAAGATATGTATATATGTCCCTCAAAATATGTAACAGTGGTGCTGTCAATATAATTATTAATTTACAAAAAGTTTTTTTGATAATTTTGTTCCTAGACACATGTTCATATTAAAAAAACGTCTACTAAATAGCACGCTCTCTTTGTCATTCTCATTCTAGAAGCAGATTCACACTTGGTGATTTTTTCTCCGTTACTAACTAAATATGATACACACTAATAATTAGAGTTGGCATTTCCATCCGCAAATCATGGGCGGTGCCAGGTAGAGAAATACCGAAGTACGTAAGCGAGACTTGTTTACTATTTTAGTCTACTGTTATGCGTCGAGGTGTCAATAACGTAATTTATTTCTCTCCATTGTATTGTTGATAATTTTATTTTTTGTATTTTATTCTTGATATTAATTTAATAATAAAGTATGTCAGACTTGTCCAAGGGTAAAAAGCGGTCATACGCTGATAAAGTGAATAAATTTATCAGTGAATTCCTGGATTTATTCTACAATGGTGCTATAATAATTTGTAAGGTATGTGAGACTGACCTGATGTGCTGGGACAAACGTGATTGTAAACGTCACGTAATTCTGTGCAATATAAAACTAAAAAAAATGGCGTGCCCTCGACAACACAGTTTATGTTCGATTTACTCTTAATGGCTGATTGCCTGTGATATTCCGCTGCACATACTCGATAAACGCCCAGGAGTTCTGGAATAAATACAATCCTAATGTGACGTTACCAAGTCGCACAACGTTGTGTAACTATGTACCAAATGTAACGAAGACATTGTAAATAAGATCAAATGTGTACTAAAAAATATACGGCTGTGGTTATGTGTTGACGAGACGACAGATTGTAAAAGAAATCAATTGTAAATGTTATAGTACGTCTACTGGACCCTCTTAAACCAACATTTCCACTGTTACTAGCTAGCAAAAGATTAAATGAGTGTACTGGCCAAACAATTACGTGGGTGGTGCTGGAGACATTAGAAAAATTTGACCTGTCAAAAAGTCAAGTGTTGATGTTTGTGACCGATGGTGTCGCAACAATGCGTTTGGTAGGACGTTCTCTTCAAGAACACGGTTGTAAGTTATTACATGTTACGTGTAAAGTGCATGCTTCACACATTGTGGCAGAAACTATTCGACAAGGTTTTCCAGAGGTAGATGCATTAATAGCAAGTACTAAAAAAGTGTTTCTTAAATCTCCTAAACGTCTTCGCGTATTTCATAGCAAATGTCCCGATATTCCCGAACCACCACAGCCGATTCTTACATGTTGGGGAATATAGTTGGAGGCAGCATTTTATTATGCTGAATATTTATAACAAATAAAAGCTGTGATACTACAATTGAATCCAGATGAGGCTGCAGCTATTAAGGAAGGCAAGACAAAATTCGAAGATGTTTCTGTTGAAACAGCTTTAAAGACTATTCACAAGAACTATAAAGGATTACATGACGCCATACAAAACTTACAGAACAGTGCGTTGTCGATAGCGGAGTCACTGCAAATAGTGGAAGAAGTAAATCGACTGCTACACTCTATACGTGACGCAAAAAATGAGCCCGTTGGAGAAAAGTTAATGTGTTAAAGCAAGACATCGGTTTTACCAGATTAAGACAAATTTGTGATGGTACTGATGGTGCATCTGCAGATCCGTTAAGTGAGTTCAAAGATAATTTTAAGTATGCTTGTATTACATCAATACATGTCAAACGGTAGTTCTCAAAATATAAGTATATTTTTTTCACCACGTCGAACATTACTCTCGGAGACAACCATAGAAACATACATGATGCTGCAAAGTTTTTACACATCTTTTCCAGTTTGTGATAACCAAGCTAGTTAAGAGGGTAAGTTGTGAATACGTTGTTATAAATTGTAACAGTTCATTGCTTTTATTACTACTTAATTTCTTTTCTTATGGTGCGTACGGCTGTGTCCTGCGGCGCACTTTTGCCAACTCTACTTATAATTATTAAACTTGTAAACAAAAGAATGTTTAGTTAGATAACACGTTTTATTGTGTCGGCCATCGTTCAAAAACTTCACAGCTGAGACATCGCCTGCAAAGCACTGGCACAGTAGAGAAATGTCCTGTAAGTGGTCTTTTGGCACGGGCCACCACAGAACATGTAGCCATGGATGCATCATCCGCGCTTTAGAATTGACAGTTACTCCTTACATTTAAGCAAAGTTAGTTTAGCCCAAATTATTATAATAAATTTGTAGGTTTGATCATAATTATGTGGGTATATGGACATATACGTTCATTATTTTTTATCCTATTATTATTATCTCTATACAGAACTTAACCTCGCTTCAGCGAGTTAAGTGCAACCATATCTGAGTAACATATTCACTACTATATTATCATTTAATTGTTTTATGAAATGAGTTGACGAATGCAGACTGTCCGCGCCTCAAAGATCCGAGGTTTGCATAAAAAATTATTAATTCAAAAAATTATTCAAACAATCAGTGCGCATCAGTTTAACCTTGAAGTATAGTTTGTTTTAGTAAACAACGGCAAAACTAAATAATAAAGTCATGCGTTTAAACCACACTTGGTTATTTTTAATTGCTAAATGTTAAGGTGTTCAAGAAAATAATTTATGAGAGAAGGCAGTTCTAAACACGCAATTGGTGGCTGCATTGACAGAAAAATATGCAAAGCAGTGTCTATTATTATACGTTTTATTCTGGTCTACACCCATATTATAGAGCGATCTCTCTTTATGGTTCTTACTGTCCCAGGCTGCAGGTAATATACAACCAATTAATTCTGCAATAAATTATATACCTTATGCATGTAGTTATACATAGGTGAATGATTTCTGGTGTACGTTGACAGGTTTTATTCGTAGCTAAGGTCTGATGTTGGCAAACTACAGTCAAAATGTTATTTAAAATATGCAGATTCCTTGTTGAATATTAACTCATCTATTCTACGGGGAAATTTTCTATACCCTGATAAAGATTTCCTCTTCAACCAAAAATCAACTGCGGGACATTTGGAAGCAATATCAATTGTACAGTTTTATTCCTGTAATGACATTAGTGATAGTGATGGAACTCGAGTGTGAAAATACTCGAGTAGATCGAGTCAAAATCCGATTCGAATGACTCAAGTCATATGGCTGTTCAATTCGAGTAAAGTTGTTACTCGAGTCGAGTTATTGCTACTCGAATCAGTGAGTTAATATGATTTAAGTTTTAAATTGAGTTGAGTTTGACTAGAATCTAGAGTTACGGTAGATCGAAATCAAACTCGAGGCGAACTATAGAGTAAGTAGTTGGAGATGATTCAGTGGTTTGCTAAACGGTAAGTTTTTAAAGTGAATTTAGGTTTTCTCTTTTGGTAATCTTTCAGCATTTAAAACACTACCATCTAATTCCAACATAAGTTTGAAAAATCGAAAGGATAAACATAAATCATAATAATTGAAATACAAAATAATAAATGGACCCAGGTCAAATATTATTTTTCCGGCAAATCAACATATTTCAAATACAAAATTAAATATTTAATTAACATTGTATATAAAATGACATTTAAAGAAAACCAACATAATTTTTTCTTATATTAAATTAACATTAAATTAAACTCTTGTTTAGCACAAAATATTAAATAAATACAGTATTTAATATTTAATACACACCGATTACGGTTTTTTATTTATTTCGAACTAATTGAATCGAAAAGCAAATCTTTATGAACATGAATGTGCCAGTTTGATTGCTGCAGTCGTGTGAGTCTTGATTTTAAAGAATTCTAAGTTCTAATTTCTAATTTTTGCAATAACAAACGTTCTGATTGAACAAGGGCATCTCTATAACAATGTGCGCATGCTTCTGATAGTTTCAAACGGTTGGAAACTGCTCTACGAACAAACCTTTTAATTAATAATTATACAATCTGACCTACAAACATGAAACAACAAACCTGGAGGGGAATTCCCGATCCCGATGACCCAATGATATAGTAATTGATTAGTGATTTCATTCATGGTTACATGTTTTCATCTTTATTACTTTTACAAGATTAGTGCCTTCATTGCCTTCATGTAAATAATCTTTCATATTTATATTATATAAACAAATCACACTGGCACTAAAGAATATTTAAAAATATTAATAAAACCATAAACAATTAAATTAAAGAAACTTGACTCGAGTCAAAACGCGACTCGAGTCTAAAGGCCACTCGAGTCAAAAAGTGACTCGAGTCAAAAAGCGACTTGATTCAAAAATCGACTCGATTCAAAAATCTACTCGAGTCAAAAAGCGACTCGAGTCAAAAGTCGAGTCGATTTTTTTGAGTTTTACTCGACCTAACTTTTGACTCGAATTTTATAACAATGAAACCGAGTTTAAACTCGACTCGAATTTCAACTCGAGTAAATTCGGAAACCTACCGAGTTATTCGAGTGAAAAAAAGTCACCCGAGTCCCATCACTAATTAGTGATTATTTGTCCTTTTACTTATCTCCAGATGATGCCAACTTAGTTGGCGAAACGCGTATCGAGTGTAATATATTATGTTTTGGTGTTAGTATACGCTTTGTTGGTAATTAAATCAAATGACAATGCCGATACATTAGGGCAATGCTAAGAAAACAAATATTATATCATACATTTTCCTAATAATTTTTTTTTTATTTTACAAAAAGGAAAATATTTGTTATTATTTACTGTGAAGAAACGTTCTGAGGCACTTCTAAAAAATTTCGTTAGACCCCGTCCCCCTGAAAATTCTGGATGCGACGCCCATGAATCTGTAATATAATAATGTATCATTATATGATGCATTATGAATATTTTTACGTCAGGCCTATCCTTAAACCGACTCTGTTTTTTACCAATCATCTAAAAATTCCGATGTCTACTAATCACTTATTTTTATATTTTTTTTTGTTTGCCTTTGAGTTAAACATGACGTGTCAAAAGAATTTAAATAGAAATTATATATTACTGCTTTCTCCGTACACGTTTTAAATCAGATTCAATTATCTGAGTCTATCGGAGAAGCATAAAGAGCAACCGTCAGGTAAATAGACGCCTAACCAGCCTATAATATTATAAGTAATATAAGACAATTATCATAATATGACAGGGAAATAAATGGATTTTCCTCACGTATATGAAATAGGTAGACTTAAAGTTGAGTTCAATTATGTAATAAAAAAAATTAATTGAATACTGGGTCCCAATTAATAAATAAAATAAACCAAATTAATTATAATAAATGAAAAAAAAGCTGCCACACATGTTGTAGTATTGAGCAAAATATACCGAGTTCTACCAAAATATTACATCCAGTTACTATAAATTACTGCTGAATATCGGAAAAAGTGAAAGTAGGTATCCAAATATAGATCAACGCCGGTTATTCGGGTAACCGGATATTCGATTAATCGGTTACTCAGATATCGGTTATCCGAAAACCGGTTAACCGATTATCCGAAGAACGGTTAATCGGATACTTGAAAAACCGATTAATAAGAAAACGATTGAGTTTATAATTTAGATTTTAGAAGATAAATAAATTTAATATTTTCTCTGCAGTAGATCAGTAGGTACTAGTGTAAAAAAACTCGATACAACAGTTTTATAGAATATTAAATACTAGTTATTTTGGCACGGCGGTAACATCCAAAATTAATACAAAGATTGCTGAAAGTGTGTTGGTGTTACATACACATGTATATTTAACTAGCGATTACAAGAGTAAGAGTATATTATGTATAGAGATAATAGCCTTGTATCGACATGTGATGTTTACGTTTAATCGGGATAGGCCAAGTTCTATAGAGAAACCAATTCTTATGTAGTCGACGTTTCTATTGTAATTATCCTGAGGATGATTTAATTAAAATCGAAACGTCGACTACATAAAAATTGGTATCTTTAGAAAACTTGGCCTATCCCCATTAAACGTAAACATCACATAAAAGTATATTGTCTATAGTTACTTGTTTGTGGCATGCTATGTTTCTTCTAGCCACTGTCCTACAAGTTATTAAAAAAATATATTAAGTAAACCTCTGCGCCAAAAGGATTATTCTATGAAAACATATAAACAGAAAACTGTTGTGTTTGAAATTGTTAAAAAAAGAAGTAAAATAAATTTTTCTCTAATTAGAGTATTCCGCTACCTCCCGATCTCAAATTCTATACAAATATTGATTAATACGAGATGAGACGTTGAAGTTGAAAATAAAAACTGCAAAAAGTACTCTTTGCAGTTTTTATTGGATTGTTTTTCCTGCTTTTATTTAGAGCACGCCATGCATGAGTCATGTCATGACGAAAGTCTATCTAGACTTTTAGTGATGTGATACATAAATAGTGTAGAATCATATACAATAAAAAGAAATCCAACTTTTAATATAGTGGGACATCCCCATTGCGGAAATTGCTGAATGTCTAACATTTCTAACACAATTTTCCTAAAGACATTGTGACATCGTTCATAACAATAATGATTCGATTAAAATGACCAAACTGAGATAGTTTACGCATTCTCTTGTCATTGTTAATCTAAACTTGTAAATTATAATAAACGAAATATCTAGTTTTAAGTAGAATTTTACAGAATAGGAAATAAATTGAAACTGGAATTGAACACTAGAAGTAACAAAGTAAGAGGTTTATGAGCCCGAACTTGTCTTGTTATGTGCAACATTTCAGAAAAGTTAAATTCTTTATTGGCAAAATTATTATATAATCCCTATAACAGTAATTGTTTTGGAAATTGATGTCTGTATACCTTTAGCTCTGAAGATCCAGGCTGTTTCAGTCGCCAAGAACGTCTGATCACAAAAACAGTCTTCTTTATTCTGTTCAATATTATATTGATGAAGGTGGGACTGCACCTAAAACAAAGGAAAATATATTCCACACGTGAAGGATATATTAAAAATATAGAAACACATTTTCTGTACAGTAATATTTATACATATTTCTAATATGTTAGATTGGAACAATTTTAATTTCATTGTAAAGATAATATTGTGTATGTGGAAATTTCATCTACAGAGAAAAGAATCATATATTTTTGTGATAATCGGTGGAACATTACATTGTTTTTGGTACTGTCAGTCCAGTTCCAAATTATTGTTAAACATTAATGTATGCATATTATTTTGAGCAAGAAACAGTCAATTTTATTTGTGGTTTTTGGTTAAATTTAACACATTTAACAGATTAAGAATCAAGGATATGATAATAATTAATCATTTAAATAATTTATTAAGTAACAGTGGCCACAGAATACATCACAGTGGAATACCTGAACCTGTTTTGACCTCGACAGATAAAAGTCTGCGAAGATATATCACATCGTGTTAGAAAAATGTGACATCTACGCTCGGCTTTTATTCCACCAATTTTCTTCCAGTTACATTTTTTGAACATATTTGATTTAAATCATTTCTATACGTCAACGCTTACTACTTGAATATAATTTAAAAGCACAGAGCATTAATAATAATTAATTAAATATACGCGATCAGTGAACACAACTGCATAAAAAATTCACACGTACAATTTTATTGTGCGATGACAAAATCGCGAGTGGCATTTATTACGAAGTATATAGAAGGCACACGTTTTGATTTCTGCATTTATTGAGTTATAAACGTCTCAAGTTAATTAATATAATTTACAACAGGTTGTTAATAACACACTGATTAATGCAACATATATCACCCATTAATTTTATAGCAACATTAATGCCCTTTTTGCTTTTTACGCTCAGTTAAAGTAATTATATATAGGATCACCAACTCCATGCGATTAAAGTAATTACCTGAGAGACAACAATAGTTATAATTGCTTTATTAGTGTTCTTTTTCTATTTAAATCAGTTGTAAATCTATCAATAAATTCAGTTTTTTCCTTAACATTTCAGTTACTGCACTCAATACAGTTCTTTAGAACAGATTTAATTCCTACAAACAAAAACAGATCCTCACCAATTTGTCCTGGCCCAAAAGGATATGCTGCTTATTGGCTAGTTTGAGGAATATACTCACCAAGGATTTTTTGTCTGCTAAGATATGCCTATTTTTATATTATGTCAGTTATGTGATGAGCGTTGAGGAAACAAAGCATTGCATTTATATGTTAATAAATATAGTTTAAAAAAACTAAAAAACACGCTTTTAAAGCACATCAAACTAAAAAGTGAAAAATAATTATTAATATAAACTGAAAACAATAATGAACGAAAAATACTAGTATTATTGTGAAAAAAGCGTGGGTTGCTCGATATACGAAAAATATGGCACAAAGCGCCCCACGCTTTTTTCACAATAATACTAGTATTTTTCGTTCATTATTGTTTTCAGTTTATATTAATAATTATTTTTCACTTTTTAGTTTGATGTGCTTTAAAAGCGTGTTTTTTAGTTTTTTTAAACTATATTTATTTTTAACTTTTTAGTTTGATGTGCTATGAAAGCGTGTTTTTTACTTGTTTTAAACTATATTTATATTGCTTATTGATGCTGATATTATAACATATTACGATCCAACAGATATTTCTGAAAAAAAAAAATATTTCTTTATTTCAGCCGTGGGGTTCGAACTCACGCCGGAGGAGTCTGTCGTTTCGCGTCGACTGCCTTAACCCACTCGACCACCGAGCTAATTAACAAATACGAAATCTACTTACATATTAAGCCGCTGCTTTCACGCCGGGATACGTGAGGAAAGGATTGGCGATCCTGATCAGGATAATGATATAAACTTATCAAATTATTGTATTGTTACCGGTTCTTCGTAAGTGTACAAAATTTCAATTAAATCTGTCCGTTTAAAGTGGGTCAAAATCGAGTCCAAAGAGTCGGTTACAAACAAACAAACAAACAAACAAACAAACAAACAAACAAACAAACAAACATACAAGTGAAGCTAATAAAAGCGTGTTAAAAAAGACATAATTTACGCAGGCTTGTCTAAAGTGTTCGACAACATGTATTTCTTTCACTTCACTTAATTTATTTTCAACCTGCTGCTTAATAGGATATAATACGTTGTTTACTAGGGTTTGAAGTCTGCCGAAGATTATGCTCAGGTGTTTCCCCACGGGTCCTACGTGTGGTGTTAGCAGTAGTCACAAAATGACTCATATCCTATTCTAATATTTCTGACGAACTAGAAGAAGAACGTTATTTTTAGTTCAATTAATTATTGACTCAAAAAATTAAGTTTCATCGGCAACAAATGCAATAGTGCTTAATTCTTCAGGTTTAGTGAATTTATTCGCTTTCAGAGATTGCCCCTCTGGTCATAAGAAGATAAGTCATACATTTTAAAATATGTCTCACGAAATCTAGCAAAAAGTGGTACAATTTTACTTTCTTGTACCTAATATAAGGAAGTATAGTAATCGTGATTTTTTTTCGACTTCGAGATTTTGATTGATTTATTCTGACTATTTTTCGAATGATGTTTGTCGGTGCGTGTGTGTGTGTGTGTGTGCTTGTGTGTATGTGTCTATCCGCAATAACTCAAAAAATACTAATGGAAGACTTTCCAAATTTGGCAGTTAAGGTTGTCATCAACAGTTTAGGTGATATATTAAATTTGGTGAATGTGGTACCACCATAAGAAACAATGAATGAAAGAAGAAAAAAGGTACAATTTCGGGAAAATAAATTAAAAATTTTTATTGCATTTCTGGATGAATTTCGACGAATTATACTGAAAAGACATAATTTTATGAAAATCTGTCCGCATGTCTGTGGTATCGCGATAGCAGCCACAGTTTTTGAGATAAAGCCTTCAAATTTGGTACACTTTGTTCTAAATGTCAAAGACAATGAAAAATTCGGTGATGAGCAAAATTGGCCTTCTGAAAGGGGGTCCATCGGACCCACACTTTTTTGTAGTTGACATTACAAAAAATTTCTTGATGAAAGATTATAAATCATGTCAACTATATCAAGCGAATAAAATATATTTTCCTAGTACTTAAATAAAGCTGATGTAAACTGAAATATTTTACACATTTGGCCTCATAAAATGGGGTTAGGATAAATTTAACAGTTTGACATTTAAAAGGTCTAATTTAGTTACAAAAATATCAATGTCAATAATTATTAAAATATATGACATGAATTATTATTGACAGTATCGATTGACACTGATAATTAATTATTTAAAAATTTTAATGGAACGTTTTAAGGTACGCTATTAAAATTTAATTGAGGTAAGTGAAGAATTAAATAGAATGATTTTTTTTAGATCAGGATAATATATACTGGTATAAGAAAGTTATGTACTGGTCACATCAGATATTTTATATAAAAAAAATAAACCATTAAAAAAGGTATTTTTTTTTTAAAGAAATCTTCACAATTATTGCAGTATATAATAAAACCAAATCCATCCAGGGGAAATACAATAAGTTTTAAGTTTTAGCCTACAGAAAAAAAATCAAACGGGAGTGTAGGATGTACAAACTGAAATTCTCACATCATAACTCCGCTACGTTTTGAGATATTTGATTTCTGGATATCCTCGGACGCTATACAGAGTCCTTATTTCATTAAAATTATAAAAAAATACTTGAAAGAAATGCCTTTCTTTCAAATGGAACACGGTATTTTTCTACAATTTTAATGAAACGAAGATATACAGGAGTATAGTGTCTGAAGACATTCAAAAAAAAGCTGGTTTCACTTGATTTTTTAGTAAATCAAATATCTCAAAGGATAGGGGAGTTATGATATGGAAATTGTAATTTGGACATCCTGCACATTGAATTTTTGAAATTTGGCACGACTTTATTTCTTTCCTTGTATCATTTTCTTCTGAACGTGAGGAAAATAGTGGATACGATGGTTTAGTTGCCAACGAAATGAGATTCTAAAAACTGAACTTTGGAATTTGAATCATATTTTCCAATTTTATGTATCAAATGTTGAGCAGTTTCATGTCTTTGTAATTTAAATTCCAAATTTTATATTCCTATTGTTATGAGTACACTTGATTTGTTGATTCAGACTTTGAGGTCAATATTTCCAATTTAAGAAAAGTAGGCCTTAAGATAAATTATAAAATAGAGCATTTACATTTTTACAAATAGAAATGATGTTAATTTATATAATAATTATTACATGTTTCTTAACCATGAAATTGAATATAGGTTGAAGATTACTCTTCTGTTTTCTTGAGTTTTATGGTTGTTATGATTGTTTTTCTCTAATAACCTATAACAACCTTAAAACTCAAGAAAACAGAAGAGCAATTTTCAACCTATATTTAATTTATATATTTTATTTATCCAGTTCATCCAACAAAGAAAGTTTGTCTTCCAATATATCTTTAGCAGTTTTGTGGGATAATATTTAACTCAAATTCATCAGCAATTACATCATTATTGACATAAATCAGTTATTTCCAATATATTATTTTCTTCGGGAGTTTCCTTTTGAATTTGACATTCTGTTTGTTTGTAGCATATCTGTATGGTTTGAAATTTATATTGTCATTAGACTGCATATTTTGCTTCCTCATTTTGTTTACTAGCTATAGTATTAAAGTTACTTTGGCTTCACTTGATAAATTATAGAATAATAGTTTCAAAAGTCTATACTAATTTTGCCATTGAAGATTAAACAAGACCTTCTTGGTAAATTTTCAGTAGTAGTTTGGACTTTGTATATTGTTACTATTTTAAATAGGTCAAATCTAATTATTGTTTGGATATTTTAAGGTAACAGTTTTTCCAAATATTTTCTAAAATATTCCTACAACTTTTAAAAGGGTATAATTAAGTAATTTACAACACGTTCAATGATGTTTAAGAAGCCATTTTTGGAATCAATAACAGGTACTTTTAACCTTACAAAATAATTTAAGTAAACTTGTAGACTCAGAGTAAGTTTTTTAAGTAAAAGTCAGGTTCCCTTGGTATTAAAATTAACTTAATGTGTCTATGAAGTGTGCAGTCATATCTTAAGTAAATTTTGGGTAGTTTTTAACTCGCCTCAATTACTTATAAAACCAGTGGATTTTGAAGATATCTTATGGGTAAGAAGTAAGTACTTTACGACCTAACATCAACTTTAAAGTTAGTATGACTTTAACTAAAGTTATTAAGAGAAAATTAAATAATTATTATTGACCTCATTCAATTATCCTTTGAGATTGGTCTATTTTAATTGCTTGTTGGGGAACTCATTCAATTTTTTTCCAACCCCAAAGTTTGGGAATCATTTCACATCCACGCCACTTTTGAATCTGATGATATATACGAAAAAAGTGCTGTTGTGTTGCAGTGGGGGGTAATAAAGCTAAATCTGACTTATTTTTCGAACTATTCTCGCAAAGAGATGATATAGATTTCGATTTAAAGATGTCTCGATCGCAGGTGCGCCATATAGACCGGCGGCCGCAGATGCGAAATGTTTCATCAACCCAATATTTCGGTATAATTTTATAGGACCTTTACTGATCGATTTGTAGTAAGATTCTTGATCGCAAATAGAAAAAGACGACAATTACTTTTGGTCGAGACAAATGTTATCGTGGAAAAACCGAAAAAAATGCGACTTTTTAAGCGGTGCTTTTGCGGCCTTATATTTCAATAACTATAAAAGATATCAATTTGAATTTTGCACAGTTCGGTAGCCCATTTAATTTATCTTAAAATGGCGTCTTAGAAATTTGCGCGTTTTTATTATTTATAACAACAATAAAAGATTTTCTACGATGACGGCAATATTTTACGGCATTCCGCCATGTTTAACGCGCTCCACTTCATTACTGGTAAGAGATATTGAAATGAAATGCACGTAGAAAACTTCCAAATTTTATAGGGATTATTTTTTGCTCAATTATGTACACCCTTAACTTTAATAATAAAACGTCCACAATCAATTTTCTGTCGCGATGTACCATTAGCGCGCTCGAATTCTCGATCACCCGCCCGCGCCTCGACCGCACCGCAGGTCCCTATACTTCAGGCACGGGTTAGCTTGAGACGGCCGTGGTGTAGGTATTAACCACAGACCACTGTGGTATTAACGATAATTCCACTTATATTATGTATGTATGTACATATTTGTGGTCTGCATTTTCTCGATTTCTATTTTTTTAATTGAATTATGTGACTTCAAATGATAACGTGTAAGTATATTGTTTTTTTTTATTGAATTTAATTGTGTTATAATGTTATAAATTTATTCTGATAATTATTCATCTTCTACCTGTGCAATGTTTGTATTAGTACAATTCATTTTGCATTTACATTCAGGTATACAAAACATGCCTTCATTTCTACAAACACACTTACTATTACAATTTTTCTCAGTACAAAACAAACTAATTATTGATCTAATATCTTTAGGAATTGGGGCTTTCGTAGCGAATTTCGGGATCAACATGTCATTTTTGCAGATCCACCCATAATTCTTCGGGTTAAGTTTGTCAGGTGTACCGTTATAACTCATTCTCCAGAGGTATACTTAGAACGTTACAAAAACATTTATAGGTATTGTATAGTAGGTACCAATACCTTTGCACATGTGAGTAAAATGAGTCTTCAGTAGGCGGAAGTTCCTTGGCAGACCTGTTTGTACCCTGTGTTAACTTTATTCTGATTTGGTTCAGGTCCTTGCATTTGTTCTCGCGGTAAAGGGAAGAAATCAGCTTCCTCGCAGCAATCAGGCTTTCCTCTAAAGAAGCCTTCCCAAAACATTGTAATCCAAAGTCCTTACTATTTTTAAAATGATTTGCCATGCGTTTTGTGTCCTTTCTCGATAAATATTTCAGTTGAATTTAATTTCTCGTTATTCCAGTAAAAGTGAAGAAGTAAAATCAGGATATCGGTATCATCTGCTTTTACAATAATTCGTTTGGAAGTATTCTCGTGAATTAAATGAAAAATTAAACGAGTATCGGCTTCTTCGTGGTTGCATTTTTAAAAACTCTTCTTCTTCGATCGTAGAATTTGTAATCTGAAAGTTTTTGCAAACATAGTTTAGGAAGCTGTGTACGAAAATACGAATGACTTTATTTACCTTTATATTACAATTTCCATCCGGAAGTCCACCAGCGACGACAATTTTTTTGCCAGCAGGCAATTTCCGTGACGTATCCATTAAATGTTGTGTAACAAATCTGATTAAAGACAATTTATTCACCGTAGATTTAAGAAAGGTTTTATAATTTGGTACATTTCTTGAACTAATAGTTGCATATGTTCCTAAGCTACGTTGGCCTCGCCGACACTCGTTTAATTTTTCATTTAATTCACGAGAATACTTCTAAACGAATTATTGTGAAAGCAGATGATATCGATATCCTGATTTTACTTCTTCACTTTTACTAGAATAACGAGAAATTAAATTCAACTGAAATATTTATGGAGAAAGGACACAAAACCATAGCCACTAATAAGCACAGGTTTGTCCCGATCTATTCAATTGCGAAAGTTTTAGGAAAACATGTTTGTGATGGATTGCTGGATTTTCATGCTTTAACTGGATGTGACACAACCAGTTCATTTTTTAAAATAGGAAAGAAGTCAGCATGGCAAACATATTTTAAAAATAGTAAGGACTTTGGATTACAATGTTTTGGGAAGGCTTCTTTAGAGCAAAGCCTGATTGCTGCGAGGAAGCTGGTTTCTTCCCTTTACCGCGAGAACAAATGCAAGGACCTGAACCAGATCAGAATAAAGTTAACACAGGGTACAAACAGGTCTGCCAAGGAACTTCCTCCAACTGAAGACTCATTTTACTTATATGTGCAAAGGTATTGGTACCTACTATATACTACCTATAAATGTTTTTGTAACGTTCTTTAATTTCTAGGTGTTATTTTCAAGTATACCTCTGGAGAATGAGTTATAACGGTACACCTGACAAACTTAACCCGAAGAATTATGGGTGGATCTGCAAAAATGACATGTTGGTCCCGAAATTCGCTACGAAAGCCCCAATTCCTAGAGATATTAGATCAATAATTAGTTTGTTTTGTACTGAGAAAAATTGTAACAATAGTAAGTGTGTTTGTAGAAATGAAGGCATGTTTTGTATACCTGAATCTAAATGCAAAATGAATTGTACTAATACAAACATTGCACAGGTAGAAGATGAAGAATTATCAGAATAAATTTATAACATTACAACACAATTAAATTAAATAAAAAAAAACAATATACTTACACGTAATCATTTGAAGTCACATAATTCAATTAAAAAAATAGAAATCGAGAAAAATGCAGACCACAAATATGTACATACATACATAATATAAGTGGAATTATCGTTAATACCTACACCACGGCCGTCTCAAGCTAACCCGTGCCTGAAGTATAGGGACCTGCGGTGCGGTCGAGGGGCGGGCGGGTGATCGAGAATTCGAGCGCGCTAATGGTACATCGCGACAGAAAATTGATTGTGGACGTTTTATTATTAAAGTTAAGGGTGTACATAATTGAGCAAAAATAATCCCTATAAAATTTGGAAGTTTTCTACGTGCATTTCATTCCAATATCTCTTACCAGTAATGAAGTGGAGCGCGTTAAACATGGCGGAATGCCGTAAAATATTGCCGTCGTCGTAGAAAATCTTTTTTTTATTGTTATAAATAATAAAAACGAGCAAATTTCTAAGACGCCATTTTAAAAGTAAATTAAACGTGCTACCGAACTGTGTAAAATTCAAGCTGATATCTTTTATAGTTATTGAGATATAAGGCCACAAAAGCACCACTTAAAAAGTCGTATTTTTTTCGGTTTTTCCACGATAACTTTTGCCTCGACCAAAAATAATTGTCTTCATTTTCTATTTACGATGTAGAAACTTACCACAAATCGATCAGTAAAGGTCCCATAAAATTATACTGAAATATTGGGTCACTCTTTAAAACTCAACGTTTTAGATGTTACGCCGACGGTCTAATAACAGATAGAAAAATGCCCTCTCCAGCTCGAATTACTTCACAGTGTGTTGCCTAATACATTGCGAGACAAATATCTGAGCATTTCTCTATTTTTACCCATGTTCATCTGCATGTATTTTTTGAGTTGCCTGCACTAATTTAATAATAATAATAATAGATACGAAAAAAATGTATATAACTTTTTTCAGTGAGTTATGTAAGCTTTATTTTTTATAGGAAACATAAATCGGATATCGTCGAAAGTTGTTCCTGTTTGACTGGAACGGAGATGAAGGATAGAGTCATATACACAAAAGCATAATTGAAATGTAATAATTAATATTTATCCGATACACAACTTAATAAGATACAACATTCTTCGCTTGCTTCTTTGTGCTACATGCCAGTTTTTTGTTTAATAATTTATGGAAACAATGAATAGTTAAGTAACACGTAACTTATATTAAAATTTATGATTAACTCGCAATAAATTAAAATTTATAATTAATTTCCAATAAAAGCCATTAAAGCTAGAAGGTTAATTAATTTTACCATCAATTTAAATATATTCTAGTTCTTAATATAAGTCACATAGACTATGATGTAGAAGAATCGCATTATAATTCACTGTTATAAATAGTAGCATCGGCTAATTAAGATAGGGAAAGCGTATTTTTTCATGGGTTTATCGTAAGTATAAGTCGACGTTAACGTGACGTTATGCAGCATAAAACAGAAGCAATAAAAAATCATAAACAAATTTATTAGACATGTTACTATTATTCATAATCCAATTAATATCAATTAATTTAAACGATGTTTGTAATATGCCACAGCGACGAACGTGGGGCTCTGTAAATCAATCCTAATCACGTAATTCATTAACAGATGTAACTGCATTCCTACACAGAAAATTTGCTTGTAAATGAATACCTCCGATCATCGAATGTGTATTAAGGTTTAAATATGTCTTTTTTATAGCTGTCAAAGTAATGCTGGTTTGGTATTAGCAGAGACTATAGTCTCTGGTATTAGATACGTGAGAATTTTAATTTGTAACGGAGGCTAATAACTAACTGTCAACTTGGTGTAGATTAATAAATAATTCATAATATGGCTATTATAGAAAAAAATTAAAATATGCTGATTAATTTTCCTTAATTCCCAAAATGAATATTATATAAGAAACTATTTCTGATTAATTTTTTCTTAAGTGAATTTAATCTGGAATCGTCAATTACAATTTCAGTGACAAATATGAAATTCTTGACTTTATAATTACTGCCACATTTTTGGATATTTCCTTCACTTCTCACATTTTAGAACTTTATTGATGTTAAAATTCACAAATCTTGGAAATATTAAGATTATTACATCCTAAAAATCAGTACTGTAACATGTCTGTAACAAACCATCCAGTTAGTACCAAAGCGCTCCGTACTAACTCTGTGAGGAGCACTATCGATGACCTGCCCTATGGACCATACGCCTACGCTAGCCTGAGCAGGTATCCCGGTGCCTGAAACCACGGCCACCCCATCTGAACAGAATAAAACTCGAGCCTTCAAGCCGGAACGGCAGTTCTTTACGAGTTTCACTACTTGCCTCCTCGCATACTGGTTAGATCATTGGTTGGAGATCTGGGTAGACTCTAAAAGAGGTCACTTACCGGCGGTATGATCTCGAAACTTTACTACCTGCCTTCGTGCATCCTTCGGGATTGGATCATTGCCGCGCTAGTAAACGCTGAGCGTCACTCTTGCATTGGATTGCTGGAGTACGGGCCTTTCGCGTCGGACGTCCTACATACAGATCGGATGGACTTTGGACACTGTGCTGCGTTTGCTATGACAATAGCGCTCCCCTACTACGTCTTCTGCATTCTTGGCATGGATCGTAAGAGTAGTGGAACTGTAATAGCGGTCAGCGTATCTAGGTATATCTCGTTGCTCCATTCGACTGTCTTCTTTGCATCCTTGGGGATTGGATCACTAGGAACAGTCGTCTCTAGAATACGTGTATATCTATTTATGGTTGCGCCGTTTCCGCCACCTCCTCTGTATCCTAGTTGGATCGTTGGAGACTCGCTATTGCTTTTCTGTCTTTTCACACATCCTGGTTGTGGACCATGGGAGCGTGTGTCGCGATTCTCGGGAAGTAGTGCTACGGGATGCTACGAAGACAATTAGTGGTACCTTGGACACATCGGTGAACGCGTCCCGAGTGTGGACAGTGGAACCGTGACACGCGTACGGCCGCCACCATTGGATAATACCTATACCCACCGCAAACGTCTTGCGCGTGGACCGTGCAAGTGAGTGAGTGTGCGCCTCGACGCCTGCGGCCCCCTGTGATTAGACACTGATAGACATCAGTTTGAACACTACTGCATATATATATATATATATTATATATATATATATATATATATATATATATATATATATATATATATATATATATATATATATATATATATATATATATATATATATATATATATATATATATTTCTGTCTTTCTCTGTATTCTCTGTTACCTCAATAAACTTGTATTGCAACCATATCTCTAATTTTCTTTCAAGCTTCGAACCCTCCTCTACGACATCACCGCCCCAGGTGGTGTTACAGTATAAGAATATTAGTCTCCCAACTTGCATCCGTGAACGTACTATCAATACCACTCTCTTGAAATATCCAAATTCCAAAGATCTAGTAATTTTAACGTTAGGTAGTGAATGGTTGACTACGTCAGACATGTGTCATTTTTTTATTAAGCTCCTTGGCTTAAAATAGCCAGTGAGTTTCGAAAAGAATTCCTTCTTTCTCTAGCAAGAAATTAAGAAAGAACACTTAGTATTGCCGAAGTGTAGACTTTTGTTAAAGTTAAAGCAGATATGATTTATGGTTGCTTCGAAAACAGTTTCGGATGAAATTGTCTATTACTTTATTTTGTTTATTAATACAGAAGTATTGATTGCCTTCGATTTGGAAATCGGTTTTATTAGCAAACTAAGCGTCAAGATTTATTAGATAAGTTGTAATTTATAATTTCTTCTATTAACGACCACTTGCTTGAAGGTTAACACTGAATAATTTATTTTAGACGTTTTTGGTACGGTATTAAAAAACCTTATTTTTGGATTAAAATTTTGAATATTGGATTTTGAAATTTGGATATTTAGCGAGTTACATGGTAATTGATTTTGGAGATTATATTATACTGCCCACCACTAGTATTGAACACATAAAACCAAGCATAAAACTATTGTATCCCGAAAAATTTTATATGGTATACACTTATTTGGAATATTCAGTCGAGGAAATCCTAGTGAAGATTTTCGTACTTAACCGCAGTTGGTTTTTGTCAAGCCAGTTCAAACAGATTACTTTGGGTCCTAGCCTGCCTACGCTGCTGGTATTTTAACATGTATTATAAATTGTTTATTTGAAAATTCATGATATTTTGTATTCCATAATTTATAATTAAATATATTTTACCTTTTATCTTTTAGCAACTTTGGTAATGGTAATGGTGGGGAGGCTGACGCCTGGCAAGTAGGCCACAGACGGGCCCTTTTTACCAACCCCCAGCTGTCCCCTCAGCCATGTGCTTCTCTTTGCTCCCTCATCGATCTTTCCGACCTTCTGATGAAGGTCAGGATGTCACTCATTGCGAGGGAGCTCATCTCCTCCCTTAGAAGCGCCTCAGAACCGAAGATACTGTGTCTCAGGCGTACAAACGCTTCAGATTGTCCCAGGAAGTGGTAAGATGTCTCTTTATCACTCCTGCATCTTGTACATGTAGGGTCTTCCTCAATACCTATCAATGATAGATGCCTCCTAAGTCTGCAGTGGCCTGTCAGAACACCGATTAAGAGATTCAGAGTTTTCCGACTCCGTCCCAGCAACCAGGCCGATCTCGATTTGTTCGGCCCCGTCACAAAATCTCGGGTCTGCCTGCAGGCCCTGTTGGTCCTCCAGTGCATCCTCAGTGTCTCCTGGGCCGACTCATTGAGGGCCATTGTGACCTGCCTTCTTGAAATACCTAACATAGGCTCAGGCCCGTGACAGGGTTTCTCGGCTCCGAGTCTAGCCAATTCATCGGCCTTCTCGTTGCCTGGAACTCCCATATGTCCCGGGACCCATACCAGTCTCACTTGTTGATGCCTAGCCAGCTCTTCTAGGGCATCCCCACACTCCTGGACAAGAGCTAATCTCGTCCTGGGGGAGCACACCGCCTTTAGAGCAGCCTGGCTGTCCGAGCAGATGTATATTACTCTGTTCCGCCCCATTCCTAACCTCAGCCTTATCTGCCACCACTAGGATGGCGTAAACCTCTGCCTGGAAGATCGTGGTGTACGAGCCTAGAACAAAACTCTCTCTTTAGCAACCTTAGTAGTTTTCTATATTTCTTTTTGCTTATTTCTAATTCTTAATTTTATAACATTTATTCCATCAGTTTATTTTTTTCTAAATTCTAGTACATCTTTAAATTTGTTAGTAATTAAATAATAAATAATTATAGTAATTTTAAACCCTAGACAACATTAGATGTAAGAATTTTTATAGTTTTTTCCCCTTACTGATATTTGATTAATACATTATATTTATTTTAATTTTCTTGGATATTTATTTTTTTCTCAAACATCAAAAAGGATCTGTAAGACTTTTGGGACCTTTTAGAATATTAAATCTTATACTGCCATTTAAGGTCGTAATAAGATACTAACAATAATAGTAAACAATACATTCGTAATATAAATACAAAAATAAATCACAATTACAGAAACCAAACAAAAACACTCGGTTCGGTAAAATTAAGAGCAAGAGATTTGCTAATATAATTATTGACGTTTCAAATAAAAAGAACTGCCAAATTTATCCAAATTTTATCAGCAGCTAAAAAAACAGAAACTGACAGACTGCCAAAAACATACTGTTGTTTTAGGTTAAGTTAATGGTCAAGTATGTTGTGCACATAAATGTATTGTGTTACGAAAAAGCATGCATATAACATTTATCACTATTATATTTCATTATTTTTTAAAAACAATATAAATTTTATAACAAGGTATCCTTATGGGGTTATGATTAAACACCAGTATTTGCAGGACATCACAATTTGTGTAAATTATACAAACTTATTATATTTTACGTCATATTAACAGAATACTAGTATGCGTTGAATATAGAACCCGTTCAGGGGCGTGCGGTGAGTTTTGATACAGGGGAAGCAGTTTGTGATATAGGGTGATGGGTAGTGCGAAGCCCCGAGCGAAGCGAGGCAAACATTTTTTTTAAGAAAAGGGCGTGGCTTCCGTAACTCATTTTAAAGCAAATGTCGAAAGCTGCAAAGTTATCATATCTAGAAAAAAGTACACTTGTAGGACCGCCACTCCTCAATAAACATAAAACACCACAAAAATTAGACAACCCCCGATTCCAAAGCCGAATCTGCACGGGCGAAGGTTACACTTATGAAAAAAACACAGACACACAACCATACCCACCAACATTGCCAGCGCCGGTGGCGCGGATTGAACCCGCAGCGAAATAGAGAGTTTGTTCTGTCACACAGCCATCGTGCACTCTCTAGCCAACTATAAATTGAGCCGGCTAGTAAAGTAGTTAACATGCACATACCTACCTATTTATAATATAGTTTAATCCGCCTCTCCTTTTTGCGATGTCGGAAATAACTTCGTCGTAAAAGTTTGAATTATGGGACATCTCCTTCACAAAGTCACTTTCTATTGTCAATTTTGAAAGCCGCTCTTCACTAGTTGAATTTCTTGAAAAAGGTTTTATTCTTTTTAAGGTCGAAAAACTGCGTTCAACCGAAGCACTAGTTGCAGGTATCGTCAATACTAATTCTAACAATTTCAACACTTAGTAGGCCTGATCCAAACTATTTTCTTTTATAAAGATATTCAGTTCGTTGGCGTTATGTTTTCGACTAATATCTTCTGTAGCATAAATAACTGAAAGTTCCGGTCGTAACCTAACTATATCAAAAAAATTTCCGTAGTTATCACTCAATGACTGAAGTGCGTTTTGTGGAAACTGTTTATTTTTAAATTCATTAAAATTACACAATTCTAAAAATTGTATATCACTAAAATTTTTAAAGCTATTATTTATTTGCCCAGTGATATTGTTCACAATTTCGATAAAAAAGTCTTCGATATGAAGTTCTATGATCCACTATAAATTCAGTTCGTATTCTTTTTCTTTTGCGGCTCTAAATTGTCATTATTAGTTTTCTCCCAGCACTTTTCAAATTCATTTCTTTTGTTACAAGTCAAATTTTTGAATTCTTCAATTTTCTTTACACAAAATCCAACGTCATTTAATTTACTTTGCAAAATATTGAATAAATTGTCAGTAAATGGGAATATTTCGGAGAAAATATTTAACAAAAAATTAAAATCAAAGTCTCTTTTCAATGAATCTAAGTAACCTCTGGATCCATTCAAAGTCTCAGTGTCCCAATCATCTTTGCTTTGTTAAATATTTTCAAATAAATCAATTAGAGGCTGTTGATATTCAGATAAAGTTTGTACTGGCCTCCCATTGTAATTCCATCGTGTTGGAGCAACTCTAGGTAGTCTCTTCTGTACTTCCAAATCTAAAGCTCGTGTCCGTTTTGATGATTTTGAAAAAGAGGCAGCCATTCTACTAATACTTGAAAAAAATACTTTGCACTCTTTAAGACACGCTGCAGATTGACCAAGAACTAAATTTAATCGATGCACAAAACAATGTACAAATATTACATTCTGAAAAATCTCTTTTACTTTGGCCTGCAGACCCCCCAATTCACCAGCCATTACAGCGGCCCCATCATAACTTTGGGAGATAAGTTTAGCACCACACTGTAGATCATCGACTATCTGACAAACTATAGTATATAAAGCTGCAGCCGTTCTTTACGTTGTTACGTCTAAAAATCCTAAAAAGTACTCTTGGACTTTCCCATTTGGATTTATGTAGTGTACTACGATTGACAACTGACTAATATTTGTAATATCGGTTGTTTCATCTAACATAATTGCAACAAAAGGAGCTTTTTTTATTTCTTGCTTGATCTTTGCTAAAACAATGTTGCTTATCGACTGAATCAAATCATTTTGAATATGATTTGAAGTACCGCGAAATATCGTGGAGTGTTCCAGACGGTTACTTAAAATTGTATCGTATACTGCTAATAAATCAACTAAATTGATAAAATTGCCTCTATTAGCAACGCTCCGAGATTCAGTATGACCTCTAAAACTAATTTCATTTTCGCCGAGAAAACAAACAATGTCAATAAGTCTTTTTAACACTTCTCGATTTCATTATGCTTACGGTCACTTTCTTTCAACTGCTGATCTAATGAATGCTCAATTCGTGATTTTCCAAATGTTTATTCTTTTAGCACCGCTCGCAAATGAGTTTCACACTTACCATGCCTTTTTGTCACTTTGTGAATGTTGTTTAAATCTGAAAAGCCATTTTTATTCCAAACACCTTTTTCATTTGTGAAAAGTACACATGGCCAACAAAACAATTTACACAAATTTTCACAACCCGTTGACCACTGATTAGCACTGTACATTTCAATATTAAAGTACCTATAGCATGATTTAACTTTCGTTTTTAAGAGTTTTAAATCAGGTGTTGGTCTCCCGTTTCTAATAATATCCAGTTTATCTTGAAACGAATATGTTGAAAATCCCCTTTTCAACAAATTGCACACCACACAAACGCAAATAATATTTTCCACAGTGCTAGGACCAGCTTCCAAATTTAATAAGAAATTATAAAACTGTTTACATGCGCACTAATGTTCAACGTTTTAAAAATCACTTGTCGCCGCACCACAGGTTTAGAAACACCAAAACAGTTTTTACAAATATAGCACAAAAGCTGAGAATAATACTAGGAAGATTAATATTAAGTATAATATTAAAATCGATATTAAAATCGAGATTAAAATCTATAAAACAAAACGCATTACGATGCTATATGGCTTAGATATCAAGATTATGAAGTGGGGATGGGATGCATTTCAAGAAGTTGCTTACATATATCGAAGTCGCGCGAGTTCGTGTTGGCTCGATTAATCAAGTGCGTCATCGTTACTGTTTTATCATGCAACATTATCTCAGCTGTTGAAAAGTAGGGCCGTGTCTATTGAAATTGGGTAAAAGTAAATGTTAATGATTAATATATGTGATAAATAATAATTAGGTTCTAATTATGTGTTTTTTTTAATAATCCCAAGGGAAGCACTGCTTCCCTTGCTTCCATGGACCGACCGCCACTGAACCCGTTACTTGTATTGGCGCTGATAACATTCATTAACGTAAATATTATAAATTTGTGTTTCATACGATATAAAATATTATTGTATCAATTTTACAGAAATGCTGTTTCACTTATATCACTCTTTTGACGAAATTTTGAATAACGGTGTTGTATATATGTGGAGGTATTTCGTTGATATAGCGTCTAATTTCGGCCTTCAATGCCTCGGTGGTCGCGGGCTTGTAGGCATAAACCTGTGTTTCAGATAACCCCACAGCCAAAAGTCCAAAGGTGTTAAATCGCAAGAGCATGGCGGCCAATTCTGGTCACCAAACCGAGAGATGACATGACCAGGAAAAGATTGGTGCAAAACCGTCAATGTTTCACGGGCGGTATGACAAGTGGCACCGTCCTGGTGAAACCACATATCGTCGAGAGCAATATCTTCCAATTGAGACACAAGAAACTGGGTTATCATAGCACGATAACGTTCGCCATTTACCGTTACTGCATTACTTGCTTCGTCTTCGAAGAAAACCAGTCAAATGATTCCTCCAGACTATGAATCATTCGTGGATTTTCTGAGTCTCAAATTCGGCAGTTTTACCTATTAACAAAGCCATCGAGCTGAATGAAAGTGGGCCTCATTACTGAAAATGATTTTGTCCGTAAATTTGGCATTCACTTCCTGTTGTTCAGGGATCCAATCGCTGTGCATGGTCTGTTGGCAGTTGGGTCAATTGGACTTTGTAAGCATGGAGATGCAAATCTTTAGTGAAAATACGCTGAGGAGTGGCTGTTGCAACATTCAATTCTCGTGCACGACGATGAATCGACGTCCCTGGACTCTCGGCCACGCTCTCGCAAACTGCCGTGATGTTTTGTTCTAAGCAACCTCTATGAGCTCGTGCCGTGTGTTTCACATCACCAACCGAACCAGTAATTTCGAATTTTTCGATTATTCTTTACACAGTAGATGAATGAGAAACATTATTTCGACCGAAAATTGGACGCACGTTACGAATCGTGGCTATCAAACTTTCACCATTTTAATAATAATGTTTAACAATCAGAACGCGTTGCTCTATCGTGCAATGCTCCATATTTACTAACTCTCATCTGTCTCCTATTGACCTGGCATGTCATAATTTTGTGACATCATGACAGCCAAACTGGCGCGCAATTAAAATCTTGCGATCGTATTGAAACACCTTTTGGATTTACTACAAGTTAGGTTAACTAGTAGTTACTTGACTAGTAGGTTGACTGGTTAGTAAAGCAGTAATCTAAAAATGTCATATGCACATACCCTATAAATTCCAAACAAGAATTAGTTTTCTCACAATATCCTTTGTCCAACTTTCTTGTAGAGTTTTATAAGTTTACACTGTATTTAAATTAAAGAGAACTCAAATGTGAAGTGCACGTTGTACTAGATGTTAAAACTATATCTATTAGCCCATTCTTTAATTTTAATTCTTTAGTTTACTTGTAGAATTATTGCTTTTAATTATGATAGTCGTAAATATCGCTCCATTGTGTTTAAGTTTTTTTTTGCATGTAACAATCCAGCTCTGATTGCTTTTAGAAAAAAAACTAGGTCTAGGTAAATTGAATTACATTGTACAGATAAATTAATAGAAATAGATCGCCATGGTGAGTCACGATTTGTATTTATATTATTTTTTCGATTCTAGTGGTTTATAGGTAACGTCCGGCGTTTTTTAGAGATTAGCAGTGATTTGAGTATTCTTGTTTAGCGAACGTGGTACGAAATTTATGTACCGTGTTGATTATTCAATAGATATATACTTAATTAATTAGAAGTATTCTATAAAAGGAAATTGTAATTTTAAGTTAAAAATCAACGCCTCCTGTTTTAGTGTTTGCGTGTACGATTTATGTTGTTCGGTATGCGCTTTCTGCACCTGCATCGGTGAATTTTGAAAAACGTGTATTTGCTGGTAATAAATCTCTTACATGAAGATCATGTAAGTTGAACAACTAGTTGAACTGCAGTTATCTGCATATTGGGTGTTTTTCAACGTGTAATCGTCAAAAACTAAAAAATATAGCTGAAAAAATGGTACATTTTTAAAAAAATGTATTTTATAAGTGTACATAATATACAGGGTGTCCCAAAATTAATTCCCCAGCCGAAGAGGTTAGACTCTATGATCAAAAATAAGTCGAAAATCACATGTCAAAATTTCGAAAAGTTGCTTCTTACGAAATTATGGCCATCTTAAAAATTGCAATAAAGGTATTTTGCAAATCAATTTTTGAAATAGGTATCCAGGTAAAGATAGTTTATAATCAAGTCACCCTTGACGAAGATAGAATACGACATTTTGTGTGTCAATGTCAATAAAATATTTCAAATCTAAACTGATATACGACGGTAAACAATTAAGTTTTCATACTTATTATAATGCCCAGAAGGTACAGCAATCAAGAATATTTAGATATGATTAAACTACTTGGAGTTTGTAATAATAATGCTCGTGCCGCAGAGCGTCTGTACCGCCACCGTTTTCCTACTAAGCGATACCCAGATCATAAAACAATAAGTGCTGTTGAAGTTGGTCTACTTGAAACTGGATGTTTGGCTCCTAACATGATTCATGCTGGTCGTCCTAGACAGATAACATGGCAACAGGAAGAGCAATTACTCCACGACATTGAAGAAGATCCGTCTGTAAGTACCAGGATCTTGGAAGCCAATCGTCACCATCGTCGTAGTACTATTCACAGATTCATGCAAAGAGAAAATCTGTATCGTTATCACTTACAGCCGGTTCAAAAATTGCATCCTGGGGATAGTGAGTTGCGCTTACAATTCTCCAGCTGGTTTTTAAATTGCTTAGATACAAATGAAGACCTTTTTAAGCAAGGAGTCATGAGTCCCATTTTATTCAGCAAGGGGTGGAGTGTAAATGTGTGGATTGGTCTGTTGGGCAATGACATAATAAGACCACATTTTCTGCCTAGGATATTAAACGCAGAGAATTATGCAAATTTTTGCGAAAATATATTACCTACCTTTTTTGAAGATATTCCTTTATTGCAACGTCACAGTATTGTGTATCAACATGATGGAGCGCCTGTTCATTATTCTCGAAATGTTCGAGAGATATTAAATCGGCGATTTCCCAATAAATGGATCGGTCCCGGAGGACCTACCTCTTGGCCACCTAGATCCCCGGATCTCAATCCAATAGACTTTTGGCTTTGAAAACAATTTTCTTCGCCGATTGCATGCATGCATAAAACAAAATGGCGAACATTTACCTTTGTAAATTTAAGTATTTTAATTTTTTAAATTAATAAACTATCTTTACCTGGATACCTATTTCAAAAATTGATTTGCAAAAATACCTTCATTGCGATCTATAAGATGGCCATAATTTCGTAAGGAGTAACTTTTCGAAATTTTGACATGAGTGATTTTTGACTTATTTTTGGTCATAGTCTAACCACGGCGGCGTGGGAATTAATTTTGAGACACACTGTATTTATATATAATATATAATTCTACATAATATATTTATATATAATATATAATTCTTTCCCCAAACCAATATGGTTTTAGAGAAAACAGATCCATTGTTTCAGCACTAGTAACTTTTTTTAAATTTATTTATAAAAATCATGATAATGGACAGAGAGTGGCGGCATTATTTATTGATCTTTCCAAGGCATTGGACTGCGTAAACCATGATATTCTTTTAGATAATATTGAGAATTATGTCATACGTGGCCAATGCAAAAATCTGTTAAAATCTTATCTAACTAGCAGAAAAGAGTACGTTACTGTTTTTGGTTTGAAATCAGAAACGCAAATAATTGATATTAGTGTACCCCAAGGTAGTGTTTTGGGAGCACTACTTTTTCTTCTTTACATTAATGATTTAGACAACCATTTGATTGAATTTTTCTGGATGATATCTCTATTGCTGCCAGTGACAAGAACTTAAAAGCGAATTGAAAAATTAAATACTGTCTTAAATAATATCAGAAGCTATGTCGATATTAAATAAAACTAGTGATGAACCAAGAAAAGTCGCATTCTTTACAACTTCATCATGTAAAATCACATAATTATAGTTTGCTTTTAAAATTGAACTGAAAATCAATTGAATAAGTATCTACATTTAAACTATTATGTATTTTTATAGATATGTCAATAGATTGGAAATCTCATATTTCCTGTATTTGTAATAAATGTACAAGTAACTGTTTTACGCTAAAGAGATTACGCCACATAACCAGTATGAATATGAATACTGTAAAGGTATTCTATTCTTTTAGTTTAGAGTCTAGACTGCGATATGGTATCATATTCTGGGGAAATTCACTTTCATCAAATTGTATCCCTGTACTGCAAAAAAAGAGCTATTTATAGTAACTCTGATTTAAATTGGTTTAATCCATATGCCGAAAAAAAAATGCATAATACAAATTATTGTTATGTGTACAATTGTCAGTCAAGGAAAAATGTGGACAATCCACTTTCACTATTTTCCTAAGAAAGACCTCGGGTTCGTTTATATTACAAACGACTGTGGTATATTGGAGAAAATAAATAAAAGAAAAGTATAGCAGAAAGCATTATTAATGGGAAAAGCATTAACTTCGGCAATGCGTGTCCATTTCGAGCCAGAGGACTATAATACAAAAGGTATGTAACGTTATAATAGTAGAAAATTTGTAGGTTATGTGCACTTAGAATTAGCAAAAAAATGGTGCAAAATAGGTTGAATTTATTGAATTTACTTACCAACTTTCGACTAAAGTAATAATACTTATTTTGCTACTTAGGAAGGAACCCAGAAAAGCAAACAAAACGAATGTAAACAAACTAAGAATCAGCTGATCATTACTCGTCTGATCGCAGAGCTATATGCGCCGTGGTGATTTTAGTTCCCAATTGAGGGACGGATGGTGACTTGTCTGTGGTGTATCTTATCTATTTACAATTTATTTATAATGACATTTCAGAACCTATTTTTTTATATCAGGATCCATTCGCTTTGTTTTCTGCTGAGTTAAGAATGATAATAGTAAAATAATATATTTTGAGACTAAACTCATTCTTGATACACAATTTCACTTTTTAAAACATTTATTTTAGTTTAACTCTAGTAAAAATTGTAACATTGAAAATTGAACAGTGTTTTCATTCATTGGTTTCACTACATATAAAGTGAAGTCCTCAAGGCTCCAATAAAAGATTTTCAAGCCTATCAAAAATATTTTTCGCTTCTGCTTTCTGTAGAAGTTCAATTTTTTTCGCTTTCAACTATATTCTCATTCTTTATTGGAGGTTGGTTGTAAGATTCTTCTTTTAATTCTGGTGTTGTTGTTGCACACATATCAGCAGCTGGCAGTGAATCTCTTATACGTTTTATTTCTTCTTCTATCTTGTCGAGTCGGTTAAGTATAATTTCTTTTTCAATCGAACCACCCTTAAAAATTTACTGTTTAATACTTACATATATATCTTTTGATACATTTTTTGATTACTCACAGATTTCATACTAAGAATTTTAAATTTTTTTCTAAAAATAATGCGTTTCTTTCAGTACATACAGAAATTTGTCAATTAATAATGTCAAACAGCATTAATCTAGAAGTTTGTTCATTACTGTTCCTAGGTGTTACTTAGATCAGGAAGCACATTCAATTTTCCTTCACTTGTAGAGTACATTATTTAATATTTAACTTTGTGCCAAATAATCTGTTGTTTATTATTCATCATCACTTTTATTGTCTAACTGAGCTCGCATATTCTTTTTAATATTTGTTTCTTTCTTAATTGCTTTTTTAACGACTATTTCACTCATATTCCGAGGAACCAATCAGAAATTGTAATTTTGTCAATTTATTGTATTCCAGCGATTAAACATTGGTGTCAAAATAATTAATCAAAATTTAGAGATTTGTTACTTTCGACAATTGATATGTCATTTAGAAGTTTTGTAAGTGATAACTGATAAGTATTTGGGTGTGATATATTTTTGGATAGGCAGAAAAACCTTTTTATCAAAAACTAATGTTTGACTGATCCTTTTGGCGAAGAGATTTATTTAACAAATTTTTTATATATTATAGGACAGTGGTTTAATATCCAAAGAAGGTGAGAGGAAATTATTGAAATGAGGTTAAAATCGACTGAAAGTCATGTTTCTTTTATTGCAGTTGTCGCAGTTGTCACTTTTGTAACTTTATATTTACACAATCAAATAGTGTCATTGTTTATTTCAATGCGCAAATAATGTGTACTAATAATAGTGAAGATGCTTACAATAGAAATCATTAAAAAACTACAAATTCTGATAAGAATATCACCATTGGTAAGAATTTAGTTTATGGTTATATCTGGCATCATCACAGAAGAGGGGATCCATACAAAAGCGAAAGCTAGCCTTCAAGGCCGAACCAAATTTAAGCGCGCATGTCCCATGTCCGCCATGTTATAACTGCTCCATCTGTCATCTGTCACATGCCGTATGATTCATATGAATACAAACTTTTATGTTTATTTACGTTTTGCGAGTAACAGTTTTATAAACGCTTACACAGTATTTTACTATTTTATGGCCGTTTTGTTTGTTTACGTAGTGAGATTAACAGCGTAACGTGTTAATAGGAGTATTGTGCGTTTTTTGCGAATATTTCGTGTATTTCTGGACTATTGTGTATTGGATTTTTTGGTATTTTCAATGGCTTCTAAGGCAAAGGGGTGTTCTTATCGGTCATGCCCTTCTAGAAGAGGTGGAACAATAAGCTTTTTTCGTATTTCCTAAAGATCCTGAAAGGTATGTGTAAATTTATATTACTGAAACAATCAAGAGTAATGTTAACCACACTAATTAATTAGTTACAAAGAAACAATATTGTAAAAATATACTTAGTTGTTTTTTTTTCAGTAAATTGCTACTAACTTTGCGTAATCTCGAAATATGTTTTAAAAATAACATGAATTAATTATAATATGGCTAGTTTTCTCAGTGTATAATGTACTGAACGCGCCCGACAAAATTAATATATTTCTAATAGTTCTTTCTCTCAGTGTAATCATAACGCATTCTACTGTCACTTCGAGGTCACGGAAATCGGTACCTACGATTTCAAAGTGCCGCCGCAAGCTTTCGCTTCTGTATGGATCCCCTCTTCTGTGGCATCATTAACACTTATTGTTATGGGTTGAACAGTATAGTAGTACTACACATCTTTCAAGAATATCTCAAATTCCCGTAAGAATGAAAATTTGCGGTAATATAAATGAAAATGCAGTAGTAGCTTCTTTAAAGAACATCCACGTATTCCAATTTTTTATCTTTAGAATTGCCAGCGCAGCTTGTGAGAGCATGAAATCCTGGTAAAATGATAACCTTTTCTTTTCGAATTGCCGCAGCTATAGCATGAACCGTAATAAATCTGTAATTCTTCCCTGTTCCAAAATCAATCCAAACTGTATCCAGATCCTTTAGTTGAGTATTATCCTTAAGTCAGCTTCTTCATGACCTGGGCAAGGAACACCAATTAGGGAACTATGGGCAGTAATATTTCCTTTAACTCCTTCAGCGGTTGTAATCGGCAAATTTGTAATAGTATTTATAGCTAATGTTTCAAGTAGACTAAAGAGCTCTTTGTTGCTCGAATCATGCAAATTTTTAAGAAAAATCACCTGTGAAAGCACTCGTCTCTTGATTTATACTTCCTTCTTCATGGGATTATTGAAGAGGAGAATTTTGTTCCTTTGCAAAATGTTGTTTCAATCGCTTCAAGAGACTAAATATGGATACTGCAAATTAGTAGAAATAGGCTAATTAAAATAGAAAAATAGCCTTCTCAATTTAGTCGACGTTTCGCTATATTTATCAGCATCCCCCGGACTAGTACTGAGTTTATTTTTATCCCAATTATTAGTAACAAACGGAAACTGGTACAAGACAGACTGAAATAATCCAGAAGTAGGTTAGAACCTTTGATGTGTAGGTAACACTGACGTAGTTTCCTAGGAAACACGAAAACACCACATAATGCACTCGACGTGCGTTTTGTCAACCAAATTGGCATCATCTGGAGCGGATTAAAACTAACCTTATGCTAACAATGTATCCTATTTATACGTAAACTATTGAAAATATGATTAAGATTGAAAAAAATACAACATAAAATACATAAATCTTTTAACTATACAGTGCGGACCAATTGATAGATTATTTTAAGAGTAATAACTTATTTTTTGTTAATCAGTCTGGATTCCGTACTAATCATTGCTGTAAATCGGCCCTGCAATTAACAATAACTGAATGGAAACAAAAATTAGATAAAGGAAATTACACTATAGCTGTTTTTCTAGATTTGAAACGTGCCTTTGAACTCTTGATCGGGATATACTAATAAAAAAGCTAGCTATGTATGGCATTCAAGGTAAAGTTTTAACCTAGTTGAAAGACTATTTAACTGATAGGGAACAAATAACGAAAATTGGTGAGGACGTATCTTCACCTATAACTAATAACTATGGAATACTACAGGGAAGTGTATTGGGTCCCTTATTATTTATTATGTATCAATGACAAACGAAAATCATGATTGTGATTTTTCCAACTTATCTGCCGACGACATTCTATTATCAGCAAGCAGTGTTAATTTAGATATAGCCATAAATAAAATGAACAATTCACTCAAAAAAATTATTTCTCAGTCTTTCAAAAACAATAAATTAAAATTACGTGTTTCTAAAACCAAGGCAATGATTATTACTATACCATATAAATATACAAATATCAACACTAACTTAATAAACCTAGATATCACAACAACAAAATCGATACGGTCAATGAAATTAACATGTCTACGCCTCGAATATTTTAAATTTGGAAGGGGGTCGTGCAGCACCTCGTTTAAAAGGGATTTTAATTCTCTATTAAGCAGTATAAAGTTTTTTAAATTTGGGGTATTAATTATTAAGAAAGTTAATTTTGAAAATGTAACATTTTGTGAGGTATTTTTTTGCTAAATTATTGGTTTTGAGGAAAAATTTAAACTTATTGTTGATGTTGTTTTTAACGTTTTTAATACAAAATTGTACCCACTAGAAA
The DNA here is from genome assembly GCA_029963845.1 of Rhamnusium bicolor. NCBI lineage: Eukaryota > Metazoa > Arthropoda > Insecta > Coleoptera > Cerambycidae > Rhamnusium > Rhamnusium bicolor. The sequence continues at coordinate 692,525 of JANEYF010003421.1, read as the reverse complement.
GTTTTTTAAAGTAGACACTAACAGATTAGTCAAAACACCTAGAGAAATAACATCATTATTAACTGTGCCTTAAAAAACTATAAAGTGGACCATGAAATATTTTTGTTTCCAATTACTGTCACTTTATTCCAAGTTACTTATACGCATAGGTATATTTAATAAGATTTCTTTATTTCGTCAACTTTACTATGGCTTATTTATCCGAAACTCAGAGATTATCTAATTATGATTGGATGCGGTAATAAAACAAGTACTCAAAAGGAGGTTTATGAAATGTTTAAAAATAAATAACCTGGGCAGCAATTATCACAGTGTAGAGTAAGTAAAATAGAAAACAAATTTCGTGAAATAGGATATGTAAGGTAAAAAATATTCAAAAACCAGGTAGAACTCCTCGATTTGATGAGGAAATACAATTAGACGCACTGGTAGAGATTGAGGAATATCCGCAAAACTAGACAACTTGCTGCCGACAATGATGATATACTTACGTAAATCATTGATTCAGTGAGTTTTAAAGAAAGAAAAATACTATCCTTATAAAGTTGGTTCAGGAGTTAAATGAGGATGATCCTGATCGAAGGCAGGAATTCTGTGAATTAATGATGAACAGAATGCTAGCAGATTTGCAGTTTATAAACAAAATTGTTTTTTCTGATGAAGCCACATTTCAATTAAATGGAACGATAAACCTCGATATTACAGCAGAGAAAATCATTATTGGATGTTAGAGACTCACACACAATTGTCTCAAAATGTGAACGAATGGTATCATTAATAAATCAAATTATTGATCATTTTTTTTTTGGCACAGTTAACGGTGAAGTTTATCTAGATTTTTTTGGCGAACTTTTTAGTGCCTAAATTATAAACACTTTTTCCAGATGTTAATTATTCAAATGAAATAGACAAGTCTATTTGGTACCAACAAGATGGAGCTCCATCGCATTATTTACGTAGAGTGATAAATTATTTAAACGAAGTTTTCTCTAACAGGTGGATTGGAAGACGTGGAACTATTGATTGGCCATCTCGGTCTTCCGATTTGACCCCTCTTGATTACTTTTCATGGGGCCATTTAAAATCAAAAGTGAATGTTAATCGACCAGACAATATTGTAGATTTAAAAAATAGGATAACCGAAGAAATTCATACAATAAGCCCTGAGGTCATACAAAATGTCATCCTAGAATTCAAAGATCGCCTTGCTTATTGTCAAGAGGTGGATGGCAATCATTTTGAACATTTAATTTAATTATAAAATAAATTGGAAATACATTGAAGTAAATTGGAAATACATTCTTAACATTATCTGAGATTCTGCGCCTCATTTTGTGTAAAGGGTTGAGGTGGGTATAATTTTGTATTAACATTTTGTATTATTTTCATGCTAAAAATGAAAATTTTTTTTCCAGGATTTTTCCTAAACGTCAATAAATACGCTTAAAATTAATTTATTCCATACATATGGACCGCACGTACACAGCAAATTATCATTTGCTCTCTGTTCAGGATTATACTCATAATTATTTGAAAAACAAAAATGTTAGGACCATCTTGTGGTAAGGTTTTATGTGACACATAACGGACTCCAATGCCATTGAATACAATCCTATTAAAAAAAAAAATTATAAATTCGACAGTTTAAATGAGATCTAATTTTTAACAACGACAAATATTTTTACTGCATTCTAAATTTAAATACCAACTTTCTAGGTACACCGTATGTAAATTTTTAATTAGGCACATCTGTCAGACATCTCAAACTTACATTATAAGCTTTGATACATCTTTAAGAATACAACCTGTGTGTCAAGATGTTATCAAATTGGGTTATAACTATTATAATAGGTTCGGTAGTATAGAATACATCGTTTCGTGTAAGAGAATTAACTTACAAAGTAATGTTTTCCATTAGAGCTGTCAAATTGATTGACAAAATTAGAATTAATTTATTATTCTCTTACTGTATTGAGGAAGTCTAAGTATATTTTAATTGGGGTTTCTCCTATTCCCTGGCCTTTCATATTTACTTTTTTATAACATTTTAAATATTTTGCATTATTGGACAATTTTTAGACGGGAAAGTTCTTCTTTATAGGACTCGTCCGGTAAATTTCTCATTACAGGACTAGTCGGAAAAATAAAATTATGAATTACTTATAAAGATTTATTTGTAATTATTAATTACAATTGAACAGTTATGTGTTGCTATACAAGGAATTATAGAAACAATAGGAGTAACATTAAGAACAGAATAACACTGACTTAGTTTTCCACGAAACACCAAAACACTATATACTGCACTCGACGCGCATTTCGCCAACCATGTTGGCATCATCTGGAGATGATTAAAATTGAGTTTTAATCATCTCCAGATGATGCCAACTTGGTTGGCGAAACGAGCGTCGCGTGCAGTATATAGTGTTTTGGTGTTTCGTGGAAAACTACGTCAGTGTTATCTTCACATCAAAGGTTCCAACCCACTCCAGGATTAAGAACAGATTTTTCCTTTAAAATGATACATTTATCGTCCTTTCCTTCGGGATATCTATTTTATTTCGAAAGGACGTTTGCAATATAATTCTGTTAAATTGTGACTCTGGAAAATCACTAATAAATATTACGTATTTAGAGTGTATGTAATCACTTCAACATGGGGCAGTGGGTGTAAATGTAAAAGCCAAGCCATACGATCCGCCTATATGCATTGCTATTGGACAACAACGAGCATTTCTCCGTAGGTCAGTGAGTAATTTTTTTTGTAGAGAGCTACAAAAATTATATATTTTTATGAGGCTTGCAGAGGCAAGCCTGAAAAAAAAATCTATAATTGTTTTGGTCTCATTTTTATAAAGAAATTTTTTGCATAGTATATGCATAAGAATATTTTATTATTTCATATTGTTTGGGAATGTTTCATAAGTTGTTTTAAGTCAACAGAAAGATATAAATAAACCACTCTGTACGGTAAACATGTTGTTCATCATCTAACATGTTTGAGAGTTAAAACATATTGTTAAATAAATCATGTTATTGTGGTTCACCCCACTATTAACTTAGAATCCGTCTTTGTACGTTTAAGATATCTACTGTCTTTAAAGAGCAGTTAGCAGAGCGGTAAAAATAATTTTAGTTGTTATGTCTAACAAGAGAGTAGGCGTAAGAACGACTTAATTAACATTAAGAAGAACAGCGTATTTCGAGTAGGAATGTCCGGCTTTCTAATGTAAACTGCGGTGAAAAATTGTTCTTAAAATTGCTACATTAACCTAACTGTTTTCGTAATCAATGTACAACAAAATGCTAGGCGATTAATAAAGAAGCTTCTTTTGTATTGGAGGCCAACAATGCTTTTATGAACATAGTTCTCTTGTGAAGGGTACAGAAATATTACGTGTCCGTTTTAGATGAGAGCTAATTTTGCTTTTGGTACTGAATATTATTTGCCCACATATTTTTTTAAAATTATTACGATCTTAAATTGTAGTATATGATCGAATATACTGAATTTATCCCGATGGTCTTACAGATCCTTCTTAATGTGCGAAAAATAAATAAGCAACCAAGAAAATTAAAACATAAATAAATTTATTAACAAAATTACAGTTAGGTAAAAAAAAGTACAAAAAAGTCTTACAATATAGTATATATAAAATGGTGCCTAGTGTTCAAAGTAATAATATTATCTAATTACTAATAAGTTTATGGATGCAATAGAATTGAATGAGAAAAAAAATGAATGAGAGCAAAACTAGTTGGAAATTTGTCTGACAGACAAGTTAGGATTCTCTGGAAAGATAACTGATACAGCAGCAACAGTACACTTGATTTAAAAAAAAAACTGGTACAACTCTTGTAATCGAAAATCTTAATAGTTTAGTTGTGTGCATATGTCTGTAAATAGGGCTGGCCAGGCATGTCGAGAGGGGGGTGGAGAAGAGGTGATTTACCCCGGACCTGGGTTTTTTAGAGGAGATCGGTTTTCTTTGTGTTTTTAAACTTATTAAACCTTTCTCTTTTATTTTATTCAAATGGAATTTTAAAAAAATAATTAGAAAATAACTTTTTCACAACATTTTCAAGCCTGCCATATTACTGTTTAAAAAAATAATATTTGTTACGGATAAATCTACTAATGGTTGTAATTAAAATACTAACTGAATAATGATAATTCTATTTTTAAAATAAAAACACAAAAATACCACTTGAGATTAAAAAAAATTTAAACAATGCAAACTGAACATAAAAATACCAGTGGCGGCTGGTGAAATTTAGGCTATGTCATATCTCAGTATTGGAGCATGGGACCCAAGCGATACTTAAAGGCGTAACTATCAGGACTAAATGAAGAAGTTTTGCAGAAAAAAAATTGCGCTTGAAATTTGCGAAAAAAAAGTTGGAAAAATTAGTGCCCCCCAGGTTATTTTTTAAACGATTTGTAAAATATTTGTGAAACATTTTTTTTCAGAATCAGGTGGAAAATATAAGTTCACATTTCAAATTTCATCGAAAAATATTGGTTTTCTATAAAGTTACACCGTTTTGAAGTTTGCAAAGTGAAAAATGAATCTAAAATAAAATTTCAAAACGGTGTAACTTTATAGAAAACCAATATTTTTCGATGAAATTTGAAATGTGAACTTATATTTTCCACCTGATTCTGAAAAAAAATGTTTCACAAATATTTTATAAATCGTTTAAAAAATAACCTGGGGGGGCACTAATTTTTCCAACTTTTTTTTCGCAAATTTCAAGCGCAATTTTTTTTCTGCAAAACTTCTTCATTTAGTCCTGATAGTTACGCCTTTAAGTATCGCTTGGGTCCCATGCTCCAATACTGAGATATGACAGCCTAAATTTCACCAGCCGCCACTGAAAAATACAATAAAAAAAATAAAATAAATGAACTTCAATTACGTAATACAGAATTAACTAATATTTTGTCATTGCTCCATTAGCGTCTAAAACTGCCTGAATTCTTGCAGGCATGGACAAAATCAGATTTCTTGCAACAAGTTCTCCCAAGCGTCTTCAATTATCCCTACCAATTCTTGGGCATTATTTGGATGGTTATTTAATTTTCTTATATGTTTCACCATTAGTCCCCATACATTTTCAGTTGGATTTAAATCCAGACTTTTAGATGGCCACGGTAACAACTCTATGTTTTTATTAAGAAACCATTGCCTGACACGATGGACCGTATGTATGGAGCAGTTGTCTTGTTGAAAAATAAAATTATTTTCCGGAAACACCTCTATTACTGACGGCAACATAATATTGTCTAATATTTCAATATATTTAATGGAATTGAGATGACCACCACTGTTCCAACACACACCTAACCCATTTAGGCTCATCCAAGCCCAGACATTGACTGAAAACCTTCCTGATATTTGTGGATCGAAAGTATATTTTTCGTCGTATCTAGTGGAAGGAGACCTATATACGCAAACATGTCCATCGTTACAGGATTTAAAAACCTTTTCGTCAGAAAAGACAACTTGTCCCCAGAAGTTTTCATCATTGATTATATAGTTGAGTGCAAAAATAATCCTACCCTGCTTCTTTTCTTCTGAAAGTTTGTATTTTTTAGCCGCTGAACAACTCTTCAAGTAGCTTTGTAGTTTTATTCTTCTGCAAGCAGTAGATACCGAAGCAGGGAAATTTGTCACTGAAATTGCATTTACTGCAGTCTGAAACAGGTTTTCTATTAGGTAATTTATAAGATTTTCATCTTCTTGATTATTGCTCTTTCTGGGCCTACCGGAACCAACTTTACGGGATACCGTTTGGTTGGTTTCCCATTGTTTTTTAACACTCATCGTGGTTTTACTCACATTTTATTCAGCAGCAAGTCTTCTTATGGACCAACTAACTTCAATTTTAGAAACAATTCGAAATTTTTGAATATCTGTTAGATGTCGAACCATTTTTAATAATGACGCCACTGATTAACATCAAAGTGACATTTGTAAGATTATTAATATCAATCAAAGAATGAATGATTTACATAGCTAAAAGAAAGTGTACCAGTTTTTATTGAAATCAACTGTACCAAGCAAAATATTACCCAAAACAACTTACCTTGAATTCGCAATAAAATTTCCAACTGATGTTCTTAATCCGCAGCAACATGTGCTTCAATATTCTTTACAATATTTGTAAAAGTATTCACGCATGGCAAGTTTCTATTTGGAAATAAACGTCTGTATTCATATTTTTTTCTTGATCACTGTACCCCATTTACATCAATCGAGTTATTTCGAATGCACGGAAAATATGACACTTACCTTTGTTTCGCTCATTGCTAAAAGTTATGGCCAACCATTTTCTTTTAAATCAGTTGCAAAAAATGACAATATTTCTGAAAGTTTACGAAATAACGTACAACATGTGTACATTTTTGAAATCGGCAAGACAAGTACATTTCAAAAAAAATATATATACGGTGTTCTATTTAAAAAAAAAACATAAGTTTTTGCTGTATTTGGGCCTTTTCACTACTTCTTAAATCTCAAAACAAATATGTTTATTTGAAAGCTAACTGATAGATATTCACCTTGTGCAACTCTGTTTGAAATATAAGTCTCCCATTGTTTAATAAAAAAATAAACATTTATTATGGCAATTTGAACACTCATTTGACCTTGAAGCTGAGTGACGTCACACAAACCGGAATCATGTTGGTAGCATTTGTCAGAACGCCTAATACTACTAACATCACACCACAACTGACACATTTTACATTGTTTACGGTTAGTTTTGTGGTTATGTTCTGTGTGTTCGTTTACGAATCGTGTTTTGCTTTGTTTCTGCACATTATTGGAAGAAAATGGAGTCAGGATTTTCTAAAGGAAATGCAGAAAATCTGCCGAAAGTTGACTTTATTATGGTGGACGAGTTTTATATGTCAAATTTGGATTATTTATCAGCAGAAGTCAGGAATATTAAAACAAAACGGTAAGTCAATAGTAATCTTATTTTCGTGTAATTTATTTATAAATATAATGGAACTACCATTATTCCTGATTCTTCTTTTAACTGTAAAATTTCAATAATTTAGCATCAATACAACTACTTTTCTTACATCAAAATGATCTTCACAATAGTAAATGTTTCTGGTTTTCGTCAACTGCTTCTCAACTTTGGCTATTTTAAACCATGCTTTTCGTCTATTTTCATCTGGTGGAACGTAAACGAAAATTTTGATTGGACAATTCATGTTGTTATTTGTACATGTTGGTACAAAGCACTTTTTAAACATGTTCCACACACAACAATCCAAACTAAAAAGAAACGACTGTCAAAGTCAATTTCGACATCAACTGTCAAAAAGCAGAGAACCAACTTTGCAATACACCGATGTGTCATGTTCAAGGTCGTAGTCCCTTTGACGTCACTAAGGTGAGTTGCGTGACGTCACGTAAAAGCGCGCGCTTTATTTCCGCACTTGTTTTTTTTTCGATAGAAATCGTGCTCAAAAAAAAAAATACGGCAAGTTTTTTTTATAAAACACTATCACATAAAGCAATAAAAAAAATCTGTGAAAAGGCCCATTGTTTTTCTGTAAATATTTTCAGGCGGTTCGGAATAATCCCTAAAATTTTTTTCGTAACACCAAAAATAAACGAGATAACATACTCAATCACCGGTATTAAAAATATAGCAATAACTGAAAGGCAGGATTTAATCATTTTAATTAATTGTTAATTAATTTCATGTTTTTTTACATTTTTATTGTACGGTGGCGTATAAAAACAAACGTAAAAACACAAAATTATCACAATAATTTCCATTTATGAGTAAGTTTTTGCTCTTGAACTGTTTTTCTTAATTTTTTACATTAAAGGGGATACATTTGTCTTTGAAAATTGTATGAGCTCTTAAGAGAATGAAAACAAATTTAGATCGAGCTTATTCACCGCGATCCGCTTTTTAAATTATCTATTTACTTTTGTTCTCTCTACACAGGTTATAAAAAACGACTTATGTTTTAATTGTTATATGCTCTTTAGTTGCCGTATAAAACATACAATAGCCTATGGTAGTAGTGTGTGATACTGGTAGTACTTGAAATAAAATTAGCACCGGCTGTAGATGGTATCCCAGTTACCCAACGGCAGTAGTTTTGTACCACAGGTGACCAGCAAATCTTGGTACCACCCTAGTCATTGTCGAATGAATAGACTGCATTGTTTCAAAGATTAAATTTCTAGATAAGTAGCCACGACGTCTGTCTTGTTTTTGTTGTTTTGTTGCCGGGGCTTAAACCATGTTGTTATTATATTAACAATTGTAGCAAGGCACCGCTTACGTTGATTGAACCCTGAACTATTAATAACTTCTTCACTTTTCTATATTAAATTCTCTGCGATGGCATTGATAGGTACGTATAGGGTGATTCACCATAAATGTCCCTCTCTGTAATTTGGCTATTTCTTGACCGATTCTAAATATTAAAAAACCCCAGCAGACAAAAAAAATCCGGCAAAGTTGCGGGCCATTGTAGCTACTGCTGGCAAACTGTCGTCTACGACACGACGATGATGGCCCAGAGTCTTATCGATGTTAGCAAATTTACATTTAATATGAAGTGATGGACCATTTGTGGCCAAACAACGTCGTACTCTAAAATGGCTTGCAGATGTTGGCCCTTCAAAAAAATCTGAATTTTGCTGATTTTTAATTTTTAATAAATATACAGCAAAACAAATGAGTGATGGCAAGCGGTGGGTATGCGCCTATGATCAAATTTCAACGTTACTCCACTCCTCGGCTAGAGCAGAATAACAAATGTATTATTCAGAGGCGTTACATATTAACTCTGTTTTGGTGGTTATTTGACATATTATCTTATGTTGTTGTTTTTATATGTAAATATCAAATAATTACTTGTATTAACCGCTGTTCACAAATAAAAATAATGTATGTAGAACCGGATATCAATACCGTGTCCATTTTTGGTCCATATTAACTGGATATCTATCCATTTACGTATATTTTTATACTGTCCATAAAGGGATGTCCACTGGATGTCTGTTTTTTTATGTGTTTGTGATAGTACACCAAAGTACAAGTGATGGATATCCCCACTGAACATCAATATGTAGGGTATCCATGTTATTCTCTATATATAGGGTGTTAAAAACCTACCAAGACTGTCCAACAACTTAGTTGTCAAATTTTGAAAACTATTTTTAATTTTTTATATTTTTGAATTTTTATATCTATGCAAACATATTTAACGAAATATTATTATAGATTATTATTGTAAGTATTATTTAATGTTTTAAAACAGGTATACTTTATTTTATAAAAAATAATGGTGCAATTTTCCGGAGTAGATCTGATGTATATCCACATCTCATTCACATGTTGCTTTGTATTTGTTTTGCTTAAAGGCCAAGTGGAAAGAGAACAAACTGTTAACTTATAAATAAATTTTAAGTTGATTTCAATAATTTTCGTATACTCCTTTATAAACTCTTAGTTTCCCCTTAGAACGAAGGTAAATGGATTTTACACAACAAGCTTTAGTTCCCGAAATAATCGACATGAAAGTGTACCGTATAACTTATATACTAGGTCGAGTTTGCAAGTCGCAAAATTGCTTCTTGGGTTACTACTAATATCACCCCTAAATACGCTACTGTTGCGTCCCCCTTAGATAAATCCTAAATCCGCCACTTTATAGTCCTTGCTTCACATATGACCGATGTTCTTATGCAACACTAGAATTTTTAAAAATTTTGATTAATTAATTTATTTCTTGTAATATTATTTATTATTAGGGCTGTCAAAAAATTTTCCGTGGGACAGAGGCGTACGCGAAATGAACTAATACGAGAAACAATAAACTGTTACAATTTATAACAATGTATGTAAAACTTATCCTCTTAACCAGCTTGATGAACTAGCTTGCTTATCACAAACTGGAGAAGATGTGTAGCCATTTTGCAACATCAGGTATGTTTCTATGGTTGTCTCCATGAGTGATGTTCGCTTTGGTGAAAATATATTCTTATATTTTGAAAACAACCGTTCGACACCTACTGATGTAATACACGCATACGTAAAATAGTCTGTGAACGCACTTAACGGATCTGGGGCGGCACCATCACATATTTGTCTTAATTTGGTAAAACCGGTGTCTTAATTAAACACACTTGCGAACTTTTCTTTAACGCGTTCATTTGTTGTGTCACCTATAAAGTGTAGCAGTAGATTTACTTCGTCCACTATTTGCAGTGACTCCGCTAACGACAACGCACTGTTTCTAATTTTTTTATGCTTTCATGTAATGGTTTATAGTTCTTCGCGTATTTTTTAAAGCTGTTTCAACGGAAATATCTTCGAATTTTGTCTGGCTTTCCATCATAGCTGCAGCTTCATCTGGATTGAATTGTAGTATCACAGCTTTTATTTGTTGGAAATACTCAGCATAATAAAAAGCTGCCTGTAACCAAGTTCCCCAACGTGTAAGAATCGGCTGTGGTGGTTCAGGAATACCGGGACACTTGCTATGAAATGCACGGAGACGTTTAGGACGTTTAGGAGATTTAAGAAACACTTTTTTGTACTTGCTATTAATGCATCCACCTCTGGAAAACCTTTTCGAATAGTTTCTGCCACAAGATGTAAAGCATGCACTTTACACGTAACATGTATAAACGTACAACCTTGTTCTTGCAAAGAACGGCCTACCAAACGCTTTGTCACGGCGCCATCAGTCACAAACATCAACACTTGACTTTTTGACAGTTCAAATTTTTCTAACGTCTCCAGCACCACCCTGTTAATTGTTTCGCTAATACACTGACTTAGTCTTTTGCTAGCTAGTAACAGTGGAACTGTCGGTTTAAGAGGGTCCATCTTATTTACCATGTCTACGTGTACAATTGGTAGACAGTTATAAAACGTTGTGCGACTTGGTAACTTCACCTGGGAATTGTATTTATTCTAGAACTCTCGAAATGGTTGTTTATCGAGTATGTGCAGCGGAATATCACAGGCAATCAGCATTAATAGTAAATCAAACATAAACTGTGTTGTCGAAGGTACGCCATTTTTTTTTATTTTTATGGTGTACAATATTTACGTGAAGTCCACAATCACGCTTATCCCAACACATCAAATCTTTCTCGCACACTTTACAAATTATTTTAGCACCATCATAGAATAAATCCGGGAATTCACCTATGAATTTATTCACTTTGTCAGTAAATGGTTGTTTTCTACCCCTGCGTACGTCTGCCATGCTTTATTATTAAATTAATATCGACAATAGAGTACAACAAAGAAAATAAAAACACAAAAACAATATGCAGTACGCCCAAGTGACTTAACGTGTACACAACTCGAAAGCTAATAATAGACGGGACTGGAGAAAGAGTTTCGCGGTCAAGGTGAATGCCGGCGACAGTAAGTACATCTGTACTCTACGACCATGATAACAGAAACGATTTGCAGCTTTATTTATAACTACTATTGAATAAGCAAATAATAAAAAAACATGTGCGAAATGCCCATTGTGAGAACCATTATTATTTATACAGAAGTTCTTTCTATTACTAGTATAAACGTTTCATTTTCCAAGATATTACTTGTATCGATATGATCAATTACTCTAATAATTGTTTCCTTAAATTCTTCGATACTATCACATTGTTTTCTGTAAACCTCATGTTTCACAAAGCTCTAAAAAAAAAACAAATGGCGTGTACCCTCTATTGCCGTCTTATTTCATCATTCCATTAAATTAAATAACTAATACTACATCACAATTATATTCTTATTTTTTCATTCAGATTATAATCGTCTTCCCAATGACAACATCTGGCTCCAATAAGACAACATTATGGTAAGTTCGGAAATATTTGATTCAAAGATTTACGCAAAAATGGATAACTATTCAACGATCACGATTTATGGATATGACCCCTCTTGATTTTTATTTGTAGCACCGTTTGAGGACTCGCGTTATTACAAAAATTATAATTGCAATTTCAAAATTTTTAGATACTATTTTTCAAATGTTTACCACTAAATCTTATTTAAGGGAGGGTTTTCTCAAGGGTTGGTACACAAACATATTACTCATTATTTTTGATTTGTAAGTAATATTATGTTTCCAACACATTGCCAATACGGTCCATAAGTGTCGTCGATCATGTAGAGATCTTGTTAAAGGTGGATAGATAAAAAATACGCACTACTCAATGTTTAATTCATAGTCGTAGCCACGGCCTAATACATGTGTATTGGTGCTTTAAGCAGTTTTAGTCGCACATAACTTTACTAGAGATATTCTTATGTGGCACTATGTGTTCAGCAGGTACGGCTTCAGTCTGGAAAACATTTTTTCTTATATAAGCACAACGTCTAATAATGAAGTGTCTTGGGTGGTCACACAATAGTTAAAACATATATCTCTATGAGATTATCAAATTAATTGTCTCATTTCGTTTAGAATTCGATTTTTCAAATTTATTATAGCAAATTTAAATGTTTATAAGATGATGAGATACTATAATTTTAAGCAAAAAATGTCTAATGAAATAGTGTGCGGAAGTGCTTCTTAAAGGCACTATGTCCCTTCAAAGATAACCATCATAAACGGATTTTTATTTTGTATATCCGGAACCATATAAGTTTAATATCTAAGTATGCCATGCATATAACTAGGGCTGTCAAAAATGTTCCGTGGGATAGTGGCGTACGCGAAATTAACTAATACGAGAAACAAACTGTTACAATTTATAGCAATGTATGTGAAACTTACCCTCTTAACTAGCTTGATGAACTAGCTTGCTTATCATAAACTGGAGAAGATGTGTAGCCATTTTGCAGCATCAGGTATGTTTCTATGGTTGTCTCCATGAGTGATGTTCACTTTGGTGAAAATATATTCTTATATTTTGAAAACGACCTTTCGACATCTACTGATGTAATACACGCATACGTAAAATAGCCTTTGAACGCACTTAACAGATCTGGGGCTGCACCATCACATATTTGTCTTAATTTGGTAAAACCGGTGTCTTTATTCAACACACTTGCGAACTTTTTTGTAACGGTCATTTTGACCAAATGAAGTTACACTGTTTAATAGTACATAATTTTGGTGTGATGTGCACTTTAATGTTACTTATTAGTAATATATTGTTCCTTTTTTTAGCTCCCCTTAGGCCGCCACTGGACTTCCGTTTCGCACTTGCTATCAAAACAAGGAGAAAATCTCCATATTAAATTTGTTCCATCATAGATTATATTATACCATGAATCACACCGAAGACCAAGTATTAGTTCACTTCTATACGACAGGTGTTCTGTGTTTATCCAAGTTTTAAATTGGCATTTCAGTGACCTATGAAAATATATTGAATAAACCATACATTAAATTTAGTACATATCTCGTAAATTATAAATTAGTACACTTAATGATTAAGGATTAATGATTGTAATAAGTATAACTTAATGAATAGGTAATATTCTTTGCTTCGTTCCACCTGTTTTCTTAGGTTGGTACTTAAGGTATTGTCAAATGCTGGATCTCTAAATTCAGCCCACTTGACCAAATACCGCGATACGGTAAACGTCTTTTTGTGTGCCTTGCCGCATTTTTTTGTGAAACTCCCAATTCCTTGGGCTAAGGTAAATTGAAATTAATCCTTTATTATTAATAAGCATCATATAATTGTTGATTGGTTTAGTTCTGTATTTTATTTGTCACGTAAATGAAATTACCGGCATTTGTAATATGTCACATGTTTTCCTCAAGGTCGCGAGCCCTTTAAATATTTAATTTTGCATTTTGTTGTAAGAAATTATTAATTACAGTTTAATTAACTTAACCGTTAGGAGTGATGTGGGTAACCACGCCCGAAATTTTATTGTGTCTTGTTAAGGGTAAAATTTTAAGAATGTTTAATGCAACAAAAAAAATTATATAAAAAATGAGGAATTTTTAAAAAAGGATAGACACAAACACAAAACGCACCTTTGAGTGCCCCGATTCAAATTATCATAACAAGTGAATTAATACTGGGCCTTTTCAGGTAGTTGGAGTTTTTATTATGGACCTTACTTACTTACTTTATTAATGTGAGCTTGATTAGTTTTATGGAACCTAACCTGTTTACTGAGCTACTTACTCTCATGGACCGTAACTAAGTCCTTGGATCTTTATATTTTTCATCCTTGGTTGGATGCACCATTTGGACTCACCCGTTGGAGTTTGGACCTTCATTGTGTGAAGATTAATATTATTGGCTTCCTGAATTTCACTATCAGCATAGCAGTGTGGAACGGATGTACATGTGGTGACCCATGTAGGGTGAGACATCGAAACCATCGGAAGAACACTCAAGTTTCGACATTTGGTTGATTGTTTTTAGGCCTTCAGCCGAACAAACATTTTCTTTTTGGCCTTCAGCCAACCAAATTTTACTTGAAGCCTTCAGCTTAAACGTATTAGTATTTTCATTTTGATGTAAGGAATTAGCTAATTCTGCTAGGTTACAGCCAAGCTGTATCATGTATAACACCATTTAAGATACATTTTATTCCTTATACATTTTAATATTGTCACAATAAATACTTTTATGGTGATTTTTGATTTTAAATACCTATGATTGATTTTAAGGCCACTGAGTAGCCACAGTTATAAGTTTAAGAAATCTTTACTTTTGGGCATAGGTGTTTTTTATTACAAATGGTTACTGGCGCCCTTTCCTTTTTGTCTTTTTAAATATTTAATAATTGAAACACGACCCAGCCTCCAAACAAATAACGAGATCCGGGTAGCTACCTTCCAAAGCCCTCTCAGGGAAAGGAAGTTGGTTTAACGCGCTCATTTGTTACGTCACCCATAGCGTGTAGCAGTAGATTTACCTCGTCCACTATTTGCAGTGATTCCGCTAATGACAACGCACTGTTTTCTAATTATTTTATGCTTTCATGTAATGGTTTATAGTTCTTTACAACATTTTTTAAAACTGTTTCAACGGAAATATCTTCGAATTTTGTCTGGCTTTCCTTAATAGCTGCAGCCCCATCTGAATGAATTGTATCACAGCTTTTATTTGTTAGAAATATTCAGCATAATAAAAAACTGCCTGCAACCATGTTCCCCAACATGTAAGAATCGGCTGTGGTGGTTCAGGAATACTGGGACACTTGCTATGAAATGCACGGAGACGTTTAGGAGATTTAAGAAACACTTTTTTTGTACTTGCTATTAATGCATCCACCTCTGGAAAACCTTTTCGAATAGTTTCTGCCACAAGATGTAAAGCATGCACTTTACACGTAACATGTATAAACGTACAAACTTGTTCTTGCAAAGAACGGCCTACCAAACACATTGTCACGGTGCCATCAGTCACAAACATCAACATTTGATTTTTTGATAGTTCAATTTTTTCTAACGTCTCCAGCATCACCCTGGTAATTGTTTCGCTAGTACACTGGCTTAGTCTTTTGCTAGCTAGTAACAGTGGAACTGTCGGTTTAAAAGGGTCCAGTACTCGACCTATAACATTTAAAATAGAATTTTTTTTACAATCTGTTGTCTCATCAACAGATAACCACAGCCGTGTATTTTTGAATTCACATTTCATCTTATTTATCATGTCTACGTGTACAGTTGGTAGATAGTTACATAACGTTGTGCGACTTGGTAACTTCACCTGGGTATTGTATTTATTCCAGAACTCTCGAAATGGTTATTTATCGAGTAAGTGCAGCGGAACATCACAGGTAATCAGCATTAATAGTAAATCAAACATAAACTGTGTTGTCGAAGGCACGCCATTTTTTTATTTTTATGGTGATGTTTACGTGAAGTCCACAATCACGCTTATCCCAGCACATCAAATCTTTCTCGCACACTTTACAAATCATTTTACCACCATCATTGAATAAATCCGGGAATTCACCTATGAATTTATTCACTCTATCAGCAAATGGCCGTTTTATATCCCTGCGTACGTCTGCCATGCTTTACTATTAAATTAATATCAACAACACAGTACAAGAAATAAAATAAAAACACATAAACAATATGCAATACGCCCAAGTGACTTAACCTGTACATAACTCGAAAGTTAATAATAGACTGGACTGGAGAAAGAGTTTAGCGGTTAAGGTGAATGCCGGCGACAGTAAGTCCATCAGTACTCTACGACCATGATACACAGAAACGATTTGCAGCTTTACATATAACTTTTTAGTTAAAACAATGCTTACATGTTTTCAACGATGTTACTCCTATATGTCTACAACTGTCAAAGTTACGATATTTAACGCTACTAATAGATATTGGTTATCCGAATTCAAGAATCACATTTGAGAATCGAGAATACGTCGAAAAGCATTTTATTTATGGGTTTTCCAATGGCAACTCGAAACGAACAGTAGCTGAATATCGGCGCAGCTATCCAAACAAATACTTCACCGTAATGTTTTTAAAAGAGTCCACCGACATTTGCTGGAAAATGTAATTTTCAGCAAGATAAATACTATCGGAAGATAAAGAGGCTGTAATTGTTGATGTCGAAAATAATCCTCAAGTGTGTTCGCGTTCGCTAAATTTCGCGACATCAGAATATGGCGCATGTTAAAGCAACCATTTCTCTATTTCTATCACTATCGAGTACAAGCTATACAAGCCATGTATTGTGTTTTGCAATTAGATTTTAAGAAATCGAGGCATGTTAAATAATGCGCTTCAGCCAGTTTACTAATAACGAGAATAAAAAGGACCGTAACATGTATTTTTGGAGCAACGAAAATTTCAACATAATCTGTAAATTTATGGGCCGGTAAAATTAATAATCATAGATGGCGAGGTAACGATAAATCTCTTTACGTATAAGTGATTGTAAACATGTAATGAAACATTTCCAAACAATATGAATTGATAAAATGTTATGTACTATGCAATAAATCTCTTTCATTTATAAAATAGGAATAAAAAGTTAAAGGATTTTGTCAGATAACTGGATGGTTTGCAGCTATAAAAACAATTACTGATCGAGGAGCTTGTAATTGTCGAGTGTCTAATAGAAATTCATATATATAGGCGGATCGCGTGTTTACACCCACTGCCCCGTTGAAAATGATTTCGAAATCAAGTTCGAAACCAGTCTATGTCTGGTTAGGAATTGACAAATGATATTGGCTACCGATCTATCATGATTTGAAGGTATAATCCAATGCAGGTCGGGGTATTTGCCCGCTGAGTAGTTGTTTCGTTCAAATCATATTTACAGTAGTAACAGTAGTTTAGTCCACCTGGGCTAGAGGCCGCCGCTCTCGGTACTTACTTCGCAAGTCGCTATCCGCCACAGAGACATCTATGATGTCGGTCGGATAGTAGCATTTGGGCCATATAAAAATTTTCACATACCTCTCACCACTACTCAATCTTATTTTTTACCTGACCTATATGCATTCTTTTGATTATAACAACATTTTTTTGGTGCCCGAAATCACTTTAGATTTTCTTTTGATACACATCTTTGTTTCAAAGTGAAAAATATAAAATATCAGCTATTTTTTTGTTAATGAATGAACTATTTGGGTCTCTTTCTCGCATCACGTTATTTATTATTCTTGATAACTCGCTCAACATTTTCATATTTCGGAACCGTATTTGTGAATACTTCTACATCACCATTTTTGAAAATAACTAAAAAATTTTAAAACGAAAAATTACGTTTTTTAGCTATTCGTTTTTTAAGGAACATCTTTCATATTAGATACTTTTGATATAACGATCCAACTAGATACGTGAGTATATGTCTATTACAGAGTAACACAGATCTTTTGTGATAAATACTGATATAACAAATAACCGTTTCTAAAAACACTTGTGTCTACTCGTTTGCGTATGCCCATGGATTTAATATGGTGTGTTAATGGCGGCAACGAGATATGTAATAGTCTGCACAAATAATTAGACAATCCACACAGGTCTCTGGATAATTGCATGCCGTACTCAGAATCTCACTGCAATTACCTCGAGAATTGTCACTTGCTCCTGGAATTAACCGCTATATAACTAACCAACTAGTACATACAACTAGGATTCTCCACATACTTTACTGCTACAGACTTGTAGATATATTTTATAGTTTTCTTAGCTACTGAATAGTATTCTCGACAAACATTACGAGGAAAAGTCAATAATTATCTGCAATATACGTACATATATGTGTGCAAGTTATATGGGTCAGTCCGGAAGATCAGTAGTATGCAGAATCAAGAAACATCAGATACATATTAGACTGCCGAAAGTTGATGATTATAAAAGTCTTAGGTTTTAGGTTTGGAAGACAAAATAAATGACTAATTGGTGTTACGGATCCATGGGTTATAGCCATTCGAATATTAATATTGGGTTTTCTATTTAGAACAAGCAGAAGTTCTTGTGACTTTTGCTCTTAAAATCAAAAATAGAAGTGATTTTCCTCTTTGGACTTCGATCCTGGAACACACTGTATCGGAGTCAAATCTGTTCAAATAATTATAATCGGAATCGTTTGAAGTTGTTTAATTCATTGCTTTTGTGTATATTATACTGTATGACATAGTGCTCTTTTGGGAGAATAGAGGTTTTAAGCTGGGTATTTAAATTTTTTGACAACATAGTGAGGGACATGATGGTCTAAACTTGAATATAGTTTAGTATGGAAAGCATCGTAGACTAGGTTACCAACATCATATGTAAAGCTGCAAATCGTTTCTGTGTATCATGGTCGTAGAGTACAGATGTACTTACTGTCGCCGGTATTCACCTTGACCGCGAAACTCTTTCTCCAGTTCAGTCTATTATTAGCTTTCGAGTTGTGCACACGTTAAGTCACTTGGGCGTATTGCATATTGTTTTTGTATTTTTATTTTATTTGTTGTACTGTATTGTTGATATTAATTTAATAATAAAGCATGGCAGACGTACGCAGGGGTAGAAAACGGCCATTTGCTAACAAAGTGAATAAATTCATAGGTGAATTCCTGGATTTATTCTATGATGGTGCTAAAATAATTTGTAAAGTGTGCGAGAAAGATTTGATGTGCTGGGATAAGCGTGATTGTGGACTTCACGTAAATAGTGTACACCATAAAAATAAAAAAATGTCGTAACTTCGACAACACAGTTTATGTTTGATTTACTATTAATGCTGATTGCCTGTGATATTCCGCTGCACATACTTGATAAACAACCATTTCGAGAGTTCTGGAATAAATACAATGCCCAGGTGAAGTTACCAAGTCGCACAACGTTATGTAACTATCTACCAACTGTACACGTAGACATGGTAAATAAGATGAAATGTGAATTAAAAAATATACGGCTGTGATTATCTGTTGATGAGACAACAGATTGTAAAAAAAATTCTATTTTAAATCTTATAGTACGAGTACTAGACCCTCTTAAATCGACAGTTCCACTGTTACTAGCTAGCAAAAGACTAAGTCAGTGTACTAGTGAAACAATTACCAGGGTGGTGCTGGAGACGTTAGAAAAATTTGAACTGTCAAAAAGTCAAGTGTTGATGTTTGTGACTGATGGCGCCGTGACAATGCGTTCAGTAGGCCGTTCTTTGCAAGAACAAGGTTGTATGTTTATACATGTTACGTGTAAAGTGCATGCTTTACATCTTGTGGCAGAAACTATTCGAAAAGATTTTCCAGAGGTGGATGCATTTATAGCAAGTACAAAAAAAATGTTTCTTAAATCACCTAAACGTCTCCGTGCATTTCATAGCAAGTTTCCAAGTATTCCTGAACCACCACAGCCGATTCTTACACGTTGGGGAACATGGTTGCAGGCAGCTTATTATTATGTTGAATATTTCCAACAAATAAAAGCTGTGATACTACAATTCAATCCAGATGAGGCTGCAGCTATTAAGGAAAGCCAGACAAAATTCGAAGATATTTCCGATGAAACAGCTTTAAAAAATATTGCGAAGAACTATAAACCATTACATGAAAGCATAAAAAAATTAGAAAACAGTGCGTTGTCGTTAGCGGAGTCACTGCAAATAGTGGACGAAGTAAATCTACTGCTACACGCTATAGGTCACGCAACAAATGAGCGCGTTAAAGAAAAGTTCGCAAGTGTGTTAAATACAGACACCGGTTTTACCAAATTAAGACAAATATGTGATGGTGCAGCCCCAGATGCGTTAAGTGCGTTCAAAGACTATTTTACGTATGCGTGTATTACATCAGTAGATGTCGAACGGTCGTTTTCAAAATATAAGAATATATTTTCACCACTCATGGAGACAACCATAGAAACATACCTGATGCTGCAAAATGGCTACACATCTTCTCCAGTTTATGATAAGCAAGCTAGTTCATCAAGCTAGTTAAGAGGGTAAGTTTTATATACATTGTTATAAATTGTAACAGGTTATTGTTTCTCGTATTAGTTAATTTCGCATACACCACTGTCCCACAGAACATTTTTGACAGCCCTAATCATATGTCAACAAGAGCGTCCAGTCTGTTCAAGAAATTTATTATACTAGAGAGGAAACTTTGCCTTTTATATAGTTACATGATTTTAACTATAGTTGCACTACAGCTTTACTAAAAGTTGCAGATGATATATTTTTCAGTAATAGATAATAATGATGTAATAGTATTAGCTTTGTTGTATTACTCCAAGGCCTTCGATTGCCTAAATCATGATTTATTTATTGCCATCTTGAATTATAATGGATTTAAAAATAATTCTATAAATTTAATAAAAAATTGTCTTAATGGCAGGAAACAAACTGTTAAACTTAAAGATAAATTTTCAAAATATATTGCCTGTGGTGTCCCACAAGGATAAATTTTGGGGACATTATTTTTTACTTTGTACAATAATATCTTGCATTAAATACTGCTTTTCTCACATCTATGCTGATCATACACAATTGTATTTGTCATTTAAAGCAGATGAAATTGACTTGGCCAATGACAATATTAATCGTAACCTAGACGCTGTTTGACCATAAATCCAGATAAGTTTAAAGCGATTGTTATTGACAGAAAAGATTCAAAATGAAAATGTGAACTACTATTAAACATAAAAATAAGTAATATTAAAATAATGCTGTAAGGTCAACAAAACATCTTGCAATATTTTTCGGTACAGATGTGTGCTTTAATAAACATATCGATTTATCTATAACGTAAGCTTTCTTGAATTTAAAATTACTATATAGTCATCGTTCAGTATTTAATTGTGAACTTAAACAGCAATTATGTGATTCTCTTGTATTATCAAATTTTAATTACGGATATGTTTTGTATGGTCCGTGTCTAACAAAATATTATGCTAGCCGAGTGCAAAAGATGCAAAACTCATGCATAAGATTTATCTGTGGAATCAGGAAAATCAGTCTGATATATATAAAAATATTCGTGATATAGGATGGTATCTTACATTCATTGGTTTTATATAATAAAATTATTAATGACAAGGACCCACCTTATTTGTGCCAAAAAATTAGTTTTCGCACAGATGTATATAACATCAATAAAAGGTTTAAAAATATATAAAAATATTTTTCAGAGATCTTTTAGCTACAGTGTATCTAAGATATACAACAAGGTACCTCCTAATTTCTTACTGAAATGCTATGTGTGCAGTTGTCATGAAAGATATAGCAATGGTTTTTAGATAATGTTAGGTCGAGAATCCTACCACACCCGTTAGTTATACCATTGAACTGGAAGAGAGATAGATTTTAAACAAAATTTAGAATCGATTTAAAAAGGAATCCTCGGATTGAAAAACTTACAAAGAGAGATAGAGAAACAGAGAGCGAGGGGGGAGAGTGGGGAGAGAGATATATGATTCTCAAACAGTTTCAGATATGAAATTCTCTAAAACGAGAAAGAGAAGAGAAGAGAAAAAGAGAAAATACTATATCGGTTATGAGTGTAGAAGCTAAATTATATTTGCAAATATGATTTAAATAAATAAATAAAAGTTTATTAAGATTTGTAATTTTAAAATTACGTTCCCACATATTTTTATATCGTACGCATTGGCATCTATCCTTGAGACTCCCCTCATTTTATTAATGAATTCTTGGATTAGATATGCGTAACCCTGAATTTACTACACTAAATCTTACATATTTTCATTCTTTTAAATGTAAATAAACAAAAAAAGTCTTACAGTTATAATGATTTATAAAGAAAAAAATCCTCCTATGGCAATTACGATATGACTTTAATTAATTTTTTATCGGGCAGGAAATATATGTAATAAATAGTAACAAATACAATAAATCAGTCGTGTCACATGTCACATTGGTTATTTATTATTATTATTTTATTAAGATCAAAATTCCGCTATTTACTTACTGTATAAGGAATTTCATTTATTATTGAAATGTATTTTAATTTCATCCTAATTACTTTTTCATTGATTACTATTATTAATATAAGTTTTGCATTAATATTCATGTTATCATGTTTTTCTTGAATTCAATTAAAATTCTCTTTAAATGTCATCGGAAGTAAGCACTATAGAAGAAATATTGTTATGGTATGAATTATGCAACGACACACTGTTCAGTGTTCCTAGTCAGCTAAGGTGGCGATTTCGCCAGGTATGCATCATAAATCTATAAATCGCTCTCAAGCAAATTGCTGTACAACTTTTCTGTTCATGATAACAAAAAACGAAAATAATTGTTACAATTTAAATAAGATGCAAATTTGGTAGATACAGTTACAGACAAATCTGTTGTCTTGCAGATTATTACTGGCGGTTCTTCTATAGGGTAATTTGGTCAATGACATCCCACATACAAATAAAAAAATAGAGCTGTTCATTTTCTGAAGTTTAAAAATATATAATATATATATTTTTAATATTCTTAAAAAATATATTAAAGTTTGTAGTTCATTCTATGCACAATACTATTCAAATATTTAGATCGCAGGATTTCGTATAGAATTTAAAAATCTTGGGTCAATCCACAACTTGTCCTCAATGCTAGCTACGGATCGAATTTACAACGAATTAAAGTGAAATAGACTTATGCGCGAATCGTCAGAAAGCAAAAGAGACAGAAAACACTGGCGGGGACAATGTCCCTGACACATTTTACGGAAACGGTAACGCACGAAGTTCACTAGTGCAGTCTTAATACTGACTAGGTACGCGTTGGTCGGTAAATTCTGTTGCGTTGTTTTTAATGTTTTTATTTGTGAACATTTTATTAGTAAATCTTTACTTGTCGTGAAATTAAGTAAAACAGTGTTTTTGGTGTTTACTATTATATATGAGTGTTGTACAAAATATATTAAAACTCAAGGAACGACATCGCAGCATTTGACAGATGTAATTTTAAAAGTTAGAATGTCTGAAAATTAATGAAAGTCCTGAAAAATTGATAGCACAAAGTTACGATGGAGCATCAGTAATGAGTGGTGCTTTTGTAGGTGTACAAGCCAAAATTAAAAAAAGTTATCCTTCAGCAAATTTTATTCATTGTTACGCTCATCAACTAAATTTAATTTTACAAAAAGCATCAAGTCAGGATAAAAGCATAAAAAATTTTTTTGCTAATTTACATAGCTTTTCTTCATTCTTTGGAAAATCGCCAAAAAAACAGCCGTGTTAGATAATGTTGTTAAGGTGAGATTACCTAAAGTGGCTCCAACATGATGGAATTTTAATACAAAGTGCATAGACTGTTTATACCTATCGAACAGAATTATTAGATTGTTTAGAAAGAATCATTGATAATGAATCAGAAAGCAAAACTCTAAACCAAGCTATTGATACACTGAACTGATTTTGCGGTTGGCTCCAAGCTATTGGTTTAAAAAACTACTTACAAAATGAACATTTTCTTTACTGATTAAATTTTTTTCATTTAGTTATGCCTCATTGTGATATATTGCTCAATCAATTACAAAAATGTAATATCAATGTCATAACAGTAAATAAGTGTATTGGCGTTTTTAATAGTAAAATTAAAGACATCAGAAATAAAATTTTGAATAACTATTTGGAGGAGACATCTATGCAGTCTGCCCAGAGATGTAAAACGGAAGAATCAAAAAGGAAAATTTCATTAGAAGTTTGTGATATAATTACATCTGAGATCAAAAACAGGTTTGGCTTCAGTAATCATTTAGCAGTGTCTCAGTTATTTCACGCAGATTGATTTAAAGATTATAAAAAAAGCTTTCCTCAAGATATGTTTAAATTAGTTAAAACGGAGTATCCAGTCATAAATCATTTGAAACATAAAACTGAATTAGAAGTATTATATAGCCGAGAAGATTTTTCCAATAGTGAAGGTGCAGTTGCTTTGTTACAGCTTTATATTAACAATAATTTGTGGAATACTTTTTCTGAAAGTCTGAAACTGTTAAAAAACTTGTGTACTCTCCTTATGACTACCGTCGAAAGTGAACGTTGTTTTTCCACCTTAAAAAGAATAAAGACATTTTGAAGAAATACCATGGGCCAGGAAAAGTTATCTTCTTTAACTATGCTTACCATAGAAAGGGCATTAATAAAGAAGATAAAAGACTTTAATGAAAAAGTAATTGACCACTTTGCATCTCAAACGGACCGGAGGATCGACTTGGAATTTAAATCACTTTAAAAGGTAGGTAATACAGTAAACTTTTCTAATTGATCTCCCTATCTCTTGACCCACGAACCGCCACTGTTATTAATAAGAGTAATTTTCGAAGAAAACTAAATGCATATTACTATTTTCGATAAAAAAAGTTGTGGGAAACAACTCAAAACTAAGACTCGTAAAATGGTGGACCGCTATTAATCTATTCAGTAAATAAAATATGGAGACTTCAATTCGGTTAGGCGACGAACCTCGGTTTTAAGCAATTTTTTTGCGAAAAATACAGCTTCTTGTATGTATTCTAATGAATGTTATGTTGTTATCATTTAGTACTTCAAAATTATTATTGCATTTATATCAGTTCGAAACTAAAATGATAACCGAACAGTTAGTCTTCTAAAACGGATGTAGAAAGATAAATAATTATAAACATTGAGAGGTGGAATAAATGTGACGTTTTTAAATAAATGTATTGTAAATCCAAACCGCTTCGGTTCTCAATAAATTTGCTGCATCCTCGCATAATATACAATATTCGATAAAAATCCCATCTCGAGATGGTCAAGTGGAGCGACGAGTTGAATTTCAACGAACGTATAAATTAGCTTGTACCATTTCCTTGTGCGCTGTGAGGTACATTAATGGCAATGGATACTACAAAGTAGTATACATAAACCATTCCATTAGCAACAAATAAAGAAACGAAACGTAACAATTAGTGTCTGACATTAGGAATTTTGAGACAATGTGTCGTAAGTTGTAGTCGCACACGTATCTCCCACACAGAGGCATTTCTCGACCATATCTCTGGCCCGCGACGACAAAGGAATTTATCCGGATACGAAGTAATTCCGCGAGCGCTTAAGTGCCTTGTTATGCGCTACTTAAAACCAATAACAGCACTTTAACAAACTCGAATAAGAAATGCAAACAATACCAATACAATGGTTAATCCAAACCGTATATTTCTCTGCTCTGTAATTACCAATAAAAATTGAATTGTATCCGAGGCAGTTGAATACAAATGCGGAATCGCGCATCTGGACTGTTGTTTTTTCCACTCATGAACAAAACGATCTGTTTTGAACTATGATATCAGGAACTAATCTTCGTGTTCTATGAGCAAGACAATTTGCGTGTTATACATGCAGTATATTCATTATGCCAAAAAATAAAGTGTGGCTATGATATTTCAGGATGTTACACTTTACATAATAATTGACAACTATTTGGCAGCGTCAAATATTGTAAACTTTAGATATTTTGTTAATTGTGTCAAATTCGAATTGCTGTTTTGTGAAACTTTATAATAATCGGAGAGCTGGCGTCCAAAATGTGCAAGAGTTTTCTCAAAGCTAATTTTTTTGAGATTAGGTTACTTTTTAGTGAGGGAAAGTAACTGTAGAGTCAGCACTTCCGGTACCGGGACACCTGGCGCTGGGAAATTCGCAAAGGTGTAATATTAATTAACGTTTCTAAACTGTTTTCTCAAAGCTCAAAATTTATAGAGAACGAGCAAATATAATATAAAACAAGAATCCAACAGTCAGACAGCAAAATATAGGGACACGTGGCGTCAGCGCTACTTCATACCTGTCAAAAAAATGACGTGTGTCAAAGTGATTTCTCAAAGCTGAAATTCTCCAAAACATTAATTAAAACTATAAAGTTAATAAAGGAGACAGTCAGACTCATTTATGATAGGATCACGTCAGTCAGCAGTCGATAGATGTGAGAACGGTAACTGCGCGCATTAGTACGCCTTTTCTCAATACATATCGTTTATTTTATAACTCAATGGAATGTGGGTTACCAGGGCCGGCCCGATGGGCAGGCGAGCCAGGTGGTCGCCTGGGGCGCTGAATCTTGGGGGCGCTGACTTGCCGCAAGTCGGTTGTAGTTTCTGAATAATTAAATTTAAATGTTAATCAAAAGCACGCACTCCAAATAAGTCCGCACCTGCCCGCCTATCGGTAAGCGTGCTGTATGATAACAAAAAATCAAAGTAATACCGGCCGGCGGAGTACAAAGTGTTGGCGTGGCTATGATGTTTACGTTTTATCGTTTTTATATAGTGCGCCGACTGCCGGTCTTCTTTGACCGAGTTCTGAATTTTCTGTATTTAATTTTATTATTTATTCTCTAACTAAAAACAAAGAATAAACTACTCTTTGCTAAAGAAGCTAATTGTTGAAATCAGTCTGTTATATTAATATTATTACTATAACAGTATAGTACGGTACGCGTTTAAGTTTCCAGTGCTTCAGTTAGCATATTAATATATGTATAATAGATATAACATATCGTGTCATCTTTTGTTGCAGCTTGCCAGCTTGTACTAGCTTTCTTCGGACTTTGTATATTAGTTATTAAAAACTAAATTTGCGTTGTGTATTGTGTTTGTTGACGTTATAAAATTGAGAAATTTGTTTGTCAATTATATGGCTTGAAAAATACTTGTGATGTAAATGAGGCTCGCTTTCTACTTTTCAATAAGACTTACGCATTCGAAGATACCAACGACCCTTTCAAAATTGCCACGAAAAACATCGATGGTTCCAATTTACCGCCATGCAAGACGGAATTGAAAAAACAAATACAAAGGGCTGCGTATATATCGAACATTTGGAGTCATGCTGATGAAAAAGTGCCAACTGCAATGATTCCAGAGGAAAACGGTTGGCAGTTGATCGATGGCCGATATGATTTCAGTTGGTTTGGTACGAAGACGATCAGCTACCTAATTTCATTTCTGACGTTTTGATTCAACCGGATGATACACCTGCAGGTAATTTTTGCCAGTCGACTCGCAAATGTGATTCAAAACCTTACTTATTAATGTAATGTATTGTTTAACGCTGAATTTTGGATTTGTACACAGATTTGGAATCAACCACCACCGATGACGCCGAAGAATATGGTGCAATCGCGTTTTATTCTGATGAAGATAGTGGCGAAGAACACGACGACGGCAATGATTCTGACGATTAGATGTTTTTTTTTTCAATGAATCAATGATTCTTTTTTTTTCTGTTATAAAATAATTAAAATTATTTTTTCTTGTATAAAATAACTGTTATCTATATAATAACTGATATATAACAATTACAATTATTAAGAAACAATTAAAATTATATTTTTATATAAAATAAATGATATGTATTGAGAAAAGGCGTACTAATGCGCGCAGTTACCGTTCTCACATCTATCGACTGCTGACTGAGGTGGTCCTGTCATAAATGAGTCTGACTGTCTCCTTTATTAACTTTATAGTTTTAATTAATGTTTTGGAGAATTTCAGCTTTGAGAAATTACTTTGACACACATCATTTTTTTGACAGGTATGAAGTAGCGCTGACGCCACGTGTCCCTATATTTTGCTGTCTGACTGTTCTTGTTTTATATTATATTTGCTCGTTCTCTATAAATTTTGAGCTTTGAGAAAACAGTTTAGAGACGTTAATTAATATTACAACTTTGCGAGCGTCCCAGCGCCAGGTGTCCCGGTATCGGAAGTGCTGACTCTACAGTTATTTTCCATCACTAAAAAGTAACCTAATCTCAAAAAATTAGCTTTGAGAAAACTCTTGCACATTTTGGACGCCAGCTCTTGGACTATAATTTATATAATATTTTGAGAAAAATGTCACTACATCATTTTAATCAGAAAATGCTTCTAATGTCATATCGATGATACGTATATTTTCAAAAGCTACATATTAATTGAAAATTTTACGATATTGCTTTTATAATAATGTGTAAGGCAATATCTGCGGACAAAAATTTAGTATTTTGAAATGCTACAAGCAATACGAGTCTGATAGGCCCGATTTATACAATGATGCGATTGTAAATAAATTGATGGACCTTTTCAGTGCAATTATAATGATTCTATCGTTGAAAACAATTTCATTTGGGGACGAAATACTGGACGAAATAGAGAAAACTTTGTTTATTGTAATTATACTAGATGAAACTACTGACGTTAGAAATATTTGCCAGTTATCGAAGGTTGTACGTTATGTTACAAAAAAAGGTGACATTAAAGAACGATTTTTAGGATTTATAGACGTTTCTACGCAAAGAACAGCAAATGCTCTTATAACGTTGTGCAATCTATAGTTGGTGAACTTAATTGTGTTTTAAAATTAGTCGCACAAAGTAACGACATAATGGCAGTAATAGCAGCTGAATTAGGGGGACTACAATACTGTCTCGCTGACATATGAATGCCAGTATTCCTAACCTCACATATTTAACACTGTCAAACAGTTGTTAATCAGTATATTTAGTGATACATCACGAGAAATCATAGCCACCGTTTATTTTTATAATACAAGTATAATAATGAATATACCGTGTAATCATTTTTTTTAGAAATAAAAACTTTTGAACTTTTAAATAAATTATAAAATTAAATTAGATTTTTCATTGATGCAAATTTCACACGTCATTTTCGAAAACTGGGCCAATAACATTCTTTAATCGGTATTATTTTAACCAAG
Source organism: Rhamnusium bicolor (assembly GCA_029963845.1). Classification (NCBI taxonomy): domain Eukaryota; kingdom Metazoa; phylum Arthropoda; class Insecta; order Coleoptera; family Cerambycidae; genus Rhamnusium; species Rhamnusium bicolor. Next base: position 663,394 of record JANEYF010003421.1, on the reverse strand, counting down.
TAGTGGGGAATTACACAATATTTTTGCAAATATGCTAGTGCAAATTATCACCTCTGACAAAATAGAAAATTATGGTTTAGATTCTCACTCACTTATTTCTTCAATAAAAAACAGAAAAAACTTTATTTCCTATTTTTATTTTTAGAGGACTTTCAGCCAGGTATATGGACAATTATTTATCCTACTTTCCGTCCGAGTTTTCGGACTTTTGCAAAGGTTAAAAGTTAAAAATAATGGCTTTACATAAGTTTTAAATTAGATTAGAGGAAAAGGAATTTATCTCTACCATAAAATTTATATTAAATTCAACATACTTCTCGTTCAATAAAACCTTTTATAAACAAACAGAAGAACTAGCTATGGGCCAACCACTTTCAGCAGTGTGTGCAAATTTAACTCTGGAATATCTAGAAAACCAACTAATATCGACACTTTCAAATAAAATTGCATTTGATAAACGATACGTAGACGATTGTCTACTATGCGTTAATAAAAATGAGATACAGTACATATTACAGAAATTCAATGAACAACACAGAAAAATAAAATACACATTAGAAACAGAAAATGAAAATAAAATAAACTTCTTAGACCTGACTTTAATTAGATCTACCAGTAGAATTAAAACTAATTGGTATAAAAAAAGTATAAGTTCGGGACGATATACCAACTTCCAATCAAAAACTAGTAATAAATATAAAATTAGCGTTATAAACAGCCTCGTGGACAGGGCCACTTTACTATCAGATAAACTGTTTCACAAAGAAAACATAATTAAAATCAAAAACATTCTTTTAAATAACTTTTTACCCGCCACCTTTTATGAATAAGTATATTCAAAAGAGAATACAGATAATAAATAACAAAAGCAATAAAAATCAGGTTGACATAGATTTACAACCTAACTGCTTTGGACCCATATTTAACAACACAAACCAGGACAAAAAATCAAAACAATCCAAATAGAGACAAAATATACATATCGGCACCATACATACCACAAGTATCAGAAAAAGTTCAGAAAGAATTAGGTAAATATAGCATACAATTAGCATACAGAAATGATAATAGCATAAAAAATAAATTATATTCAAAACTAAAAATCCAATAGAGAAATTAAATCAAACCCATGTTATTTATAAAATTGATTTCTCAGATTGTGATAGGTGTTACATTGGACAAACCCAACAATATTTAAATAAACGTATAAATCAGCATAAATTATCAATTAGAAATTCCATAGCAACTCCTAATTCATGTAGCACAGCATTAGCTGAACACTCCATAAATAATTCACACAATTTTAACTTTCCGGATACAACCATACTGCATAAAGAAAGAAATTCCAAAAAACGCATGTTTTTGGAAATGGCCGAAATACAAAATAACAAAAAAACAGTAAATTATCAAACAGATATAGAAAATCTAAGTAGCATATATCGCAATTTTATTCAATAGTAACAATTTTTATACATCCTGTATATGTGCTAACTGCAAAATCTCTTCTCAACGGCTATCCAATATCATGAGAATGTTTACAATAACTCTGTCACTCGGACCATCAATATAAGTATACTATCAGCTGTTATAATTACCTACTCTTAAAAAGAACACACAACGACGACACCAAATACTGTTCATTCTCTGTCTAACTCGTCGAACTACAATACATACCTACCAAATAAAAAAAAAATAAAACCAGCCCATATAACGAAATTAAAATAGAACATTTATATTAGGTAAGAAAACACTTTTTTAGATATGTATTCTGTCACTAATCTAATTTAAAACTTATGTAAAACCATTATTTTTTAGCTTTTAACCTTTGAAAAAGTCCGAAAACTCGGACGAAACGTAGGATAAATAATTGTCCATATACCTGGCTGGAAGTCCTCTAAAATTAAAATAGGAAATAAAGTTTTTTCTGTTTTTTATTGAAGAAATAATAAAAGATTTGTATTAATATCCTTAATCCCTACAAATGACAAAAGTCTCAACAACTTCTTCCAGATGACGAATTTCGCAGATTGGAATCTTGTAAATGAGTCTCGAATGGGGGCAATAATTTAATTGATTATGAGCGATGAAGCTTATTTTCAATGAAGTGGAGAACAGAATAAGCAGAAACAACGTTTTTTTAATTGCACAAAATCCTCATATTGTCTATGAAAAGCGTCTACACTCACAAAAAGTTACGGTTTACTGCGGTATCTGTTCTGCTGAATTATCGACATGCACTTAAGAAATACCCTGTATACGAAAAAACTAATTGATAGTCACCATGCGCATGTGCTCCTCGAAGATAGCCCAATTTTAAGTCCGTTAGATGTAAAAACTAAAAACGATGTTCTCAGTGGAAATAAATAACAGTCAACTTCACTACTATAACAGTATGAGTATAATTCCTTGAAATTTTTAGTGCTGCATAATCAGTATTGTTCTGGCACAGTATTCTTAGTATTCTTAAATTATTCTTAAATTTTTATAGATATACTCATATTTTTTTTAAGTTTTCTTTTTTATTGTTACTATTCAGCCATTATTGTATAACATTAGGAATATAATATTTAGTATTAGGCCTTCTAGATATCCACGCGCGGATTTTCCATGTGAATTTTCCATTTTATTTATGTTATTTATGTACAGAATGTGCGGATGCAACTATATATGTAATTATTTGTGTATCATATATTGCATATTGCATAAATAAAATTATTATTATTATTATTATTGCAAAAATAAAATTAATATTATTATTGTTATTATATTATTATTATTATTATTATTCGCCCTTCGAACAGCTGCAATTTACAGATTAAGTTAACAATACAATTGCCATTTCACTTTGTCGTGGTAAAGATGACTTACTTGGTTTATTTCTTTAACTGTTTTATTCGTAATATTCTAAGACCAGGAAATAGTACGAACGTGGGATTTTTTAATGAATATTTGCGTTTTATTAATGTTATTTTTCAAGCATGAAATATGATGACTAAACGACCCTTCAGTTCAATTTAGTAACAACTGCATTAAAACTTTCCTTTTATAGCAAAATATTGCTTCCTGTCTTCTTAACTTGTCGTTTTATAATCTTTTTATTGCATAGTCGTACAAAATGTTCTATAAAACACAGGTCAGGTTAATATTTTATTGTTATGTATATTAATATAAGATTGTCACTACCTATATCTCAACTGCTATAAGAGGTAACTAATTAATATTTGGGGTACATACCATTGATTGCAAAAAGAAACTAGAACCCCCAGTTTGAAGTTCTATAAAATATTTAGTTTTTGTAAGTGACGCTTTTTGAATTTAGGTTATATTTGATTTACATTTGTGTAATTTAAAGGTTATAAAGCTGTTAAATGGTATTACAGATGTAGCCAGTAGTGACAAAATGCACAGAACTGGATGGCCTAAAATTAGAGTAATCTTTTCAGTAAACAACATTTATTATTATTATTTTATTTATTGATAGAATTGAATAGGTTAGTCCGGCTTAAACTTATGATTAAAATACAGGCAATTGCAAATGATATTAGATAATTTTAATAAATGGACAGTTACTTCTGCTAAGAAAAAAATTGGAGCAATGTGGACCGATAAAGTGACTAGAAGGTTCAGGTTAGTCTAAAAAGTTTCTTTTAAATCTTTTCATGTGAGTTTCGGTTTCAGGAAAATATAAGGATTTTTTTGCAAATATTACGATTTTTCTCAAATTATTTATAACAAGTGCTTATTTATAAGAAGATGTAAATTATAATGCAAAAACCCGAAAAAGTTGACAGAGCTTTTGATAAATCAACATTGTCAAACATTTTTCATGCAAGGTATTGATAAAAATGGTACCTTTGTTTTGTTATGAATTTCTTAAGGCGAAACAATAGGTTTTACAATAAAATGTCAAGGGATCAGATTTATCAGTTATTAAAAGACCCTCATTTTGCCCAAATTTTTTTGGTTTACTATAAAAAATAATCTTCAAGATATCTTAACTTGAATTCTGCTGAAATCCCAATGAAATTGAGAATTTATTTTCTTTTCGCGGAACTGTCAGAATTTTTTGTTTGAAAAATGTTTATTTTGTGAAGGACTAAAAGGTTAAGCTTTAAGTTTCAAAGAAACTGCTTTAATTTGTTAAAATATTGAGCTACGAGTGCAACAAGTTTAAAGTAGATCTTTACAAAGGTATATGGAAAATAATCTTTTTTTATTTTCAACCTAGCTGACCTTTAAATATTTAACAATGAAATTTTGAATAGTGGTAAGTTGATATATTGTATTATTCAGTGTCCACAATAAACATTAAACGTGTGCCATGTACTTTGGTTACACCCTGTATAGAACTTTATCATGCTAACTATAGATTAAATATTAATCTATGTGCCAACCTAGCTATTTCTAAGTGTTCGAACGGTGCTAGACAGAATGAAGCAATTATATTACGAACGTAATTCTAAATCACTTCGACTACTTCTTATTTAAATAAATAATAAATAAATACTGTCCAGGTGCACCACATATAAATAACAAAAACATTAAGACTCTGCAGGCAATAAGTATAGCAATTTTTCTGTGTTAAATGCCGTTAAGTACATTTAATTCACGGAAAATTGTTATTACTTATAACGCTTCAGTGAATTAATTAATTACAATTTCTACAGTACCCTTCTACATTCTTGTACTAATTAATTAACTTCGGATTATAATTACCCAAAGACTAAATAACAGCCATCTGTGTTTGCCATATTCAGTAAATGCTTGCAACGAGTTTAATTTTTGTTGCTCGTATTCATGGGATAGGACTGTACTGGACTATTAATTTGTTACTATTTGTACAGGGTTATCCAACGAGAAGGCCCACCCATATATTGTGTTTATTTTTCGAGTCGGAAAAAATGTTTTAACTAAAAGTTGTAGTGAATCAAATGAAATCTTTTATAATCCCTGCAAAGAATATACAGGTGGACCCATAAAAGCGGGACAAACCAAAATTAAATTTTTTTAAACGGAACACCCTATATTTCATTATTTCTTCAATAAAAAATAGAAAAAACTTTATTTCCTATTTTTAATTCTAGAGGACTTCCAGCCAAGTACATGAACAATTTGTCCTACGTTCCGTCCGGGTTTTCGGACTTTTTCAAGGTTAAAAGCTAAAAATATTAAAAATAATGGTTTTACATAAGTCGTAAATTAGATTAGTGACAGAACGCATGTCTAAAAAAGTGTTTTCTTACCTAATATAAATTTCCTATTTTAATTTCATTGTATGGGTGGGTTTTATTTTGTTTTTTATCATTTATTTATTTGATAGATATGTGATGTACGTGTAGTTCGACGAGTTAGGCAGAGAATGATCAGTATTTGGTGTGGTCGTTGATGTGTTTCTTTTTAAGAGTAGGTAATTATAACAGCTGAAGTGTATTTATGGTCCGAGTGACAGAGTTATTGTAAACATTCACATGATATTGGATAGCTCTGTCACTCGGACCATAAATATAGTTCAGCTGTTATAATTACCTACTCTTAAAAAGAAACACATCAACGACAACACCAAATACTGATCATTCTCTGCCTAACTCGTCGAACTACACTGTACATCACATATCTATCAAATAAATAAATGATGAACAACAAAATAAAACCCACCCATACAATGAAATTAAAATAGGAAATTTATATTAGGTAAGAAAACACTTTTTTAGATATGCATTCTGTCACTAATCTAATTTACGACTTATGTAAAACCATTATTTTTAATATTTTTAGCTTTTAACCTTGAAAAAGTCCGAAAACTCGGACGAAACGTAGGACAAATTGTTCATGTACTTGGCTGGAAGTCCTCTAGAAATAAACATAGGAAATAAAGTTTTTTCTGTTTTTTATTGAAGAAATAATTTCTACTTTAACAGCCAACAACTTGTGTAAAATATCATCTATACCCTATATTTCGTTAAATTTTTGAAATCTGTGTTTTTTTGTGATTCTAAATATATGGATATGTTGTATCTAATCTTTTACTGTTTTTTATTTATTACAAGTTTTATACTACCAGCATCTACATAGTTATCAGGTTCGTCATGGCTGAAAAACAATTAATTTGATACGTATGCCGTCAAAATAATTTAATAAATACAAAAAGCAAATTGTGTGGTTTTGCGTGTCATATTATTTGTGAAAACATTTACTTTATCAGAACGATATTCACTATTTATAAAAAATTACAAGAACCTTTCAACAGGTAACATTTTATTTGGTGTAGTACGTATAATGTTACAAGTTTAGAAAAGCAAATTTTTTACTGTTATATGAATCAATTTCTAATATTGATTGGAGCTTTTTGTCAACTTTTACTAATGTTGAGGATGATAGTACCTATCTCTATTAAGTTATACAGCACTTTTGATCTTTGTGTTCCTAAATATACTTTAAATTGTAAGAAACGTTACCCCTCTAGGCTCGTACACCAGGGTCTTCCAGGTAGAGGTTTACGCCATACTAGCGGTGGCAGGTAGGGCTGAGGTTAGGAATGGGGCGGAACAGATAATATACATCTGCTCCGACAGCCAGGCTGCTCTAAAGGCGGTGTGCTCCCCCAGGACGAGATCAGCTCTCATCCAGGAGTGTGGGGATGCCTTAGAAGAGCTGGCTAGGCATAAACAAGTGAGACTGGTATGGGTCCCGGGACATACGGGAGTTCCAGGCAACGAGAAGGCCGATGAATTGGCTAGACTCGGAGCCGAGGAACCCTGTCACGGGCCTGAGCCTATGTTAGGTATTTCAAGAAGGCAGGTCACAACGGCCCTCAATGAGTGGGCCCACGAGACACTGAGGACGCACTGGAGGACCAACAGGGCCTGCAGGCAAACCCGAGATTTTGTGACGAGGCCGAACAAATCGAGATCGGCCTGGTTGCTGGGACGGAGTCGGAAAACTCTCTTAATCGGTGTTCTGACAGGCCACTGCAGACTTAGGAGACATCTATCATTGATAGGTATTTAGGAAGACCCTACATGCTCAAGATGCATGAGTGATGAAGAGACATCTTACCACTTCCTGGGACAATGTGATGCGTTTGGGCGCCTGAGACACAGTATCTTCGGTTCTGAGGCGCTTCTAAGGGAGGAGATGAGCTCCCTCGCAATGAGTGACATCCTGACCTTCATCAGAAGGTCGGAACGATTCGATGAGGGAGCAAGAGAAGCACATGGCTGAGGGGACAGCTGGGGGTTGGTAAAAAGTGCCCGTCTGTGGCCTACTTGCCAGGCGTCAGCCTCCCCCACCATTACCATTACATTACCCCCCATTGTTTACCTATGAAATTATAAAAAATATCAAAACTAAAGTTAATCTGTTGCGTCAACATAAAAATAGTAATGACCTAACTGCCCTCAACGACTTCAAAAATCTTAGAGCTAAAATAAAATCGGATATTGATATTTTATACAAGAACTACCCTCATTTAGTTGAAAATAGCATTAAGCATGATCCAAATAAATTCTGGGCTTTTATAAAAAAATAAAAAAGGATCTACTAGCATATCTAATAACATGTTTTATAATGATCAATTACTTGATAACCCTGAAGATATTTTAAACTCTTATGTCGATTTTTTTAGTAAATCTTTTTCTCTTATATCTGATGCATCCTTGAGCAATGGAGTTCACAGTTGTTTGTCCATATTTGTGAATTTGACGAAAATGAAGTTTTTGTCGCATTGAAACAAATTAAACCCAAAATGACAACTGGTCTGGATGCAGTGCCTGCTTTTATCCTAATGTACTGTGCCTGCATTCTTGCTTCACCACTCAATATCTTGTTTAATCTGTGTCCGAAGACTTGTACCTTTCCTGAAATCTGGAAATATTCCAAAATTTGTCCCGTATATAAAAAAGGTGACTCGTTATCACAAATGTTCGTTCAATCTCCATACTGTGTAATTTTTGCAAGGCTCGTGAATTTTTATTGCATAGTAATATTTACCGCAACATTAGTACCAGACTCTCACCTTACCAACATGGTTTCATGAAAGGTTGATCCACACCACAGCCAACCTAGTGTGTATCACGCAATTCATTGCTGAATCAACATATAAGCAGGCTCAAACTGACGTTATCTACACAGATTTCTCCAAGGCATTCGATAGACTCGATCATGGCATACTACTTAATAAGCTTAAAATGTTTGGTCTTTCTGACTCACTACTAACACTTTTTGCATCTTATTTATCTAATAGAAAGCTATGTGCAGTTTTCAATGGGTTCAGATCTGTCGAGTACCTTGCAACATCAGGAGTTCCGCAAATTTTTGGTGTAGGTCGAAGCATGAGCGACTGTGAACTAATCCAATACAACTTAGATACAATTTAGAACTAGTGTCAGTTATACAACTTACCCCTCAATCCTTTAAAATGCAATGTAATGTCTTACACGTTAAAATCGGTTTTGACTATAAACTGAATAATGTGATTTTAGAGCGCCCTAATAACTTTCGTGATCTTGGTGTAATTTTTGAAAGTAAACTCTTGTTTGTAAATCATATTGAAACCATTGTATCTGAGGCATACAAAACTTATGGATTTATAATCCTTTGTTGTCGTGACTTTGCGGATACGAATACCATAAAAATACTTTATAATTGTTTCGTTAGATCCAAACTTGAATACTCTGCGATTGTGTGGTATCCATACTATAATTTACATACTGAAAATCTGGAATCCATTCAGCGTACATTACTGAAATTACTTAGCTTCAAATCTGACAGAGTATATCCGCCTATCGATTTTCCACAACAAGAATTGCTTGATAGACATTCAATGTCCAGTCTTAAGCACAGACGTGAGTATCAGTCACAGGTATTTCTGCATAAAATAATAAATCATAAAACAGACTATCAAAACATTACTGAACAATTAAATTTTCATATTCCTAGAACACGTGAAAACAAAACTTTTTATCTCTCCACCGCGCGCACAAATATACTTCACCATTCTCCCGTAATAACAATTTGCTTGGTAATAAATTGGATACATTTTTTTGTCGCCTTAATGACATTTGATTTATTTACTTGAAATAAGCGACTTGTTTTTCTGTTTACATTTTTTTTATTCTTTTTTGTCGCTGTGTGCTTTAATTCAACATTTTACTTTGCTGTTTCTTTTTGCTTTCACGCATACATACTTTTAATTATGTATATTCTTTCTTTTCACTAGTTTTCTTACCCTGCTGTTCTGTAGTTGGGTTTTTACCTGTGGAACAGTGTATAAATAAAATAAAATAAAAAATAAAATAAATATAAAATAATAGTGTCAAATTAAGTGTTTTTCATCCATGGCTAACCTGATAACCTGGCAAATGCTGGTAGTATAAAATTTAAATAAATAAAAAATAGTAAAAGATAAGACACAACATATCTATATATCTCAAATCACAAAAGAACACAGATTTCAAAAATGTAAAAAGATATAGGGTGTTCCATTTAAAAAAATGTAAGTTTGGTTTGTCCCTATTTTATGGGGCAACCTGTATATTCTTTGCAGGGATTCTAAAAGAATTCATCTGATTCACTATAACTTTTATTTGACAATTTTTTTTTTGTTAACTGGAAAAATAAATAACATACCCATTTAAAAAATATATTTGAAGCAACAAAAATTTCTTTGTATATACACAACTAAATTCTTGTTTGTATAAAGAAAATTTAAGTCTTGATATATCCTATTTGATTTAAATTAATTTTAATTACATTGACAAAATAAAGTTTCAAATTTATTAAATTGTTGTTTGCCTGAAATTGCTTAAATATTTGAAAGAACAATGTTTTCTTGCACAGATTAAAACTTCCATTGCATTGAGAACAATTGTCTTGTGCGGATATTCAATACAATGTTTTGTTAGATTTAAGATACTTCTGTTGAATCAACGAAATAGTTTTATTGCATTTAACAAATTTATTTCTATCAAATAACAAAATGTGCAATTCGAGAGAAAAATAAATTTGGGACAAAATATTTCTTTCTTGGCGTAAGATTTTTTGTTGTTTTTAATATAAATATTTCAATTTCATGACAACTGAAAAACGTCTCACATGAAGAAGACATGCAATTAATTGAAATATATAAAAATGTTTCATTTTAAGGTAAATTGTTACTTAAACTTAAAATAAGATTTGTCTAACTAAAACACGATTAATTTGAGAGCAATTTTTGTCTTGTGCAGACAAAACTGTTTTAGTGAATCTGAATAAACGTATTTGAGTTGAGAGAAAATTATTTTTCGACCAAAGAAATTTACGCAAGAGAAATAATTTTTTTTGAATCAAACAAACATTTTTAAGTGTGAAGACTTAAATTCTCTTTATACAAACAAAAATTTAGTTGCCTCAAATATATTTTTTTAAGTGTGTAGGGGTGGGCCTTTTCGTTGGATAACCGTGTACATTGGAGTTGTTCCTTTAACAGTTTTTCTTATTTCTTCTGCCGAAGCAGATTTAAATGTATCCGAATTCACAATTTTCTTTTAAACAAAATTATGTGACTGCTCCTACAAACATTGCCAGTGATGGTGGCGGCATTCGAACCTGAAACTACGATAGTTAGATTTATAATCATGCTTGCCATCGTATGCTCTAGCCATCTACATTACCGAGCCGATTAATGAACCTATGACTACAGAAGTAGTGTAAATATGAAAGCTATGATGATATGAAATATGCTTATACGAATTAGCACATGCCAGTGAATTAGTGAACATGAATATGCGTGTTTTCTTTACGAAGGTAGTGGAGGGGTCAGTTATGTGTTGGGGACATTTTTGGAGCAAAATGGTCACAGATTTATATTCTACAAAATAAATCATGTCCCTAGAGATCCGGAAATGAGGGGAGGTGGTGGGTAGTGCATAGCAAATCCTGACGGTGCAAATGAGTCATTTGCAGAATCCTGCAGGGAATTTTAGCCGATTAGACAGACAGCGTTCTTAATTAATCTGACAGCTGCAGTTTTCTAAATGTCCAAAAAACAATGAAATACCAACCAACACATTAACGCCTCAGAGAACAAGTTTAAATGATTTATATTCATTGCTTTTAATCAATAGCACGTCGCTGATTCTTGAGGTTTAAAATGTATACAACGAGCATGTTATACAGGTTTTTCATTTCATTGCATTATAGATAAGTTGGCAATATGGTAGACTGGATATAAAAATTTGCATAATTACGGTGCATCAACTACAGAAAATTAATATAAGACGACATCATTATAGGGAATAAAATTGAATTGACTTACCATTACAACCAGGTCAATTGCTTGATAGTGCCTGTAATAACATGAATAATTTAATTAGCCGTTTACAATTTTCAGCTAACGGTGGTATTAAGAATTTATTTAATTAATAAGTAGTTTATATAAGAAGTGCTCTTCAAGTTACTACTTAGTTTCTAGATGTCATGTACACCATAAAGCCATTTATGGTGTACATGAAAACTGAAATAATTAAGAGTTGTAATAAATGTTGTGCCTTGGTAAAGGTCTTTAATTTTGTCAAACTTATTGTTTCAATAAAAATGTGGACAATGTATTTGACCATAAGTACCCTTTAAAATCATTGCAGTCATGGATCGAAGTGTACCAAAATGGTCGACTTTTAAACAACCGATAATTCATCCAAATATTTTTCAGATGTTTTTGTGGCCATTTTACCCAAATCCGCATAACTCTAGGAACGCTAATTGGGGGATAACTCTCATCTACTTTAATAGCGACGAATTTCAAAAACCTTCTTCGAATTTGCTCAATATTATTTACATAATATGTCTGATAATGCGTATTCCAGTGAGTTGTGCTATTCTAATTTAAGATGGACAGGAGTATTATATAACATTAATTATAAAAGTCTGCACAGTTTCTAGTAAGAAATCCAAAAGTTTTGAAAGCTGTTGAAATAATGGTATCAATATGAATATTAAAGGAAAGCTTGGGACCAAATGTTACGCCTAAATCATTGACTGATTCCGTCCTATCAAGACTTACATCATCTAAGGAGTATGCATAATAAAATAACACGTAGTAACATTCCTGAAAATTATCTATCACAATTCGAGTATAACCGCGACTCACATAGTAGCTTCGAATTTCAATATGCCTCAGTAGAAGTTATTCACAATTTAATCTTAAAACAAAAACCTTACATAGTTGGATATGAGGGTATATCAGGCAAAATGCTACAATTAAGCTTACCATATATAGCGGAATCTCTAACACATATTATAAATTTTTCATTTGAAACCGGAACAGTCCCCCTAATCTGGAAACAGGTATTAGTTAAACCAATACCCAAAAATAGCAAGATAAGCACCTTCTTGGACCTTAGACCAATTAGCTTACTTTCAGTTCCCTCAAAAATAGCAGAGGCGGTCATCCACGGGCAACTAACACCTTATTTGCTTGACAATAATGCTATTCCCAAAATACAGTCCGGCTTTCGAAAGAATCACGGAACATCCTCGGCTTTGATCGCTATTCTCGATGATGTCTTGCCGTTAATGAATTCTGATAAAGTAACTTCTTTGACCTTATTAGATATGTCAAAAGCCTTCGATTCCTTAAATACTGAACTGCTAATAAAAAAAGTTAAAATTCTACGGGATAGAGGATAATATTCTAATGTGGCTCACGTCTTACCTACTAAATCGTTTTCAATATACATGTCTTAACACCACAAGTGGAAGAAGACTCTCTAACGAACGTTTGCTACTCTCGGGAGTGCCCCAAGGCTCGATCTTGGGACCCTTGCTTTTTAACATCTACACCGCAGACTTGCCACAAGTCATGAAGTACTGTTCCCTGCATATGTACGCTGACGATATACAACTTTACCTTGCTTTTGATGTGGCGAAGCCTGAGGAAGCCCAAACCAAAATTAATCATGATTTAAATGAAATAAAAAATTGGACTCTTCAGAATTCACTCTTATTAAATCCAAATAAAAGTAAAAATATAATCTTTGGCACTGCAAATAAATTAAGAGTTCTTACTCACTTTCAATTATCAATTGACAATATAATTATAGAACAAGTTGACAAGATGAAGAACTTGGGGCTAACCTTTGATAAAAATTTAAACTTTATTCCTCATATATCAGAAGTCCTTAGAAAATGTTTCTGCTCTTTTAAACAGATTTCAAGTTTTAGAAATATCCTTGATAGGGCCACTAAACTACTGTTATGTGAGTCCTTAGTCTTATCATACGTCAACTACTGTGGTTATGTTTATGGGCCTTGCTTAAATTTATCAGAAGCAAACAAACTTCAAAAAATCCAGAATATCTGTATTAGATTTGTAACAAATAGTTCTATCTACGAGCATATAACACCACATATCAGGGAGTTACAACTACTAAAAATAAATGAGAGGCGCTTCCTACATTTCACCTTACTATTAAATAATGTCATCCTAACGCAAAAACCTATTTATCTCTATGATAAACTAATTGCGAGAAATGTTATGTATAACCGAAACTTGAGATATACAAACGATCAATTGCATACAATAAGGCCTAAATATGAAACATTTCGATCATCCTTTACCTACCTCTCGACTTAAGTCTATAACAATCTACCTCCACAGCTATACAATAAATCAACACTAAAACGTCAACTAAAGTCTCTGATTTTGAACGGCGAATTAAACATAAATTTAAAATTGTTTTAGACGGTGATAAAATAGTGATAGAATGTAGACATCATATAGATAAATACTGTTTTTGATATATATTTTATGTTCATATACTGTAGATATATGTACTTAACTAGATATACGTTAGATATACACATTGTAATATTGGATATTATGTACTGTACTATCATATGCTGGATAAAATCATAAGTTAGATATTATATACTGTACTAATACTATACCAATGGTATCCTAGGTTAGTAGTTTTGATATCAGTTTATACTGTACCACTAACTTTTTGTGTTAAATTCCTTCTATTTTACACAATAAAGACATTTATTTATTTATTTATTTATTTATTTATTTACTTATTTATTTATTATGTTTTCTCACATAAGGTATACTACATTTTAATATGTTGAGAGATAATCGACTGCGCCACGTATTTACCACATTCAAGCCTGCTTGTAAAAGCAGACATTCATAAACACCCAGAACCGTGTTGAAAAAAAAACTGTTATCTTCGTTATTTTTGTTCATCTACACCCGCGTTATATACAAGCCCCGTATAAGAGAAGTGGGCCCACCATTTACAATATTAAAATACGCCAATTTATGCTCATGCTAAGGATAAATTATTAGACATATTATCCACCTGTGGTATCTTATTGTTAATATTTTTTTTAGAAGTTATTACTATAATGAAATAGATCTTATGTACAAAATATAATTTTTATCATTTTTGGAATCTTTATTTAATATAAAAAACAGTATGTAAAGGATTTTTTTATCTTATCTTTAAACATTAGAGTTTGAATTAATCCATTACGCGCGTAAACACTGCCGGTCGGCTAAGTCAATGTGGTGACGTCATAGGACACTAGTGCTGATGGTGTTATTTATGAGTCTTTTTTATCAAAATTTTGACATAAATGATCATATCCTTAAAACCATTGAAAACAAATAAATAAATATCAAGTACGATAAGTCGTCGGAAAGCTCTTGTAATTCTCTAATCGAATATGAAATAACATACAGGGTGTTCTATTTGAAATAACAAAGTTATTGAGGTTCTTAAATCTTCAAATTTGACATAAAATTATAGACATCCGTAGAAAAAAATCTAAAACAGGATACATGGTTTGAAAGCCCTTTTCTATGATAATACACTACCGCATCGAAACATTTGAGAGCATTTCAAATGAAAAGAATACGTTTCTTGTAAAGGTGTACATGCGTCAAAATTTCTATACCGGGTGGCATAAAAGTATGAAGATAGCAGGATAAATTGAAAAATACGAATCCTGCAAAAAAATTTTAAATGCAAAAGTTGTAGTAAATTTCCCTGGCTATCTGACGGTGACATTTGATCTTGACCAGGGCCTTCAAGGTCATTTGAAAGTCGATTTCTTCAAATGGGACTCCCTACTTTTAACCCCGGAAATGAAATGAGCGGGAGATTATACTTTCGGATATGATCTTAGGCACTTACAAAATTGGCATCTAAAGGTCATCTCTACTTTATTCTTGAACTTCAGTTTTGGTATAATTTCAAATAACTCCTGAATTGCTCAGAAGAAGTACATGTTACGTAGTTCATTGAAAAGCTCTTGACGTTCACTACCCAAATACTCAATACTATATAGGATGTTTCTTTTACCTTAATAAACTTGACTACTACCCAGCTAAATCGAAATACCCTGTATGACTATAAATATTTTCAGAGTATGCAATGGTGAATGCTGACCAACTTTTGTTTTCATTTTTTTTCTATCTGTAATAGTTACAGAGTTATGGAACAAATAAGCACTAGGGGGACACCGTGTATATAGTTTGAGCATATTTTCATGTTGGTAATTTATATTTAACAATAATTACAAGTATAAAACAAAGATAGATGCTGGCCCACGCCCTCAGCTAATTGGGAAGTGTGTGGGGCCCTACTCATATCCTACCCTTGTAATTTGATCTATTGACCGTTTCTATCCTTATTATATACTTCTAATTATTGGCATTGTATTGTTTTCCTCACGCTTACTGTTAAATGTAAAATACCGAAACTGAATTTTGCTGTCTGTACACAATACATGTCTAATATGTGCTTTCATTCAGTTATTTCATCTACCAGTTGGTTACAGTTTTACATTATTTCTGAGGTATTTCTCATTTACTCACCTCTCTATCCCTTCGTCGTTTCAAATCCCCACTAAATTGTATTGTTATAAGCATTACTTGCTTTTAAATTATAGTCAATTTGTTTAGATCGATCTGAGGTCATACCGTTATTTGCTTCCCTACGCATTAGGGATACAATAAAATTTTAATGTGTAGCTGCGAGGTGTAAATTTAGTAGACATGGCACGAAATTGATTGAGATATTACCAGAAAAACATTATGAAGATAGTAGCGAAATGATAACCACTTAAGTGCTATTGGTGTGTTGATTTCCATGTTAAACGGTAATAAAGGAGTTGAGAATGTATTAGAAGCATTCATTGGAACATTGTGGGATGTACAATCATTCCTTTAATTTCTGTACTTTACATTTGTATAGGCTATTAGCTCGTAATCTCCTGTTCTTTAGCCACAACTTACGGTAGGCCATGTAGATCAGGTGGTTAATGAGAAACTTGTTTGCGCACACGGGATTTTCAGCAGAGGTTGTTTAAGAATATAAGAAAAAATCTTTCACATACAATTTGTTTTTAACATTTTATTTGATGGTAACGAAAAAAATAATGAGACAGTACTGAGGAGATCCTGAAGTGGGTTGGAACCTTTGCTGTGAGGACACTAGCACTGAAATAGTTCCAACAGACACCAAAACACTCAATACTATGCTCGTCGCTCGATTCACCAACAAAGTTGACATCATGAGGAGACTAAAACAATTTTAATCGTCTCCCAATGATGCCAACTTGGTTTGAGAAATGCGCGTTGAATATAGCATCGAGTATTTCGATGTTTGTAGAAACTATTAAGAATGGTAAATCTTGAAACGGGAGATACTAGATACCAAAATATGACGATTGAGTCCAACAATAATTACGAATGATACTAATTTAAGACATACAGTTTTTTTTCATTTATTTAACAATTTCTGCTACCAGGACCAATCACCAACGCCAGGAGACGGGCTAACCCAACCTGGAAATTTTGCTAAACCTCTACTCTATCGAAGAGCAGGGATTTTTCACTTGCCTAAGATCTAATAGACAAGAGATCAACTGCTTTACATTCCTTCCGAAGGATGGTATATCACCTACACAACCCTTGCCTAAGATTGCATAGCTTCTGTGTATACTCTGATATACAAACAGCTAGAAGACGGGACGAGGTTGCCGAGTTTCACTTGAGTTACTGACTGCGACTACCGTTGCTTAACTTTTAAAATACGAGTATGGTGAGGTAGATCTACGCTCGCCCCCGTGCTCAAAGTTTGAATTTTATTTTGAAATTTCTCAATAATTGTTGAAAATTTTCATTGCATCAACTTGAAAATTAGCAACTTTACGTTTTTGGTGAATCTGCATCTAATTTTAAAGTTCCCCATAAAGGGGGCTAGTTATACTCTACATCTTTGACAAATCGAGGCATATTTTTTTTGCATGTGGAATTTAGGGTAAAATTAATCGAAAATCTTTCTTTACACAAAGAAAGTGACTATTGTTTAATTTTGATATCTCTATCAGTTTTCGAGGTATTTGCTCTTAGAAGTTTTAATGCATTTCATTTTTTTGCAATTTTTAATCCTTAAAATACAAAGTGTGCCGGGTAAATCATAAATAATTAATAGAAATAGCACAGACACACAGATACGAGAGAAAGATGTTCCTTATACTGTATATACGAAACATCAATTTCAAAGTTTAGTAACGACTTTATTATAGACTGTTAAAAAACCTAGAATGAAGTGGGAATACGAGGTAAATGTCTTCAACCATTAAGGTCACACTTTGGAAACAGCTGAATACGCTGTTCTGCAGGGTACTTTACTAGGCCTGATTCTCGTAAACATCTACATTAACAATTTACTGTTATGATTGGCTCATTTATTTCTCCGCAGATTATTGGAAAAAATTTTAAAGGTAGGTTAACTTTTGATTATTTAATATAAACGTATGGCAAAATATTACGGACGTATCATTTGCTGTGAATAAATCAACATTGTCAGCACTTCCCTTAAAATATCTTTTAATAACAATGTACGGCATAGGTACCAATAGATCAATTTCTCAGATAAGTATGCACCTGACTACCTAATGTTTCAAAAATAGGAAGTTTCTAAATTTAAGCATTTTAAAAATATTTTCTAGACACAATCTGTTAATATTAAATTATTATTATTTGTTGCATCATGGCTCCGTGGTCTAGAGGTAACGTACTTGCCTCGAAACCTCGGGGTCCCGGCTTCGATTCCCGGTCGAGGAATTGGGATTTTTTCGGAAAGAGAAATTAATCCCAGTATACTCGGATATTGGATGTGTGTCTGTTGTCTCTTAATGTGTAACCTTCTCCCGCACAAAGTCATTCCAGACCTTTAGGGATAAAGGGGGTTGTATTACATGTTGTGTGTTATTATTAGTTTCCTTTTCCAATATGCAAAGTTTGTATTTCAAACTCAACAAAACATATAATTAACAGTTGTAAAATATAAGTAATTATTAGTAATGATTGTTGTTTAAAATTTGTTTTGAAGTAAAGACTTGTGTCATTTACAACATCCGTAAACTCAGAGAATGTAATGTTATCGCCCTAATATGTGGTAGATCATTAATAAAACTCAAAAACAATGGCGGTCCCAGGTCACTACCCTGTGGGACACCGTTCGGTGTAGGCAACAAATCACACTCATTACACTCATCATTATAAAACATACATTGTAATTTGATCTGTTAGATACATATATTTTTTCGAATAGGTGTTAGTCTGTAATTAAATTTTTAATTTACTCTTTAAGAACCACCCGAGCTACGCCTCGTACGGTCGACAATGCTATTTCCACTTGCCATTCTGTCTGAAGCAGCAAGAAACTATTTCCCGATTGAATAGCTGACTTAATTGTTATTGTAAGTTTTTTATCCTAAGTATTATTGTTATGATTAAAGCTCATGTTGTCCTTCTTCTTTTTGCCACATCGGTGGATATTTAGATTCTCACTTTGTATGCACCTATGGTTAAATTGGATATGTGTTGGAATTTTCAGACTCCAATAATCTTAACGATTTTAATAGGTCTGGTTGTCGATGTTTCTCTGTGGGTCAACTTCAGTTTTTTTGTAAAATTGTTCTCTTTTGGAAGTCACTCGAGTGTTTAATAAATGCCCATTGATGAAACTTATTAAAACAGATTAATCTTTTCCATAAAATCTGTTTTTATTAGGTAATTGAATATCTCCTAGTGTTAGCTAAAAACGGTAAGCATTTGTTTTAATTTATTCACCAGTCATATGTGAGCACCGCATAATTTTCGTGATTCTCAGGAGGATTTCGCGATCGGCCGATCTATTCCATAAGAAAGGAGAGTGGCTGTGCGTGCGAAGCGAGATCTAAACCGCATTTTCTATTCCCTATTCAGATTCAGTTTATCTAAAATAGTCGCAATGCGTTGATGGCTGGCGCGATGATAAAAATAAATAGTAATAACTATGTCGAAAATATCACGGAGAACACGAGAAATCAGTATGTGTGGATTTGTGTCGATGAAGCCATGGATTATAAGGAACATAAAATCATTAATGTTATTATGGCAATTTTAAGTATCTACACATCTACTGTTAATATTTAGTAAACGAGTGTTGCAAACTAACGCGCGAATAAGGAAATTATGGTAAATGCGTTGTATAATGTTAGTGTTAGGGAATTTTTTTATTGTTTGTATCAGACACAGCGGTGTATACACTGTGTCGTAGGATAGACGTAAAAAAAGTGTAATGGACAAACAATTTTCGAATTTTGGAATGGCACTTCAGGAATTAGTATTGATGGTGTAAAAACTATGATATATCAAAAATGAGTTGAATCGGTGTTATACAGGGTGTTTTATAGGTCAATTTATAAAAATCGTCAATAATAAAAGACCTTTATTTTTGAATATATGAAAAAATTTCAATAAAAAAAGTTGCTTAGAATGCAATTTGTGCCTACTTACCAAATTTTAGGAATATAAATTTCTTTACAACCAGCGAAATGCTACATGTCTATTTCAGGGTGCAAATTTTTGTATTTTTTCAGTTTTTCTGCCATAACTTCTTTATTTGACGTTCAATTGTTTTACATTTCGAATTTGGATTCCTCAGAAATTAATACTAAAATATTAAAAACTGAAAACTGCAAAAATGGGCAACCCGTATATTTAAGAGGTTTGGAATTTTTTTCTGGGTGCATAACAACAAAACATTTCAAAAAAAGCATTAAGTTCTGTTCAAGAGTTAATTTAGTAAAAAATAATAACTGCCTTTATTTCGACAGCTTGTATCTCCATTGGGAATTAGGCATTTAAAGGCTTATGTTATTGAATTTATTATCTTTCTGAACCATAGAATTGTACTGATTTACCAAGTACTCTGTATATTTAATTTTTCACTGTAGTAAAACTCTTATTCTTTCAGCAGTTCAACTTGTTATGATATCATCAATTATTACTATTTTTTAAATCCATTAATCGCTTTAACACAATTGTTGATTTACAAAAATAGAAGCAAACACAATTATTTGATTGAATAACATAAACAGTTATGTAAAAAACAGCAATAAACGTTGTACAAGCAGACATTGAAATTGTGGGTGGGCCATGGTCCTCCAGGGTCCTTTAAACACGGTTCAATTAAATCAAATGATTAAGTAAATATTTTGCCTAATTTGGTATACCTCGAATCTCCCTTGGGTCCTAAGGCCCTCCCACACACCTGTTTTTGCTGGGGCGCAATTAAAACCACCAGTTTAAGACTGTAATATGTTTATTTTGAACTTTAATACTCTCTAATTTTGCCATTCGTTTTCATAATAACATTACAACAGTGCTGCTAAAAGTAATAATGTTTATTTCATTTTATTTCCATTTTAATTTAAGTTTGTATTTCAAAATCAACACATTTACGTATATAATACACAGTTGTAAAGTATTTATTTCTACTTTTTATTATTTCAGTTCGGAAAGGTCGGTATCTTCGAATCACAAGGGAGGATGACCACTTTTGTGAAATGAAACATTAACTTGTCTGCCACTGGAATATTCACCAATCTTTATTTTAAACACATTTCGGAATAAACGGTTATAAATAAAAGTTTTCAGTAGTACTTCTCATCATTTAAGCATGGAAAGTTCAGCACCTTTCAGTCAAAAGGGTGGTCCACTTTTAGAAGAAACAATGCAGATTGAAATAGGTGGATGTTTATAATAATAATAATAATAATAATATTTATTGGTCTTTTTGATCATGTACATGATATAAGACAGGTCATTAGAGAATTAAACATAAAATGGAATAATAATAAAGATTACATAATATAAATAATGTTATACTAACAGTCAAAAATATATAAAACAAACAGTTGTATAAGGCACAAACAAACAAAAAAAATATATATACATATATATATATATATATATATATATATATATATATATATATATATATATATATATATATATATATGATATATATATATACATATATACACATATATACACATATACACATATACACACATATACACATATACACATATATACATGTGTATAAACAATTAATTATGATTACTTACACAATATAAATGTTACACTAACAGTCAAAAATGTATAGAACAAACAGTTATATATGACACAAACAACATTATATATCTGTATAACCAAATAATAATGATTACATAATATAAGTAATACATTAACAGTTGAAAATGTATAAAACAAACAGTTATATATGACACAACAAAAAATATATGTGTATGAACGGAATTACAGAAACACAATTATAGCAGAACGCAAAGTATATGCTCACGGATCTACAACTAAGAATTGAAAAAATCATTAAGATTGTAAAATACATGGGTCATCAGGTAACTCTTTAGATTGTTTTTGAAATTGTGTTTATTTCTGGCCTTTTTAATGTTGTCAGGTATCTTATTATATATTTTTATACAGGAGCAGTGTGGTGATTTTTCAAATCTACTACTATGATGTAGTGGGACGCTTAGTTGAGCCGAATATCTCGTACTATAATTATGCTGGTCGTTATTTTTACTAAACAGATTAGAATTATTGTAAACAAACACAGCACTTTTCAATATAAATACACCACAGACAGTTAATATATTTTGAGTTTTGAAAGTTTCCCGACAAGACTCCCTATGCTCTAGATTAAATATTAATCGTAATATACGCTTTTGAATGATTAATACACGGTTTATCTCTACTGCTCTACCCCATAACATTATATTGTAGGAGAGGTGCGAGTGGACCAATGCAAAATATGGTTCTCGTAGAGTAGATACTGAAACGCTTTGTTTTAGTTTAAGTAAAGCATAAAATGAACTATTTAGTGTCTTGCAGACATGATCTATTTGCCGCCTCCATGTAAGCTTTGAGTCCAGGAAAGATCCCAAAAATTTTACATCTTTGGCGACGTTATTGAGAACCAGACGTGGTGCAGTATTTTGAAATGCAACTCTGACCGTTTTATCTTTGTTTAGAATTAGACGGTTTTGATGACACCACTGATTCATTTCTTTATCCACTTGACTGATTGCAGATAGTAGTTCTTCCGGTGTATATGCGGATACTACAATAGATGTGTCGTCGGCAAAATTAATCATGTACCCTGAAGTTGTCAAATCATTTATATATAGAAGAAAAATCAGTGATGCCAAAGTTGAACCCTGTGCTGCACCCATATTGATATTATATGTTTCGGATTGCACATTATTAACATTAACGTAAAGCTGTCTGTGTGATAAAAATGATAGAATCCAGTTTAGAATGTTAGATCTTACGCCTAATCTGTCTAATTTTAAATCTTATGAATTCGATGTCAATGATATCGAAGGCTCGAGAAAGATCAAAGAATAAACCTGACACACACTTGTTTTTTTCTAATTCATTTTGAATATATTGTGTAAAGTGGTACGATGCTGATTCCGTTGATCTCCCTTCACGAAAGCCATGCTGACTGTTTGAGAATAGATTAAATTTGTTACAAAAATTAACAATTCTCTTATACATAACTTTTTCAAATATCTTAGAGAAAACACTGAGAACGGATATAGGTCTATAATTCTGGATATCCATTGGGTCGCCTTTCTTGAATAGAGGTATGATTTTTGCTAATTTTAGAAGTGAAGGAAAACTGCCTAGCTGAACCGAACTATTTATTAATAGCACTAGGGGATGGACTATTGCATTGGACACATATTTTAAAATTTTTACAGAAACGCCATCATATCCACAGGATATTTATAACATATTATTAAAATAGTTTACTGATTCATTTTTTTACTTTATAAGTTGCTGTGATACATAAAGAGGTTCATTTAAATCGCGATATTCAATATTTAACAATAAAAAAGAAGTTGATTTATCAAAGACAAACTTATCACCGAGAAATGTTTGACCCATTTAATAAATATCAGCAGTACAAAAACTGTTATAACTTATTTATTTATGCAATAATAAATATGAAAATAAATTGAATGGTGTAATTATTTACTAAATCAATTATAATTATTTACTGTATTAGCATTTCGGTTTTGCTGGTAATTGTTATAAAACCTACAATTACGGTCAGCATTTAGATATAATTATTATATATAATAATATATATTTATAAGTATTTGTTATTAATAATAATAACAATCCATTAATATAAAAACTTTTATCATTCAGTAAATTAAATCTAATAAATATGTCGACTGAAGCTTTGCACACAATTCTAGGCAGTAGTTTTTTAAATTTGTTGAAAGATCATGGCTAGGGCTCGGTTGATTAAAATTTAATTAATTCTTGGATGTAACAGTTATTTCTATACAGGGTGTTTTGCCTAAGATTTTCATGTTTTACAACTCAACTACTATGAAAATTATCCAATTGAAATTTGATGCAGTTATATGACACACTTATGATACCACAAGCCAAAATTTTTCCTTCTGTTACTCTTAAGCCCACTACACATGTTACGATAAAACTTAGAGATTTATCTGCACAAGCAGATGTGTGCAGTTAAATCGCACCCACAACGTAGATAGGGCAGATAAATCTGTTTGTGCAGATACATCGCTCAATTTAATCGTAACGTGTGTAGCGGCCTTTACGCCATTGCGCCCATGGGGTAAAAATACTGCAATTTGTTATGATGGAAAAAATTTCTGTTTGTGAATTTACTGATAAAACAGTTCCAGACATTCTGTGAATTTCGAAAGTAGCACTCGAGTTGTGTAGTATGGACAGGCTTAACTTTTTATTTTGAAGATTTTTTTAAATACTTAAAAGGTGGCCGTATCTGAATTTTTCTAAAAATAATAATCAAAATTACCTAATGGTAATACATACAGGGTGATGCATATATTAATTATAGTCCAAAAGGAAGCGAATCGTCCCTCAAGAATTGCTAATTGCTCCATTTGTACTATTCATATAAATATTTCTAAATAACTTGTAATTTTTTGTTAATAAATATATAAATGTCATTATGACAAACGACTTGTCATTTTACTTTTGCACTAGTGTTAAAAGTAAATCATGTATCATTTTTAAATTTTAATAATATTACCTTTTTTAATTCAAGTATGCCGTGTTAAAAATTTAGTTTTTGGTGTTTGGAAAAAAATTACTTAGAAATTATTTTTAATATGCGCCTTGTTATTTTATATACACATTTGACAGCGTTTTAAGAAATTTGACCGAACTTGTTGCAGACAATATTGATTTATTATTTATTCTATTAACTTTTTCAATGTACCTTCGTCTTAATACATCAACATCCTCAATTTCCTTATTATATATATATATATATATATATATATATATATATATATATATATATATATATATATATATATATATATATATATATATATATATATATATATATATATATATATTTTTTTATATATATATTATTATATTTTGAAGGAAACAACTATACATCCCACTATTTAGCTTAAATTACCTTCCTTTTTACCTTTTAGAAAATAATTTTTTTTTCATCTTATACTAAGAAAAATACTTTTTTAGAATAAAATATATTGTACACTATATATTTTGAATTAATTTCATCTTCCCTGGTATTTTTATTAAAAAATTTAATAATTTTTACTTTTGTTTTTTTGTTTTCCTCTCCTATTATATATATTTTTTTTTTTTTTTTTTTATAAAAAAAAAAAAAAAAATTTAATTTGTTTTTTATTGTTCCCCATATAAAGTAGTCTAGAGGATTAAGGTCTGGACTACGAGCCGGCCATGAAATTGGAGCACCATTGCCTATCCACACTGTACAATGTTGATTTAAAAATTGGCGTACCAAATTAGTATTATGAGGAGTGCCACATCCTCTTCCATCTACTCAAACTTTAAGTTATTTTTATCTCATAGATCCTCTATTTCATTTCTTAAATAATTTTGGTATTTTCGTTCAACCTCCCCTCTACAAAAATAGGTCAAGTACTCTATTATTTAACATTTCACTATAGAACTCCTCTATTTGTTTAATGGGAATATAAATAATTATCTTCCATAAGTTATTTTTTAATTCAATAAATTTAAAAAATACTTATTTAATATATTTATTTTATTAAGATATTTACTCATCTTTTAGATCCATTTAATTTTTGAAATTGAATTTAGAATAATTATAATTTTTTAATTAAAAATCACATTCAATACCCTAAAATAATAAATTTTTTTATCCTCGTTTAATTTTATAATCAATTATAATTTTAATCCTCAGATACTACAACCACAATATATTAATAACCTTTTTCTCTATTTTTATTTAATATTATTTTATTTAAAAAAATTTAAATTTAAATTTATTAGATAAATAAATTCTGTTCCCCTGTAAGTAATTTAATAATTATAAATATATACTTGTCCCATTCTTTAGTTGGCCCGTAGTAGCATTTAATACTAATTCAATAACAGAAAAAAGTAAAGTTAAAAATAAAACACGTAATATAACTTTATCCTTTAGGTTACTTTTTGTGTTTCACAGGGTTCTATCCTGAAGGTTTAATTTGATTTTTTTCTGACTTAATTAGTTCAGATGAAAACAGTTATTTCCATTGATTAATGTTGTTCATTCCTCTCTTCTCTCAATTTGTGGGTCTCTCATCAATGAACAGTCGTGTTGTTATGATTAAAAAATGCCTTTTTTTTATAATATGTAACCCACCAAACCTTCACTTTTTAGTTATTTTCTACAAAAGGTATAATCAACTCCACAGCAGAAGTATATCAATTTAATATTTATATATAGGAATTATAGGCTATCCTTTCGAGTCAGTCATTCATTACATAATTGGAGTTACAATAGTTCAGTTAATTCGTAGATAACATTGAAGACAGAATAATGGGATTTGTAATAGCATCACTATAGCTATGACTCGTGTTTTTTTTAAATGAATTAATCTATTAAATTGCTAGTCCGCCTCTGTATTATTTTTTGTTCTTGATAAATTATAATAAAACGATCTATTGTAATATCTTATATTTGTTAGTGAGGAACACCTGCTTCACCAGCGCAATTTTTTAAAAGCTCCCATAGAATATTAACATATGCACCAAAGCTAGTGTAACAGGAACAAACTGCACGGAAGTATTACCTTATAATCTCAGATGGAACGGTTCTAACTTTTAGATATAGTTGAGCTGGAATTTCGTGGCAAACTCCTTCATACATTATCAGAAAAGGAAAGACGCAATTTTCTAGTTTTTTTTTCACACAAACATAGCAGCGCTTGCCGCAATTTCCGTATTTAGGATAGAGTTCTTGTGGGTCAAGAATCAGGTAAAATGAAATCGTGTTGTACTAATTAATTGTACTAATTAATTACGGTCCATGTGCAGAAATATTACAGTGACATAAATAAATACGGTGTTGGGAGGGTTGTAATAATGGTCTGTGATCTGATGATCCAGGGTGAATATCTTTATCACTTATATAATGTCGGACTATTTCCACTACCAAGGCCAATCATCGATATCAGGAGACGAGCAACCACCGACCTGGATAGTTTGTCCAACCTCCCATCCGAAGGATAGTATATTCACTACATAATCGCCTATGATGCATAGCTTCCGCAATTTAAGCTGATGTAGAAGCCGTTATAAATCGGATACTGGGTGTGTGCCCTCTAAATGTGTAGCCCTCTCCCACAAAGGGTACCTGGAGGTACCTTCAGGGATACAGGGGGTTGTATTACCAGTGGTGTTAAAAGACTGCTGGACTGGTTTTAACAATCCTAGTTGGACTGTTAAAACTTAAATTATTGTGACTTCTGTCGGTCTTAAACTTTTCATTCCACACTGGAATCATTGTATAACCTTCCAAACACTATCCTTCTCTATCCGTTAATATTTTGGTATGTACACTAATCGACAAGCGAGCGTTGCTATGTCGCTTATATGAGGAAAGAGGTAGAAAAACGTTTCTTACCTTCTCTGATAATTTACTATCAGAGTTGGTCAGGACATTTTGGACCAACTTATCGCTATATAAAATGCACTAAATTTGACAGTTAAACCCCTTCCCCCAATGCGACTATGGCGCAGAGCGACAAACAGTGCATCACATATCACATTATACAGGAGTGCCACCTGAGAGTCTACAGACGAATCTCAAAGGACTTCCTCTCCGTGATGCCAACATCGATTGAATATATGAAAGTTATAGAATTATGACTATATCATACTATTTGTTTTACTGTTTCATATACTTTTAATTCCTTGTTTTTATAATTGCAAATTAATCTTTCTAATCTTAACATACGAATTATTAATGAGCTAATTCTGTGCAGTTCGTATCCACCCAAGCTGCCTCGCAACCAATAGAAGCTTATAGTGGTCAGCCAAAGTGCACAATGGTTAGCTGTGTGGGCGAGATACGGATCAGAGATTCAATAGATAAAGATAAAGAGTCATTACACTACAAAAGCACGGGCAAGAGTACCCAAAGGCCAAAAGGATTCGGAAAAGTGTGCGTTGCATATTACCAACGCCATAAATGAATGATTTACGACACCGTATTTCATGGAAATTAAATTTATTGTTTTATTATTAAATTATCTAATTGAACTGCATAATCGTTAAGGACAAAATACTCCATATTGTTTACTTTAGGCTATGGTAGTAAATGTTTATTACATAATATAAATGTTTAAAAATGTAGTCAAGCTCATGAACGTTATGAATAAAAATATATCATATTATTATTATTTATTACCATGTAGATTTTAGTATTACTATATTATATATGTATTATCGCATTTTAAATTTACTATAGACATTTATGTTTATTTCAATTATATCAATTGTTTAAAAAAATAGTAGATCTATAATAACCTTTTCTTCTATTCATCGCTACAGTGGAAAATTAACATAACCGCCAAAAATTCAATATCGACATTTCAAGACAGAGTTAAATATTTATTAAAAAAATTATGAAACTAAGAATCCTTTGGAAAAAAGTGAATGTGTTGTGACAATTATTATTGTAGCAATTAAAAGTGCCATTTTAGAAGGAATAATATGTATGGTTGAGGCTGGTACTTTACGTAAAGAAGTTTCGTTAACAGAGCTTGGAGGCGACACCAAATAAACAGCTTTCCGTAGTATACCTATGAAGAAGCATACCGTAGAGTCACAACCCCCAGCGGTAGATCGGTTTTAAAGAAGTGTTCCTCAAGAAAGAAAAACGAATGCAACACAGCGAAAATACGCATTACAAGTTATAAGAGGTATCTACATATCAACGTCAAGAACAACAGTGGCAGAAAACGGCCATTTGCTGACAAAGTGAATAAACTCATAGGTGAATTCCCGGATTTATTCTGTGATGGTGCTAAAATAATTTGTAAAGTGTGCGAGAAAGATTTGATGTGCTGGGATAAGCGTGATTGTGGACTTCACGTAAATAGTGTACACCATAAAAATAGAAGAATGGCGTGCCTTCGACAACACAGTTTATCTTTGATTTACTATTAATGCTGATTGTCTGTGATGTTCCGCTGCACATACTCAATAAGCAATCATTTCGAGACTTCTGGAATAAATACAATGCCCAGGTGAAGTTACCAAGTCGCACAACGTTATGTAACTATCTACCAACTGTACACGTAGACATGGTAAATAAGATGAAATGTGAATTAAAAAATACACAGCTGTGGTTATCTGTTGATGAGACAACAGATTGTAAAAAAAATTCTATTTTAAATGTTATAGTACGAGTACTGGACCCTCTTAAACTGACAGTTCCAATGTTACTAGTTAGCAAAAGACTAAGACAGTGTACTAGCGAAACAATTACCAGGGTGGTGCTGGAGACGTTAGAAAAATTTGAACTGTTAAAAAGTCAAGTGTTGATGTTTGTGACTGATGGCGCCATGACAATGCGTTCGGTAGGCTATTCTTTGCAAGAACAAGGTTGTACGTTTATACATGTTACGTGTAAAGCGCATGCTTTACATCTTGTGGCAGAAACTATTCGAAAAGGTTTTCTAGAGGTGGATGCATTAATAGCAAGTACAAGAAAAGTGTTTCTTAAATCTCCTAAACGTCTCCGTGCATTTCACAGCAAGTGTCCCGGTATTCCTGAACCACCACAGCCGATTCTTACACGTTGGGGAACATGGTTGCAGGCAGCTTTTCATTATGTTGAATATTTCCAACAAATAAAAGCTGTGATACTACAATTCAATCCAGATGAGGCTGCAGCTATTAAGGAAAACCAGACAAAATTCGAAGATATTTCCATTGAAACAGCTTTAAAAAATATTGCGAAGAATTATAAACCATTACATGAAAGCATAAAAAATTAGAAAACAGTGCGTTGTCGTTAGCGGAGTCACTGCAAATAATGGACGAAGTAAATCTACGGGTACACGATATAGGTGACGCAACAAATGAGCGCGTTAAAGAAAAGTTCGCAAGTGTATTAAATAAAGACACCGGTTTTACCTAATTAATACAAGTATGTGATGGTGCAGCCCCAGATCCGTTAAGTCCGTTCAAAGGCTATTTTACGTATGCGTGTATTACATCAGTAGATGTCGAACGGTCGTTTTCAAAATATAAGAATATATTTTCACCATGGAGACAACCATAGAAACATACCTGATGCTGCAACATGGCTACACATCTTCTCCAGTTTGTGATAAGCAAGCTAGTTCATCAAGCTAGTTAAGAGGGTAAGTTTTACATCCATTGTTATAAATTGTAACAGTTTATTGTTTCTCGTATTAGTTAATTTCGCGTACGACACCGTCCCACAGAACATTTTTTGATAGCCCTACTTATATTTAATAAAGTGATTAAAGTAGATTTCTAGGAACTAAAATTGTTTAATTAAATTTTTTATAACTACAATTTTTCGATTTAATATGGTTGTTACTGTGTCTTTTGTAGCGATGAGGACACGTCCTATCTCTCACCACAGAGTCGCGTTCTATTCCCGGTCGAGAAGCTGGAATTTTTTTCTAAAGTAGAAATTAATCCTAGCGTATTTGCATATTGGGTGTGTGTTTATAGTTTCTAAATATGTAGCCTCATCCCGCACAAAGTACTTTAAAGTTAGGGATAAAGGAAGTTGTATTACCTTCGTTTAATTTAATGATTTAGTTCGAATTAATTCTTCCATGGTACCATGGTAACGCGCTCTGCTTTCACTGGTCAATTTCAATTTCTTTAGAGGCGATCAAGTGTCCGCTCATTGAACAACAATGCACTCACTACAAGATTCGTTACTTTATACCCGCAAGCATTGGTTGTTTCGTCCACGCTAAGCCAGATGTATTTCCCATTAAGCTCAGAAGAAATGTTCACTCCGTTGAAAATATTTTTTCTTAGTGTAGACTCCGAAGGCACGTTAACATTGCTATATTTGCCACTAATACATTTTTCCCAAAAATTGTCTAGTTTCGACCATGGTATGTTACATCCTATCATAAATTACACTAAATCTAAGTTAAAATTACGTTGCATGTCACTGTAAGTAAAGCCACCTACGCTCCGTTTATGGTTTTCTGAGGAAATATGTCTATTAATATTTGTGTTGCATGACCACGAAATTGATTTGTCACATCTAGTGTATTACAATTATTGTCTACCATCAAATTGTAAATCGGTAATATCGCGAATCCAAGAATTTCCTCTAGCTTCCGTCGGTTTAGTAAACTGTGATATTTTAACTGCGCGTTTTTAGTACCTACGTCCGAATGAATACACGTTATGTAAGATATTGTTTGATCGTGTTATGTTTTTCCCTCCACGCAGTAATGTAAATTACTAGTATACTGCAATTTAAAAGAATCTATTATACATTACGTTTTTATTTAATATAGTGCATTCCACGACAAAACTAAGTTGCGCATTAACATTGTAAAATTAAAAGTTTGAGAATATATTTTATCATCCGTAAAAGTCATCCCTGGAATCCGATCGGTAAATCCGACCTCTGGTCATACGACCGCTCGCTACAAAGCAATTACATTTTAGCGTGTGTGCAAATTAACGATGAGTCAAGAATAACTTTTAAGATATTCCCTAGCACACGAATAACTTTGCTCGTAACGAATGATTCAGAAAAGAAACTATCTTTCCACTGCTGAAAAAATTTTTTAAGATTCATCGATTCACTTAAAAGTTATTATGGGCTATCAAATTCTGCTAATTCTTTAGGTGAACCACGTTGAGTGACTATCAGTTTACCTGTAAAAACAATGAGTTTTTATCGAAGTAATGAACTACATCAGACTAGTCGTTCAGTTTCTGAATCAGTGGTATCTGATTGATGAGGTGGAGCTCTATTAACTCACCAATTTTAAGTTGTACTGATATTCCAATCGAAAAAGACAAAAAACAAACCGATGAACAAGCAACTTGATCGGTTATAATTTTTTATAGATACATCTTTGAAGTGCTGCACCGGCTTAACCGTAATAAAGGTGTACTTTTACAATGGAAACGTGCACCGGATTCGAACCCGCTGTATAGTTTGCCCATCTTGAACTAATTAATTCCGATATCTAGCATTCCAATGGGGGCAACCGGCCGATGAATACAATACACGCGCTCTAGTAGCGCACATTGACCAACAAAGACTATTCTTACAGGTAATTATTGCCGGGAGCAATGAGGTTCAAGAGAAATAACAATAAGTCGTCTTGATAGATCTTTTACTTGGGGATGGCAATATCTGGATCAGAAATAGATTCTTAACTTAATAAAACTGTTTAATTATAGTAAACTGCTACTCAAAATTGCAACTGCAGAATAAAAAGATCATCGGTAAAAAAAATGGTATCTCCATAAAGAACGACGTTAGGCTAAAAACAGAAAAAAACTTCTCAGGGTATTAGCTTAAGGATAAAAGCTGAGTAATTAAAATAATCCGCAACGATTATACGAATTGTTAAATTTTTTAGAAAATGCAACAGTCCGAAAATCGCCTTAACATTTGAGATAAGTTGTTGTTATTATGGTTTAAATAAATAAAATCTGCTTCAATTTATGTCATTCATTGTTTTAGATAATAAATATAGTTTAAAAAACTAAAAAACACGCTTTTAAATAATACTAGTATTATTGTGAAAAAAGCGTGGGTTGCTCGATATACGAAAAATATGGCACAAAGCGCCCCACGCTTTTTTTCACAATAATACTAGTATTTTTCGTTCATTATTGTTTTCAGTTTATATTAATAATTATTTTTCACTTTTTTAGTTTGATGTGCTTTAAAAGCGTGTTTTTTAGTTTTTTTTAAACTATATTTATATTGCTTATTGATGCTGATATTATAATAATATTACGATCCAACAGACACTTCTGAAAAAAAAAATATATTTTTTTGGGATTTGAACTCACGCCCGAGGAGTCCGTCGTTTCGCGTCGACTAAGACTTGCGCCTTAGCTCGCTCGGTCAACGAACAAACTGAGAATCACGGAATATACTAACAGTAATAAGCCACTTGCTCTCACGCAGAGGATACGTGAGGAAATTAATTATTTAATTCCTGCGATCCTGATCAGGATAATGATATAAACTTATCAAATTATTGTATTGTTACCGGTTCTTCGTAAGTGTACAAAGTTTCAATTAAATCTGTCCGTTTAAAGTGGGTCAATATCGAGTCCAAAGAGTCGGTTACAAACAAACAAACATACAGGTGAAGCTAATAAAAGCGTGTTAAAAAAGTGGGGTAAAGGATTCATAACCGTATTAGTACGATAATAAAGATCTTAACGAAACTCAAATTAATTTAACAACACGGACATAGATAATAGTTATTTATGTACCAAGAGTATAAAGAAGCTTTTATGACCCACGGCGTAAAAATACACGATAAGGGCTATAAACACTGGTTATGTTCGAGGTGCATAAACAATTCTATGTACGACCAGTCTTAATATATAATATACAATATATAATATGTCGGCATCTTGCAAATTCTACATGAGAATTGTCAATCTGTTAAATTTTGACATTCCATGAAAATGACAATCGTATTGTCACACTGACAGGCAGGAATTTGGATTTGAATTTGTATTGAAAATAAATGCAAGCAACCAAGCAGCAACGTAAATAATTGTAATTTTATAGCAAGAATCATATCCTTTTGTCAAAGTGTTTTGTGTTTCTTGATTGAACTGGAAATGGCAGAGGATGGAAATTAATTTTCCAGTACCCCATCAGAAATTATCCAAGCAACAAAGGCTCTAAACCAATAGCTTGGTTTAGAGTGTTGTTTTCTGATTCTATATCAATGATTTTTTCTAAACAATCTAATAATTCTGTTCGATAGGTATAAACAGTCTCTATGCACATTTTAATAAAATTCCATCGTGTTGGAGCCGCTTTAGGTAATCTCACCTTAACAACATTATCTAACACGGCTGTTCTTTTTGGCGATTTTCCAAAGAATAATGAAAAGCTGTGTAAATTAGCAAAAAAATTGTTATGCTTTTATCCTGACTTGATGCTTTTTGTAAAATTAAATTTAGTTGATTAGCGTAACAATGAATAAAATTTGCTGAAAGATAACTTTATTTAATTTTAGATTGTACACCTCCAAAAGCACCACTCATTACTGATGCTCCATCGTAACTTTGTGCTATCAATTTTTCAGAACTTTCATTAATTTTCAGACATTCTAACTCTTTTAAAATTACATCTGTCAAATGCTGCGATGTCGTTCCTTGAGGCTAAATAAATTTCCAAAATCTCTCACATACAACACCGTCTAAAACGTATCTAAACACAAAAACTACTTGTACTTTATTGGAACTATCTATTATTTTATTTAAAATATATCTATTTTTAGAAACATTTTCGTTGTAAGCTTTTAAACTTTTTCTATAGGCACTGTCTAACTGCATTCTAATATCAACTGTACCAAGTGTTGCTAGACTACAACAGTTATTCATATGACTTGATGCAAGCGAATGTTTCTGTATTTTATTTTTAAATGTTTCAAGTCAGTTACACCTATTTTGGACTATATAGGATCAGGATCATCACCAAATAACAGGCACGGGAAACAAAAAAAATTCATTTTTTACGTCGCATCCGCAAATCCACTCGGATAAATCGTACATTGAATTTCGAAAATACCTATTAACTTCTTTTTTCTCATCAAGAGATGTTTGTTTTATCGTCATATTAGGTTTTGGACGGCCACCACCTTTGAATTTCACTCGGTCTTCATAACCCAATCCATTTTTCAGTTTTAATATATTTTGTACAACACTCATATTTAATAGTAAACACCAAAAACACTGTTTTACTTAATTTCACTACAAGTAGAGATTTACTAATAAAATGTTCACAAATAAAAACATTAAAAACAACGCGACAGAATTTACCGACCAACGCGTACCTAGTCAGCATTAAGACTGCTCTACTAGCGAACTTCGTGCGTTACCATTTCCGTAAAATGTGTCAGGGACATTGTCCCCGCCAGTGTTTTCTGTCTCTTTTGCTTTATGACTATTCGCACATAAGTCTATTTCACTTTAATTCGTTGTACATTCGGTCCGTAGCTAGCTTTGAGTACAAGTTGTGGATTGACCCAAGATTTTTAAATTCTATATATGAACAATGTAATGAATATGAATGTAGCGGCTCGATATTTGAATAGTATTGTACATAGAATGAACTAGAAACTTTAATATATTTTTTAAGAATATTAAAAATATATATATTATATATTTTTAAACTTCAGAAAATGAATAGCTCTATTCTTTTATTTGTATGTGGGAGGTCATTGACCAAATGACCCTATAGAAGAACCGCCAGTGTTCATTTGTTATATCACTCTGTGTTGTTTGGGAAAATGAAACATTTAGTGACTTACGTTCCTATAAACTTCTTTAATTTGTCTTGGCCTGCTGAGTAATGTCCCCCAAACTTTAAAACACCCTGTATACATTTTGTAAAGCGCCATTTACATTTTTTTTCGTAAAATAATATTGTATACAATATACACTAATATAGGCTATAGACAACTTTTTTCACGACTATAAATTTTCGATTGCATCAACATAGGTATGTTTTTTTGTTAAAAAAAAATTGACATGGCATAATAAATTTTTTACGCTAAATTGCTTTTGTAAATTTTTACTAATCCAACTATAATAGTAGGATAAGATGATATATGATAGTTTTAACTGTAAACCATCCTCAACCATTACTAATTTTTTGCTGTGTTTTGCGTACATATGATTTACCATCTATAATAAAAAATGCAATGATTCTCCTCCACTTTTGCCATTCCAGATCATTATTTTGCAGCCTGTGGTTTTGTTCAAACAAACGGTAATAATGTTTAGATAGCTCTAGTAGCATAGGCGTCTCACATGTATTATCAATGAAACATGTAATATAAGAAACAAACCCAATTTAAATGATGAAGACAGTTTTTACCAAAAAAGTAATAATCAGTAAATTTTTCCATGTTCTAACAACTGAACATATAATTTTATTGTGAGGCAATTGAAATACAAAAAATAGGTATATATATATACAGGTCGCTTCATTTAAAATATCAGAGGTTAGCTAAAAGAGTCGCTAATCAATTGGCTTTTTTTATTAATGCCAAATATGATGAGCCCCTACAACTCTTATTTAAAACGCTTTTTTTCTATTTTTTTAAACAGATTCGGAAACTTAAATCAAAACATATATTATAACCAGGGAAAGGAAACTAGACTGGAGTCCAGGATCGGTACTGCCTCATTTTGTTTAGAGAAGGACTTACGTAGACAAATAAAAGCAAAAGTATAAAATAAATAATGAAACACATATAGCTTGATGCAATATATTATTCAGAATGACTGAAATCTGTCATCGCATAAGCATATATGATCACAACTAATAATTCGTTCTGCATTCGTGGCTGTTAAATTTGAGCAGTTTGGTATGTACATATGTGTACCTTAGATCCAAATTACGGTTTTGCAAAAATTTAAAAACATGCGTTTTATGTTATTCAAATATTATAAGAATGCATTGTTTACCAGACTATTTAGCCAATGAGATGCGTAAGTTAGTATTTTGCACGGTAAAGTATGTATTAAAATCTACTCGGTATTTTTTTGCTTTGGTCAGATGCATAACTGAGTATTTGCTATTAACCAATCATGGTGTAGTTCTATGTACCCCGTGGACTAACAAGGTCTTGATAAAGTTGAATTGAATGAACTTGAATGTATTTTTAATAAATTAAATGTTTTTAAATAACCAGTAACTATTTTTTTTATCACAGCTCTTCAAATTTTACAACATCCCAAATTACGACGGTTTTTAATAGGTAGCTATTTTGCAAGTGTATTACAAAGTATGAAAAGTGTGCTGCAACTTAAATTTGTTTTTTTAATAATCAAACAACTGATGAAAGTTGTTTGTCCACGACTATTAAATAATGTACTCATTATGTATGTGTTTCCAAGGATAATGCTATCCATTATTCCCTGCAGTGAATAATGATTTCATTATTCATTAGTGAATAATGAGGATAGTCAGTTGTTTATAAGAAATCACGTTAGTAACTTAACTAAAAATGTAAAATGTCAAAATTGTAGCAACCAAAAGACAAGTGTTGTCTCCCTAAGATTTCTAGGAAGCACTCAAATGGTACATACCGAAAAGGTACTTCAATGAACACTTAGAAACTATGTTAGTAAGTTTTTATCAAAGCATCATCTATTAGCAACACGCGGCAATCTCCAATATTGTTTTTGAAACCGTTTACCTGCATGCCTACATACTATATTATTTTATTAATAAGCCATGATGTGGAGGTTTGAGCGAAAATATGAGATAAAAATAAGTAAATGCTATTAAAGAAAATATTCGAAATGAGTTAACACTTTTCCTACCTATGTTAGCTTCATGTTGTGGGCCTGCTCCTGAATTCTGGTAGGTGGCAGCGGTCTGTAGGGGGTTCTGTGTGATGTAAGTCGAACACTGCAAGCTTGAGATATTGAGTCACTTTCCACAAAATTTCCGTGAAAAATGGTGAGCGAGATAATTAATATTTTTGAGAAAAAAACACAAACACGTATTGAGAGAGTGAATTCAACATTCGAAGTGTTTCTTCGTGTCACCTCGGCATTCACGTAGAAGTGCCGAGAGGTAGGGATTTGTGAAACCAAGTAATGGCGCGACATGAATACAAAAAAAAATTAGACCTATTTCATGACATTAAGATAATAATAATGAAAAAAAAAATATATATTCAAAAACTTAAATACCAAAGGACTAATAAAAGGAGATCAGGGAATACAGAACACATGACTATGCGTCAAAGCGTAATTTGTTGTGACGTCAAAATTTGTGCGTCATATTTATCTCGTTCATTTAAGTTTATTAGTTGTTTAAAATAAAAAAAGTGAAATTATGGATACCGATAGAAAATATGACATTACCAAAGCTGCTGAAATCACCTCTTTGACTATATTGCCAGAAAAATCGAGAAAACTGTATATTTCAGTATACAAATGTTTTATGGATTGGAGAATTGCCAAAAATGCTAATTCGTTCTCAGAATCAGTTCTATTGGTGTACTTTTCCGGACTATCCACAAAATATAAATTGTCCACATTGTGAACTCATTATTCTATGAGGAGAAGTACGCTTTATATAAATAACGGCATCGAAATAGAAAATTACGGTAAACTGCCTGCACTTTTGAAGCGAAAGTCGGAAGGCTTTGTACCCAAAAAAGCTAACACTTTTACACCAGAAAATATAAATAAATTTCATACTGATGCATCTGACGAAAAGTATCTTGTGAATAATAGCCATCATTATAGGCCAGTTGAGTAATATACCATTTACTGTCTTATTGGTATTTGTAAATTTTATCTTCAAAACTTGGTTTTTGCATAAGTCAGATGCAAAACTTGGTTTTTGCATCCCTTAACTGTAATTATTTCTCAATATTATGTGATTTTTAGTAAAAATTCAATTTTTTTATCGTAAATGATTACAGTGCTATTTTCAATTTTTTCTACATTGTATCAAACATTTCTTATATGTTCATAAATTAGAGTACATGTTAATATGTAAAATTTATTGTTCAAATTACCTTTCCAGTAGTATTACAAAAACAAACATAACACTGAGCAGTCTGATCTATATATGCACAGTCACCACCTTCCTTGATGCTCTCTTTCTGACACGCCTCACTACATATAGTGCCAAAAAGGGTGCATATCAGAAGGTGGTGACTTTAACCGATTCCGATCGTCCATAAGTGAACGCAAACATATCAATTAATTTAATTATACAAAGACTTTAAAAAGTATGATTTTTTATGTAATTGCCGGTTCTGAAAACTGGCAAATGTCTCCGGCCCCTGATTATAACACTGTACCAATTTAGGGAATTTGGATGTCATTCCAGGGACGGATTTAAATCTAATAATGAATTCCGAAAAACGTGTGATTTTGCCAGTATTCTTACAAATTAATTAGTTAATATTTTGGATGTAAAACCGCCACCGATGAGCGGTCATCAACCACTGAGAATTATATTCCCGAAACAAAGCATATTGTTAGTCGACTACCTGCTGGATTGACCCTCTATTTAGTAGGAAGGGGTTATTTTGTAGACATTATTTAGCAATTTTGTTCAGTGCGACAAATTTCAAGCTGGATATCTGTTGTGTGTACTGCGAGTATAAAGAAATTTTTTTATTCAATATTTTCCGTTTAGTGTAGTGCGTTAGTGGAAGTAAAGAATGGCGAGGTAGTCCGCGTCTTCAGAAACAATACGTTGTTACATAACGTGTATGACTTTGGACTGTTACATGCGTAAATCAGCTGTGACGAAACATGTGTAGTCGAAAAAATACCAAACGTTTATTGGCGGAAGAACTGTTATGTAACGAACTTTACAAAATAAATACTGTTTATGGTACTGTTTGTCCCTGTTTTGCAGTTTGCTCCTGTTACTTACGTCATGACATCCAAATTCCTTATATGCAGACTACCCGTATATATTTTTCGTAAACTTTTTAACCATGTTTAATAATTTCAATGCATACTATGATCCGTTAATATATTTGTGTTCGTTGAACATAGGATCCTTTTGGAAACAAAACAAATCAATTAGATATATTTTAAAATTACTATTTTCAAATTGAAAACTGTTTAAGGCACGTCGCTGTCTATGTAACGGAATCTTAAAAGCTACTAAATTGCTTTCCGATTTGTAAAACTCAGATGTTATATTAAGATTACAATAAATCAGTCTACGAGAACTCGTATTGGTCCGTGGATCCTTAAACTGCCTGATTTGCGTTGTTTGTTTGAATTTTGGAGTAGAAAAAATTACACGCTTTACTTAATCTAGAGAGACTACTGGTAATGATTATCTGACTATAGTCAGTAATTGAGCGGCTTCATAATAAATTATATTGATTTAAGTTATATCTTTAAAACAGTGGCAAAAGTGATTTGGAAAACGAAGAAAGTGCGAGGGAACATTGTAGAATATCATAAATAAATATTAACGTCTGATAGTTTTTTTTGTGGGGGGGTGGATTTCGGTCAGGTATAACTAATTTTATTTTCTTTTATGACGTTTCGGTTTATTACACCATCCTCAGAGAACTACAATTAATATAATATTTTAAACACTCAGTTATGGTTATTTTACATTACAATTTACTTACACTATTAATTATTAGGTATCTGTTTTAAATTTTGTTACATGTTATTGGATTGTCTGTTTTAACGCAACTGAGATATTTTAACATGGTGTGTAGGCTCTTCAAGTTTTGTTTATGTTACAGAGATAACTTTGGAAATGTATACATATGATTTACTGTAGGTGTTTTGCTTAAATAGTGAGTATATAATCAGATATTTTATTTCAAGAATTACTATTTTGTATCGGTAAGATGTAACAATTGAATTCATGTTGTGATGTACCCCAATCATTTAATTAAGTTAAAATAGTTTTCGCTTACCTTTTCTATATCAGTGCGATTGTTTATGGCGCTGGTATGTCTTTATTTGCAGCATTTCATGTATGTTTCTCCAGTTATAGTTAGGTTCTTTTTCTAATATTTGTATGTTGTTAAAATTAAATCGGTAGTTTTGTTCTATGGCGTGTTTGGCTAGTGCTGTCGTGTTTTGGTTTTGAGTTTTTATGCTATATTTGTGTGTGTATACTCTTTTATGTAGACATTGTTTTGATTGACCTATATAGGTACCATTACAGTCGTTGTAGTCTATCTTGTATATAGTGTTAGTTTCGTCTTCGGTTGGTAGTCTAGGTTTAAGTTTTGTGAAAAATTTTTGTGTGGTATTGTATGGTTTATGGGCTATTTTTATATTATGTTGTTTAAATATATATTTAACTGTTAAATCTAAGAAGTTTATGCTATTGTTTTGTTCTATTTCCTTAGTGAATTGTAACCTTGAGTGATAATTATTGAAAATATTAACCGTATATTCTTTTGTCTTTTGGTAAGCAAATAATGCAGTCATCTATATATCTTTTGTAGAATTTTGGTTTATAGTTTAGTGATTTTAATACTTTATTTTCTAGTTCTTCCAATACTAAATTTGCTATAATGGCCGATATAGGTGACCCCATGGCGGTTCCGAAAAATTGTGAGAAGAATTAATTATTGTACGTGAAATATGTAGAGGTTAGAGATAAGGTTATTGCTTTGATAAATTCGTCTTG
Organism: Rhamnusium bicolor; assembly: GCA_029963845.1. NCBI lineage: Eukaryota > Metazoa > Arthropoda > Insecta > Coleoptera > Cerambycidae > Rhamnusium > Rhamnusium bicolor. The sequence continues at coordinate 622,310 of JANEYF010003421.1, read as the reverse complement.
GGTAATGGATGAATATTTACTGATTTCGGACCATACATTTTTTATATATTCTATTGTTAAATCTGTTGGAATATTAGTATATAGTGAGGTAACATCAAGTGAAATAATGATGTGATCTCTGGGAACTGTCTGGTTTATTATAAATTCACAAAATTGTCATGAGTCTTTAACAAAGGATTCAGTTTCTCCTAAAACGTTACTTAGTATCTTAGATAAAAACTGTGAAGGATTATGTGTGGGACTATTTATATTACTTACTATTGGTCTTAATGGAATATTTTCTTTATGCAGTTTTGGTAGGACGTATATGAAGGGAACATGGCCATTGTGACAAATAAGTTCATTTTTTTGTTGTTCATTAATTAGGTTTTTTCTGCGCCATGACTTAATGAGGTCATTAAGCTTATTTTGAATTTTTTTTTGTTGGGTTGTGATTTTCTTTTCTGTATGTTTTTTCGTCATTAAGCATATTATTAATTTTTCTCTCATACTCTGTTTTATACATAATTACTGTCTTATTACATTTGTCGGCTGTTAGTGTAAAAATATTTGAATTTTCTGTTAAAAATTTTTTTGTTTCTTTAATGTAATTGTTTAATTGGTTTTTGGTTCTATTATTTTTTTTTAGTTTATTTTTATAATTTGTAAGTATATTACAGATTTCGTTTCTAATTTCGATTTTATTTCCGTTGTTAATATTTTTAAACCTTATTCTACACTTGCAATTATTTTATCGACAGGAAAAGTATTACAACGTAGAGAGAATTTTGTACCCAGAGTTAATAAGTATTTTACATTATTAGGTATTGTTATTTTTGTTAAATTTTTAAGCCAGTTTTGGTTAATTACAAGTGGTTCTGATTTGATTCTTGTGTTCATTAGGCTATTGATTTCTTTAATGTGTTTGGTTTCTGTGTTTGTAAATATGGTTTCTGTCTTTTCATTTAGTTTTTTGTAAAAGTCGTGTAGATAAGCGTTGTCGTAAAAGGTTTTTAATTTTGATTCGTTTTTGTTTATTTCTCTCTCTCGGTTAGTTTTTTCTGTGAGTATGCGTCACTGATGCAGAGATTTAAGCATTGAATATAAAAAACTGAGAGTATATTAAGATATTTTGATTTCAGTTTTTCGCTATGAAACATGTAAGTTTTAGGGTTGATTTTTAAAAATATTTTAAAAATTTACAATTAACCCCCAATTTTTTTAACAATTATGTTCATACCATATTTCATTTATTTCACTTTTATTCGATTCAAATAAAATTTCGATAAACAAATAATTTGTTATGATCCACAGATTTAGAATTCAACTGACACATTATTTCGATACTTTTTTTCTATTCGATAAGAAAATGTATTCGATATATATATATATATCTATAAATAATTATAGACAATATTTTACAAGATTTTAAACATCAGAATCATGGCAGCTGTTATTATTTTTGTAAATAGTTTGACTGAATTAGAATTGAAATAAATATGAATCAACAGTTGTTTATTGGTTAAAACAACACTGTGATCGATTTTATGCATTTCAAGCTGTCTTCCACCTTATTTATATAAATATATAAAGTCGTTGGATGTCATACTAGTAATAAGGAAACATCTGTATTTGCATTATTTGCATTATCTATAAATATCAGGCATGAAAAAATGGAAGCGGGCTTGCATTGATTGAATGTTGTTGCACACCGTCAGTACTGCACTATAGTTAATGTACTTCATGACTACAGACACCTTTTTATTGGTACTGACAATAAGATAGATGGGCTGCACACATAGCTACTAATCAATCACGTCTTAATTTTTTCCTAATGGGTTTCACAGGTGGTCGGCCTGTCTATAAAGTGAAACTAAATTATTTTGTAAAGGTAAGGGGTCTTGTCTCATCAATATCCCGTTTAGGACAAACTTCCTGGAGCTAGGGTACGACTTCTGTTAACTGCCTGTTTAACTAATCATCTTTGTGATGTCACAGAATGTGAAAAAAACAATTACTTATTTTGCTGTAAGTATGCAAATGAGGTTAATTAGGTCTGGATTAATTATTTAATAATAGGGTACAATCATACCATTTTTCATTTTTATAATTATTATGAAAGTGTAACACAGTTATTTTGCAACAGCTTGCAATGTATTATCCCTAAATCAAGTACTCATACGATAGACAAACAAGCTCATTTTTGTAAAGCCAGAGACAAGGAAGTTGCTTATTCAGGTGATTAAGGTTTTATTTGTAATAAAATTGTCAATAAAGTGTTCAAAATTTGAACAAAGAAATCCTCTTCATCAAGGGCTTCTTGCATGCAAGGTAGTGTAGTAAAATTTGAAAAACGCTTTTCTAAAAACGACCAAATTCACATATAAGTTTCAGTAAAATTTAGTAGGCTGTGGTTTAAAACAAATAATAAGCATTACTGACAGTTGACGGTTGTTTACTAAATGGTAGTGTCATTATTGTAAATTGTTCAAGAATACTTATTATTGCTGTTCAAGAGTGTGATTATGGCAAAATGGCTCACAAATTCTCAAATGAAGAAGAATTAGATATGTTAGAATATTATTTAAAAGTAATAGAAATTCGTAAAACGCATCGACTTCCTATCTAGAAACATTTCTGGAGATAATGCAACATCACTTTTTGGAAGAATTATAAGCAATTTGTTAAATTACGGGAGTTTTAATAATAAAAGAGCCCGATATGATATTGATAACAAATACTATTCTCCAAGCTGTTAACAATAATCCTGGCAAATCAGTGCGGCGAATTGCAGGCGAAACAAATATTCCTAAGATAACTATACACAAGACGTTAAAACAAAGGAAATATCACACACAAACCTATGATTTTCCAATTTTTAAACAATAATGATTTTGGTAGAAGACTTGAATTTTGTCGCTGATTTAATCAGAAATGCGAATAATAACCTGATTTTCAACCGAGAGTTATATGGACCGATGAAAGTCGTTTTACAAATTGTGGAATCTTTAAAAAGCACAATTATCACCACTGGGCCACAGAAAATCCAAAGAAGATTCCAAACTAGATTTGAATTCGATGTTTGGTACGGCATGATAGGTATTACCTTTTTCCTTCTATTCTACTCCTATGATCTGCCTACAACTCTTTCCTTAATTATTATTTTTAGATCACCATTTAATTGATCTATTAATTTTTCACAACCATTTAACAGGAGCAGCCTATCGTGAACTTCTTCAGTATTGTGGCCTCCCCGCTCGTCCGATATAACCCCTCCTGATTTTTGATTGTGGGATACGGTGAAAAATAAAGTGTATGATATTGAAAGCCCGGAAATTATCGATATTTTTGAAGGCAGAGTTAGGGACGTTTTCAGGACAATAAATGCAATATTCTCAGAAAAATAGTCAGCTCAGTTAGGCGTAGAATCCAAAAATATATTCAACTAAATGGAGGTCATATTGAACAGTTTTATTAAATGTTCTTACTTCTTTACTATTATTTCTTCTATTATGTTAATTTGCTGTTATTAAACAAATTTCTTCATATCGATTATGTACAGAGTGGCCCATTTTCTAGCCTCATCACTGGGATCTTGGAAACCGCAAGAGATACAGGATCGGCTAAATTATGGCAAAGTTGCGCAATTTGATGCTTATCAAAATGCTGTGTTGGGATTTGGAAAATTCCGAATATTTTCTTGAAATATCCGGAAAAAAAACGAAATTTCATAAAAAAATCTTATTTCTTTCTGACGTTATTTGAAAACAAATTTTAAGACGAATAACACTTCCCCATTGCTACTTTTATCCTCTACAAGATGGCGCTATCAAATTTGAAATCAGACGTTTCGTCTTCCAGAAACCATCATTAATTTATTTTTTTTAAATATGGACCGGGATTTGTTATTTTATTTTTGTTACCTTTGGACGACCTAAATGCTATGAACCATCACAAATTTTGACTTTCTAACGTTTCGATGACAAAAACTGACATTTTCCGTATTTAAAAAAAAATAATTAATACGGCACTGTTTTTAAAACAAATTATTCTTTCAAAATTCTAAATTTGTTAGCTAGGTAAAAATAAATATCTAAATTTATGATACTGATGAAAGTTGTATTAAAAGCGGATAAAAAAGTCATTATAATTATAACTGAAGCACTTATTGGTAGATTAATTTAGATTACAACAGTAAATACTAATGTAATATTTCTTATTTATTTCCAAATCCTAAATGCGTAAATAGGATTTTAAAAAATAGGATGTCAAATACTTTTATTTCAATCTAATGTGTCCGTCCACCTCGTTTATATTGAGCTCATTTCTGTAATATTAACGGAAAATGAAAAAGGCGGCCTTGATATTAAAACAAGAAATCGCCCTAGCTCCATAAAATATGACAGTTTAAATTTTTTAAATAATTTGAGACAGTAAAAATGGTGTCAATAGAAAATCGCAAATTTCATGTGAACGATATTTAGAAAAATACTCCGAGTGTCCACAACCCCATTATTCGTATTTTAATACTTTGGACAGAAATTTGAGACTTTTTGGTAGTTTTGGTAAACCCCGAAATGCTTATGGTGGACGAATAGAAGCTGAAGATGAAGAAGCTGTTACAAATGCTGTAAGTTTTGTTATAAAATGATAATATGCATTTTATTACATATAATAATTTGTGGTAAAATTTCACCGAAACGTTTTATTAAAGGTTATGGAAAATCCTATGGGTTCCTCTCGGCAATTTGCCGTAGAACTAAATATGCCTAGAATCTGAATTCAGAGGATTCTCAAAAAAACATAGGTATCATCCCTATAAACTACATGTCAGCCAAGAATTAAGGCCAGAAACAGTGAAAGAAGGATTGAATTTTGCAATTGGCTTGATGGAAAATTGCAACAAGATGGCGATTTTTCAAATAAAATTATCTGGACTGATGAGTGTAATTTTTCCACATGTGGTCTTTGTAACAGGAACAATGAGCATTATTATACAGTGGAAAATCCAAAATCAACAAGTGCGAAGGCATCATTTAATGTTTGGGTTTGGGCTGTATCGAAATAAAATCTTGGGGCCAATTATTTACGATGGAAACTTAAATGCTGAACGCTATCTTAATTTTATACGAAATTATATATTAGATGCGCTTGATGATGAGGCTTTAAATATGCTTCGACAACAGGATGGAGCATCAGCCCATAATGCAAGGGCCGTCACACAGTTTCTTAATGAAACATTTCTTAATCAGTGGATTGGAAACCAAGGGGGTAATGCGCTGGCCTGTTAGAAGCCCGGATTTGTCCCCGCTGGATTATTTTTTATGGGGATTTTTAAAAAAACCATTTGTATTAAGATACTCCACGTGACATAAACATTTTTCGCCAAAATTTAATGTTATAGATAACAGATTTAAGAGCAAGATGAAGAGTAATCCAGCGGACGGTTACGGGCAATCTGTGAAGACGCATGCGAAAATGCATAGAGGTGCAAGGGGGGATATTTGAGCATTTACTTTAGGTTTTAATTTTGTCTTTTTAAAGTTTAGGGTATACAGTTATTAATTAATTAATTAATTATTATTAACATTATTTAGCTAGAAGTAATAATTTGTTTTATAAACAGTGTCGTATTTTTAAAAAAATAGAGAAAATGTCAGTTTTGTCATCGAAACGTTTGAAAATCAAAATTTGTGATGGGTCATAGCATTTAGGAAGTCCAAAGGTAACAAAAAATAAAATAAAAAAATCCAGGTCTGTATTAAAAAAAAAAGTTGAGGATGGTTTCTGGAAGACGAAACGTTGGATTTAAAATTTGACAGCGCCACCTTGTAGAAGATAAAGAGTGGCATTGACGAGTTTTATTAGTTTTAAAATTTGTTTTCAAATAACGTCAGAAAAAATAAAAAAGATTTTATGAAATTTCGTTTTTTCCGGAATTTTGGAAAGTAATCGGAATTCTCCAAATTCCAACACAGCATTTTGATAAGCATCAAATTGCGCAACTTTGCCATAATTTAACCGACCCTGTATATCTTGCGGTTTCCAAGATCCCAATGATGAGGCTCGAAAATGGGCCACCCTGTACAGTATTTTAACAGAAAATTAAAATTATTTAAATATGTCAAACTGGTAACATTAATATTACTGTTATTTTTTATAATAGTTGTTATTAGGTACATCCATTAAATCAAAAGTAACTTTTGGATTTTTCTGGCCTACTATTTTGTTAAGCAATGGATAAATTTTTTTAAATTAGTTCCTTGGAAAACAATTTTCCACGGCACGTGACCGATTATTTGAAAGCTCATTTTAAGAGCAACCTGAAAAACGAAAAATCCAATATGGCTGCTCTAAGAAAAACCAAAGTTACCTCGGATATCTCGAAAACGAAAGAATATCAAACATTCGTTTCTACACCAAAATATTAGCTTCCAAAAAGTGTAAAATAATGTAAAAGTTTAAAACCTTGGTCAGAACCAAGGATTATTTGCCAAAGTGTCAAAAAGAGAAATCACAAAATTTTCGTTTTTATGGAAAATCCCAAAAATGGTTTCAGTTAGCTGTGATTTGTTAACGGATCTGGAATCAGCATAAAATTTGCTAAAACTTATCTCATTTAACCGACCTTGTAGCTGTATAGTTTCCGGATTGCAATGGTGAGCATCAATTGGGACACAGGTTATGTAAAAATATATAGGGTGTTCAATTTTAAAAAATTAGGTGTAACCATTTTATGTCAGCTTCCATTGCTTTTCTGATATGATGTTCAAAATCTACATAAAAAGTGCTACAACTTTTGTTTTCACCATTTTTTTGTAATAATAAAAATAACAAAATTAGGAGGTGGGGTGGAATTTCTCACAAAACCACCCTGTATATACTGTATATGAGCACGGATATACGGCATAGCAAAGACCGAACTTGTTTTGTTATAATTGACTTAAGTATTATTTGCATTTACGATTATATTATTTAATTACAATCACGTCTATCCTTCAGTAAAAAAATCGCTCTCAATTGATCAACATGGTTTCATGGAGCAGCGCTCAACTGTAACTAATTTAGCCCTAATTACGCAAAAAATATCGGAAACCTTAGATGCGCAGGGACAGGTGGACGTGGTGTATACGGATTTTTCAAAGGCCTTCGATACTATTAATCACTATATTATAATATCTAAACTCGCATATTTTGGGCTTTCCTGCAGTTTGATTCATTTCTTTATTTCCTACTTGGATAATAGATTACAGTACGTAGCATACAATGAGTTTAAGTCGGATATGTATACGGCTACGTCTGGAGTTCCGCAAGGCTCCAATCTTGGACCGTTTTATTTCTTCTCTTTATTGATGATGTCACTAAAGTGATTGACTGTGATAAGCTCCTGTTTGCAGACGATCTAAAAATATATGCTAAAATTAACACAATACAGGATTGCTTATTCTTACAGTCTCTGGTTAACTTGCTTATAGAATGGTGTACTACCTCCAAACTTAATCTAAATGTATCTAAGTGTAAAGTCGTAAGCTACTCGCGAAAGAACAAGCCAATTTTATATGAGTATTCCCCTAAACGACCAAGTGTTAGATAGGCAAAATTCAACAAAAGATTTAGGCATACTGTTTGATAATAAATTATCTTTTGCCGAACATATAAACAATCTAGGACTATCATCCTCAAAAATTTTAGGTTTCATTATCAGAAATTGTAAATCTTAACGACGCTGCGTTGAATGTTCTTTATTATTCACTTGTTCGTTCCAAATTGTAGTGTGGATCTCTAATTTGGTACCCAGTTTATGAGAACCATTCAACATATCTCGAATCTTTCCAAAGAAAATTTTTAAAAATTCTTAGCTTATAAAAGTGATCGTGTATATCCTGGTCGAGGCTTCAACCACGAATTACTTTTATCCAGATTCGAGATGTCATCATTAAAGACTAGACGGATTATGAACAGTTTAATTTTTCTCCACAATCTGCTTCATAATAAAATTGACTGCTCACCACTTCTTGAACTCCTTAATTTTAGAGTGAAAACTTCCAATTCCAGACAAAATATCACTTATTACACACCTAATGCAAAAACCAGTGTCATTAAAAAGTCGCCTATTTACGTTATGTCACATAATTTTAACTGTATATCTGATCTGTGTATATTAATCTCTGTTCAGTTCTATCCTTAAAAGAAACCATTCATAGACACTTTCATCCATAGCTTAACTATCCCACCATTATTGTTATGTTACCTACTTTATTGAATATTAATTATTATTATAACTCGATCTAAACTGCTGTATTATTATATTATTGTCACCCTCCAGTGCTATATTATTATAGTTATATGTATTACTTTGTTTAAGTCTACTATGTCCTTAATATATTTTTTTCTTATTGTATTTCAATATTTTGCCCTGTAAGTGGACTTTCTGTTGAGCAAATAAGATTATTATTATTATTATTATTATTATAGCTTCCACACGACTTTTAATTATATGTGAGAAAGCAATAAATCTAAGGTAGAATATTTCAACAAATACCCTGTCCACTTCATTTTACAACAACAAACAAAATTATTTCACAGTTAATTCGACCGAATAAAATATTTCCTTGTAATATAAATATATCCTGCTGAGTTGTTACACAGACAGTTTTAAAGAAGCGAGTGAGTGTATCAGTCAGATAATGAATTCCACTTTTTCTTTATTGTGCATGATCTTTTCACACCGCATCACAGCTATTTCTGAAATAACCTTTTTTACAACAATAACTTAAATCCGACCATCGCGGATGACTGCATTAAAAACACAAAAAAGCTAGAAGAACATCGCTTACCCGATAAAATCATAGACACGTTCTTCTCATCCATTGTTAACCAACCTCAGTGATCACTTATTTCATAAATTCCTCGTGATTTTTACTTAGTAGAGCTGTCCAATCGGGCCGTAGGACACTTAAGGTGACATTTAAAGAGAAGACTCGAGCACGGCCCGGCATCTTCAGAGGGTTTCAGCTCACGCGCGAGCCTATTGTGTTTGCCAGCTGGTCGTTACAAGAAGTCTGTCTCAGAAACGCTTTTGTTTGCCGCTCATTCCGGCAGTCAATTGTCTTCGGACCTTGTTACTAGCTTACTAGACCCAGGTTAATGTGATACACTAACAAACAATGTCATCCCTAATCAGTACCGTATTATGGATTGCTATTGTTGTTCATTAAAATAAGATGATAATAAGGATAGGTACGTCGGAAAATATGTAAATGAGCTAGTACTGAAAAATGTGTAAAGTCGGTTACACTCTCTGATATGAAAACATATTTTTATGAACGTCAGATAAATGTGCTCTTATTTTAAAATTTTAGTTGACAATTTGACTTGGTGTTTGAACATTACTTGTCCTATTGTTAATAAGAAAACTCAACACAAATACAATCCTTGGTTTAGTAGAGAATTAGAAATAGAACGAGATCAATTAAAAAATCTATACTGGCTGGCAAATAACTTAAACTGTGAAGAAACTAAAGAAATCTATAAGATTAAAAATAAGCAATATAAGAAAAATATTAGGTTAACTAAATCAAAGTATTATAGCACTAAAATTCAAAATTTGATAAATAAAACTCGCGAAACATGGAAAATAATCAATGATAGTTTGAGCAAAAATAAAGAAAAACAAAAACAAATTGTATTGAAAGAAAATAACGAAATAGTGAGAGCCGCTTAGAATCGCAAATAATTTTGTAAATCACTTCAGTACTATTGCAGCAACAAGTCTAAGACAAAATTTTGGTGACAATCTATCTGTGCCTTGCACAACAACCGACATACAAATCAATTCCTTATTTATTTATTATGTTGATGTGAATGAAGTACGGGAAGAATTAAATAAACTAAAAAATAAGAATTCTACTGGACTAGATGAAATAAGCATAAAATTGTTGAAATCTATTAGTGATATAATATGTCATCCTTTAGCGTATTTAATAAACAAATCTCTAGCTTCTGGGATTTTTCCAAATATATTAAATACTTGCGTTATTCGGATCTTTAAAAAAAAATGATCCGATCAATATTGAAAATTAGAGACAAATCTCACTGTTGAGTGTCTTATCAAAGCTTATAGAAAAAATAGTGAAATACCTAAATAAGATGCATATAATAACTTTCTAGCTAACATGGTTTCAGGGAAAATATGTCTGTAGAAATTGCTTCTTATAAATTACTGAATTACATATACAAAGAATTGGATGATTGTAAATATGTGTTATCATCACTAATGTTTGATCTCTCTCGGGCGTTCGACACGGTCGATGCTGATTTTCTGGGACAAAAATTATTTGCCATGGAAATTAGAGGAACTATGTTGCAGTGGATTTTGTCATATATGTTAAACAGGCAAATGTTGGTCAAATGTGACAATATAAAATCAGAAATAAAAAATGTAGAAATGGGAGTTCCTCAGGGATCAGTAATGGGCCCTCTACTGTTTATAATATATGTGAATGACTTACCACTGCATATATCTAAAGGAGAAGTAACCATGTTTGCCGATGATACTACTGTAACGATTTCAGCTCTAACCCCTGAGGAGCTCTCAGTTAGTATGATATGTGTACGTGATGAAATTGAGGCATGATGCCAACGTAATAAATTAAATTCAAATAATGAAAGAACTGTATTATTAAATTTTCGTATAAAAAAACCAGTACCACTAAATTTTGAAACAGTAAATAAAATGGAATTATCTGAAAGTGTAAACTTTTTAGGGACGTATTTGGACAATGACATATATTTGCATAAACATATTCTGTGTGTGCTAAGCTTAATTTTGCATTTTTTGCAATCTTTCAAATGAAGGCATGTTTAAACACAGATGGTCTATTAAATATTTATTATGGGCTAGCTTATAGTCACTTGGCAAATAATATTGTCTCTTGGGGAGTTGGAAAAACCATAGATAGGGTATTAATAGGACAACAACGTATTGTTAGATTAATCTTTAATATACCACCGATGGATAGTTGTAAAGATGTTTTCAAAATTAAAAATATTCTAACTGTTGTTCTCTCTTACTGATCATAATATCATGTACTTTATAAAATATTCTGATACATTAATAAAAAAAAATAATAATTTAGTACCCCCAAATCTCCGCCAAACTCAAACGAAGTATTACTATTTTCTTTCTTTTTTATATGAAAGATGACTGTACTGAATTTCAAGTTATGATGATATACTTCAAAAATAATGTGGTCAAAAAACCACATTTCGATAATGACATTCAAAACTCAAAACGAAGGATTTTGAGACCTATACTCATAGGAAGATTTATCGATTTTAATGGAGTGAACCAGCTTGCCAATTTTCTACATCAGGTTTGTAAACACCTATATATGTAAAATAGAAATTACAGTTGTTAGAATGTTTACAAAATATATGCATCAAAATATTTATAACATAATCATTGCAAACAATGTTACATAAATCCAATACTAACAATAAAATAAAATATTTTTTATAATACATTGTAATGGGAAAAATTATCTAGACATTAAAATGATAATTTGAATATTTATATTCAACTGCTAATTACTAATCAAAGTTGTTAATATTTATAATGACTTCGATTAAGATATTCTAATAGTAACATACATATATTTCCTAGCCGGCATTCCATTAAACATAATAGGATTAGTTGTTTCAAACTGTATGTATCAACATACAATTTGAAACTAATTTTCGACCATTTAAAAAGTAACCCATATTCTTTGAAAGCGTCACAGTGGGTTTCATATTTCAAAATAAATGAAGAAGCGAGACCATTAAGTTCTATAAGCAACTGGATACCGGCAATTTCGTCATTCGAATTTATTATTATGAATAGAAGAAGAAGAAATCTGTTATTTATCGCTATATATCAATCTTTAATTGGATTTTAGATTAATCATTCACTAATAATTTAAATATGAAAAAGACAATCTTATGATGTGCGAATGATATATTACCATCTATTTTAGTTCATCCCATAGATAAAAGTGAAACATTTATTATAATACCGATGACATGGTATGAATAATTTGTGGTTGTAAATAAATCTTGAAAGTAATTAGTTTATTATGAAGCCTAGGTGCGAGAATTTCTAATAGTTTTGGCGTAAGAAAATTGCAAACTCTGATTCAATGTTGGATTATTTGAAAAAGTTGAAAGTATTTTCCGTATTGTACAGGGTGATCATTTTAGGCCGCTCATGCGAATTGTTGGCTTTATTATTAAGCATTTATGCAAATGCATGATGTATACAGTATGCGATGTAATGGGCAATGGTAATGGTAATGGTGGGGGAGGCTGACGCCTGGCAAGTAGGCCACAGACGGGCCCTTTTTTACCAACCCCCAGCTGTCCCCTCAGCCATGTGCTTCTCTTGCTCCCTCATCGAATCTTTCCAACCTTCTGATGAAGGTCAGGATGTCACTCATTGCGAGGGAGCTCATCTCCTCCCTTAGAAGCGCCTCAGAACCGAAGATACTGTGTTCAGGCCCCAAACACTTCACATTGTCCCAGGAAGTGGTAAGTTCTTCATCACTCCCCTTGGACATGTGGGCTTCCTATTCACCTTGTCTGCAGTGGCCTGTCAGAACACCGATTAAGAGAATCAGAGTTTTACGACCCCGTCCCAGCAACCAGGCCGATCTCGATTTGTTCGGCCCCGTCACAAACCTAGCTAAGGCATTCGATGCGGCGTCTCATTCTATTTTGCTAAAGAAATTAGAAATTAGGTTTGTTTGAGACCTACTTTAGGTTTAGGTGTACCTCTGATCATTAAACATTGATATATAAAATGTTTATTATACTTGTATCTTTGAATAAATTTTGATTTCGATTTCTTTTTTGATATATGTTTCATTGAAACCAATATTATTAATTAGGAACATTACCTTGCCTTTTGTACATAAATCACTTTTAGAGTTGTTTCGTTTTTCGCAAAGTTTGAAAAAATACAAATATTAGAAATAAATAATAGACATCTTTTTTAATTTTTCTAATTTATTTTTTCCGTCCTTTAATTGCTGCCCATCAAATTGTTCCTCATACATATTTGACTTCATTAAATTACTATAATAACAAAACAACTGAGTGGGAAGTAATATTTATGAAACAAATTAAATACATAAATACTGAACTATTAAATAAGATTAAAAAAACATCGCTAATTTGCGACAATTAGCCAACCAGGTACTCTTAAAGACGGTTACAGAGGTTGTGTTTGCGGAACAGTAGCACAAATTGGTCTTTATTTGCATACAGAATCATTATAGGTAATTATCTGAAAGTTTTACTAGAGGGCAGCAAAACATAGCGACTTTAGACTTTATTTTGAAATTCAGCTGCCTGGTGTTTTTCGAGATAACTATTACAGCAAATGAATTATTATAATTAGCTTATTACCAATATCAATTTGAATGTTATGAAAGAGGCAACAATTTTCTATAATTACTGAATGGAAATTCGCGAGCAGTTATGGATTTAGATTAGATTAGATTAGATTTATTTCCCAAAAAATTACTGTTACACAACAATAATAATACAAATATGCTTATGTAGATATCTACATAACATAATGCGCCTTAATCAAAGCATAAGGAAAATAGCATTTACTTAAATAAGTTCAATCCTAATTAATATACAATACACGTACATATGTACTTAAATAAGTTCAAACATTATAAGTATACAATGCATGGAAAAAATATTTTTGAAAGTAAACCCTTTGAAAACCTTTTATGGTTGAAATTTTGTAGTAAAGTATTCTTCTAAGTTATAGAACACGTAATTATTTAAAACTTTCTTTAGCCTAATTTTGAATAAGTTTTCGTTGTTTATGCAAGTAATAGAATTTGGTAAGTGATTATAAATTTTTATTCCGGAGTATAAAGGACCTTTCCTATTTGTGACATATCTATAATTTGGTGAAATAAGTTTTAAGTTAGATCTGGTATCGTAATCATGAATATATATATATATATATATATATATATATATATATATATATATATATATATATATATATATATATATATATATATATATATATATATATATATATATATAAAGATTGATTACAGTGGGTACACATAAGTTTTTAAACGCTGTTCTACAGGATTCTCTTGGGCCAATACCACAAATTTCTCGCACAGCCCGTTTTTGTGTAGTTAAAATTTTTTGAAAATAAGTTGCGTTTCCCCAAAATTCCACTTCATATTGTAGTATGCTTTGAAAATATCCAAAATACACTAATAGTGCCGCTGTAAAGCTGATATTTTCTTTGATGTTCTTTATTGCATAAATTGCATGCCTAAATCTTTTATTTAAATCAAAAATATGCGTCGACCAATTTAAAGATTTATCAATACATATTCCTAAGAATTTAGTATCAGTTGCTGATATTATTTGTCCTAAGTCAGTTTGAATATTTATATCTAAAATTGGTGCATGGGGTTTTTCAAAAGTTATATTCATTGTTTTTTCGACATTTAAGAGCAGTTTGTTAGCATGAAACCAGTTTGTGATACCGTTCATTGCCTCTTCACTTTTAACTTTAAGATCGGTCAAATTATTATCATTCACTATGATACTGGTGTCATCAGCGAACAACGAAAATTGTAATGAAGGGAAATTATCGACAAGATCATTTACATATATTAAAAATAGTATCAGACCTAATATGGACCCCTGAGGCACTCCAAATTTGATATCTTCTGTAATAACAGTTTTTCCAATTTCCTGAGATTCGTCATAAAGTCTGATCATGTGCAGATCTTTGTTTTAAATACTAAGTAAACCACAAAAGTGGTGTACACGTATTCCGTAGTAGTTAAGTTTCATTAGTAAGATATTATGACTACACAGTCAAAATCTTTAGACAAATCGCAGAAGATACTCATAGGAATGTGTTTATTTTCTAGAATATTATTTATATAATTTATTAGTTTAAATGCAGCGTCAGATGTGCTACAATATTTTTTGAATATAAAATGAAATGGCGTTAAAATTTTAAATTTTTCTAAATAATTTACTAACTGTTTTTTTACTATTGCTTCTAGTATTTTCGAAATTGTTGGCAGAAGTGAAATAGGTCTATAATTTGAAATATTATGTTTGTCGCCTTTTTTAAAAAGCGGCTTAATAGTTGCTATTTTGAATTTGTCTGTGAATATCCCGTGGGAAAGTGATAAATTTATGATATGCGTTAAAGGTTTTTTTAAAACTGAAATGTTTTCTTTTATTAATGTAATCGGAATTTCGTCCCATCCAAATGATTCTTTAGGTTTTAACAGCTTAACAGTTTCAATTACTTCGTTTTCCGTAACCGGCATAAAGTACAGGGAGTTCATGGTAGTTTTGTTTATCTTATTAAAATAGTATTCCTCAGAATGTGTGCTTTGTAAGTTAGATGTTAGTGACTCGGCAATATCTATAAAAAAGTTAATAAATTTATCGGCTACTTGACAGGGATTTTTTTATTACTGCATTATTCTCAGACAGCACTATATGTTCTTGCATATTAAGATTTTTTCCCTGAAGATCGTTTATGATATCCCAGGTAGTTTTTATTTTATTGCTGGAGTGCAAAATCTTACTACTAAGGTATAGTTTATTTGCAGCGTATATAACTTTTTTAGAGTCCTGCAGTATAATTTACTACTAAATTAAATTTAGTATAGTTTACAAAATCACGACCTTTATTTCCTTTCTGTTTTAGCTGAATTAAATCGCGCTTATGCTTGCACGAAATTCTAATGCCTGTAGTTAGCCAGCTTTTATTAGTTCTTTTCGAAATATTAATTTTTTTCGTGGGAGATGAATCATGAAAACAACCCAGCAAAAGAGAATAAAAGGTATCGTTTGCCATATTTGCATCAGTGTATTGCTCTATTGTACACCAATTTATAGACTTCAACAAATTTTGAAACTTTGTATTATTTTTTTTGGTAAATAATCTTTTTTCTGTAAATTTATTATCACTTGACAGATTATCTTTATTTACGATTTTTAAAATTTGGCCTTTAGGATTAAATTTATTATTTAATATTCTTTTTTGAATATAGTACTGTCTAGTTTTTAAGCCACCCTGCTAAAATCTTTAACTGAATTTACGTAGAAGTTAGAGACAAAAGCCCTTTTGTTTTGCCACCTTCCAATTGAGATGAGTTCAAATTACCCTCGTACATGTTTTACTTCACCTGACTTTACAGAGGGAACCGACTTTAATTGCAATTATATTACAAATCTAAATAAAATTTTTCCAAATCCTGGAGAGAGACGTGGACTATATTTTATAGTAATTTATTTTTCGAAATTATCAGTAGCACTAATAAATTATAGCACATCTTGTTCGTAAACAAGCTCAGATTTAAATAGAAACATTAAAAATGCAAGCGGCATTAATTGCTTAGCGAGTGTACTAACAAATAATAATTAATAGGTTAATATAGTAAGTAATAAATAAGTATTATGGTAATTAATATGTCTAGACGACAACAAACGTTACACTTAACACCCAAAAAAAATTAATGTTGCAATATATCGCTATGAAATCTTAAATGTCTGTTGTAGAGTGCAGGTGTATTGATTATTGCAAAAAGTTGCAATGTAAATAAGGTTTTACCACGCAAACTAAATTTAGTTTGTGACAATATTTCAATAAGTAGGCCACGCTGACAACAATATTAATATCTTTAGGGAGTTTTCTAATATATTTAATCTTAGCTAAACGCAGTGAGAGGGTAGACTGGTCTGTCGAATCTACTTGGTTCGGGGCTTTCCTATTGTGTCAGAGCTTTTTTGGTAATTACGTCACTTGATTTTTCTTATTTTAACTTATCTGACATCTATCAGTTGTTGTAATTTAAGAGGTAGTTATAAGGTGTTGTCTGACAGTTTTTACAACTTACTGACGTTTATAAGTTCAACTTTATTTTAAAATTATATTTTAGCGAATTTTTTACGTTTAGAATTTTTCTATCCCCTTAATAATTTTTTATATATTCTGCATATTATTTATGCACTATTTATTTTACTATATACGTCCACACATTTAAGCTAATAATAAATAATATTAGATACATTTTATTTCTTATATACCCCCATTTTATATACATTGTACTGATTCTGCGGTTGGCTTCTTGTGAAACATTATTAAATATTTTAAATAAACAAAGAAAGTTTGCTTTTAAATGTTTCAAAATTGTATTTTCACTCTACACGTGTTTCGGCTTTTTAGGCCCTTCTCAAGAGTACAGATGGGAGGTACTAAATTATAATTTGTGTTCCTTGCTTATATATTGAATGTTACATCTGGCAACTTATACTAATAAAAATGGTTTGTAAGATTTGGAATTTTTTAGACAAGTTAAATTACTTTATCTAAAATGTGGTGACCTGCGATTATTTGTTGTTCATTTGTAATCATTTTTTTATTTTTGGAAGCTTTCTTAATTTCTAATATTTCTCGTAAATCTAATTTTTTGTTTTTCTTTTCGGAATGAAGTAATTCTACATTATCCATATTTATAAAGTGATTGTTTTCTATACAGAGTGTTGACATGCCGGTGCTATATACGTTGTTTACAATAGACTTTTTATGCTCTTCAAGTCGCTTTTTTATGTTACGTCCACTCTGGCCAATGTATATAGCGTCGCAGTCACTACATTTTAGTTCATACACTCCTGTCTTTTGTAGTTTTTCTGTTTTATCCTTATTGTTTATTCACATTTTTCCTAAGTTATTTTTATTTACAGATATTGTTTTGCAACCTAATTTACTTAATTTATTGCTGACTTTATCACTAATTCCAGGTCTATAATTAATACATTTATGGATGATATTGGCGTTTTGTACAGAACCAGCATAAAACTCCTTATACAGATTTTTCTTTTGTTTTGTTTTTATTAAATTATCTATGATACTTCCTTTGTATCCATTATTCCTTGCTATTTGTTTTATTGTGTTGACTTCTTTTTCAAAATTGTTTGGACTTAAAGGAAAGGTTAGCAGACGGTGAACAAAACTATGAAACGATGACATTTTTATTTGGAAAGACTGGTTAGAGCTGTTGTGTATTACTGTATCTGTACAGGTAGGTTTACGGTAGATATCGAATTCTAAACAACAATTATGATTTTTTATATTGACGTCTAAAAAGTTTAAACCGTTTTCATTTTCTTTTTCTAACGTGAACTTAATTTTTTCATTAAAGGAGTTAAGTAAATTTAGAAATTGTTTTAACTGTCTTTCCGTACCTTTCCAAATGCAAAATACATATCATGTATCCAAAAGAACACATTTTTATAAAAGGGTTAATAATTTATTTTCAAAATTGACACGAAAATTTCGGCTAATAAAGGAGAATTGGTGAACCCATCGGTAATCCGTCTAACAACTTATAAATTTCTCCGTTGAATTTAAAAAATTTTGGTTAGTGCATTTTTAATAATTTTAACTTTTTTTTTGCCTATTGAATTATTTTAGTTGGTTTATATTAAATAAATTTGTAGTGGAATTGAAGTAAAAAGACTTTTCACATCAAAAGATACTAATTTCACATTTCTAGGAATTATTAGGTTTTTAACTTTTTCTATGAACTGAAAGGAATTTTTGATTGAATATCTCGATTCAAAATTTATGAGAGCAGATAGTAAATTATTTAATTCCTTGCAAAGTTTATAGGATGGGGCATTTATGTAGGATACAACTGGTCTAAGAGGGTTGTCTTCTTTATGGATTTTGGGTAGTCTGTAGAACAATGGAGGTGAGGGGTTCATTATTTTAAATTTATATGTTTGTTCTGGTGGTATGACTGATGTATACTGCTTTGAAGTTTTTATGATGTCGGCTTGATATTTATTAGTTGGGTCATGGTTAAATTTTGTTATTTCATTAGTGTTTAGAATAGAAAATATTTTTGTGTTATATTCATGTTCGGTTAAAATTGTTGTCGTGTTGCCTTTGTCTGCTTTACAAAGAATTAAATTATTTTCTTGAATTACAGTTTTTATATTTTTTATTGTTGCTATTTCGTTTCTGTTATTTTTACAAATTTCTATGTTATTAAATAAATTAGCGATACGAAATCTGTCTTCAATTTCAGTATTAGTTAATGAGGTTAATGCTAATTCTGTATCGACTGCCAATAACTCTATATCTTGTTTGTTATATACATTAGGAGAATATGTTAAACCTTTTTCTAATAGGCTTATTTCATCAGAATTAAAGTTGACATTTGTTAGATTGACTACTCTAGGGTGAAATGTAAATGCAGAAACACAAACCATTTTATATATTTACAAATATTTACTGATGTAGTATTACCTAGACCTTTTCATCAAGAAAAGGTACAAGAATTAACAAGTGTAGTAGGTAATTGATGACAATATCACTAATATAATTATATATTTTGAAGAAAATCCACAAATTCCATTCGCCTCCATTGTCCTCGGCACTTCAAAATAACCATTCACAGAGTGGTTAAAATAGACTAATTTTCATGATTACAAAATACGATATTTACAAAAGCTCACTGAAAAGCTCACGAACAATAAAATTTGTTACACAAATAATAATAGTTGCTGATGATGAAAATATATATTTTTTTAGTCATATCCTTTGCATTGATGACAGTAGACTTTTAAATAATGGTATACCAAATTGCAGAAATACCCGCCGACAAAAATCCCCATGAAATAAATCAAGTTCAAAATCAAGATTATTTCGGAACAAATATGTGGTGCGGTATAGTCTTACAGTTTTTAGATAGATTTGCAGGTGTGTTGAAGTTAATTTCATTAAGAAATTTATGGTTTCAGTTAGATGGCACACCACATAGTTCCCTACTTGTAAGAAACTATTTAAATCGGAAATTTCCAAATCGTTGGAAAGGACCAAATAGTCTAATTCAGTGGCCTCTCGGATCACCAGACTTAATTCCATTCGACTATTTTCTGTGGCGAAGACTCAAAAATCTAGTATATACACAAAGGCCAGAGGATATTGATCAATCAACACAAGTATAAGATTAGCCTGTGAGAAATGTATACTTTATAATAACCACAAGTTGCAAACTTGTAAAAAGATTTAATTGGTGCTTAAATAATGATGGCAAACAAGTAAAACAATTTTTGTAATTGTTTTTTATGATTTATTTTGTATAATTCTACAATTCTCTCCTGGCATTTGGCGGCGCAGAGAGAAGAAACATCGGAGAAGTCCGGTGAGATCTAATGCCCACGAGATCTAATTCCCAAGACATCTAATTCCCATGAGATCTAATTCTAATAGCCACCCTGTATATCTCTGTTTGTGTTTCCGAATGAGTTTTATATAGACCGATAAAAAGTCCCGTGCGACCATATTCCCACGACATCTAATTCCCAGGAAAACTAATTCCCACGAGATCTAAAACTCCGATGCCATTTTCCCATGAGACCTAACGTATCTTCCTGTATATATGTTCTGTTTTCCAAATGCGTTTTACCTTGTAACCGATTTAAAAACACCAATTTAAAATGACCACGAGATCTAAAAATGCGACGTTGCCTTAGATACTGAAGTAAAGCATCACATATGCAGCATTCAGAGACGTAGGGACAAGTAAGGCAGCGAACTCACTACGCCAGTTTTAAAAATAATGCGGGAATATAACTAGAAAATAAAAATATATTGATTTTAAAGTATTTTAAAAGTATTACAGGATTTGCTTATTTTTTAAACTATAAACCATGCAAAGATGTATAGAGATGTTATTACACTGTAGAGCTCTTAACTGATTATGCAAAATTTATACATATTACAATTCGTGTTAAAATTTTATTATAAAATTTTCATTCATCCTTTGTACCAGAACAATAACTAACTGCTTTATTCCTATACATGTTAACTAACCAAAAAAAAAAAAAATGGGTTAATTACGATAAAGTTTTTCAATATAAATAATTGGAAGTTTAACAGATAAAAAGTAAACTCTTAATATATGCACAAGTAAAGTAAACATACACATGTTTATATCTTATGATAAAGATATTGTGCTAAAATCCACTGTTATACATCTTTTTTAATATTTAATAATTTGCAATTTTAATATTTAGTGGAAGCATATTGCATAATTTTGGGGCTAAATGTTTTTGTCCAATTATTTTCTTAATTTTTTCTATTTTTTATCTTTTTTTTGATTTTTGTGTCATTCTATTTGAAACGTATTGACTTAACTATGAGACAGCAAAAAAATTGAAGATAAAATTATTTGAATTACTTTTCTTAAATGTGATCGCTTTTAATTTTATACAGGGTGTTACTGCTTTCTACTTTCTTTCTGAAAACTAGCTAAGGAATACCACCCTGAAATATTTTAACATACTTAAGTTACACCCTGTATAGTGTAACTAGGTGTTCAAGTTTCAAAATGTCTTTTTTGTTTAAAGTTATAAACCAGCCCTCTTATTTCTTGAACTTATAGAATTAATGTGGCATTGATATTTTAAGTTAAATTCAATATGTATTGTTAGGTATTTTTTTAAATTTTTTTATTTTTTTTTTTGTTCTTCACAACTCAACAGGTATTTCATTCGTTAATATATATATTTGTTGTTCGACATTAATTGCAAGTTTGTCATAGTTGAATAATGATAATGGTGGAGGAGGCGGACGCTTGGCAAGTAGGCCACAGACGGGACTTTATTACTAACCTCCAGCTGTCCCCTCGACCATGTACTTCTCCAGCTCCTTTGTCAAATCTCTCCGATCTTCTATTGAAGATCAGGATGTCACTCAGTGCGAGGCTTAACGGTATAAATTGAATTTATACAATAAATATACACGACTCTGGACGTTATGTCTGCGATGAGGTCACAATAAGATCTCATGGGAATTAGATCTCGTGCGATTTTCATTTGGGGCTATTAGATCTCGTGGCACTTTTAAATTGATCTATTCGGAAAGCCGAATAGATATACAGGGTGATAAGTAAACTGGTTGAAATTAGATCTCGCGGAATTAGATCTCATGGGACTTTCTTCTCTGAACCTTCAGATCTCATTGGAATTTGAAATCGGTGTTTCTAAGTACGCATCCATGATAAAACACATTCCCAAATCCAAACAGATATTTGGGTGATGCGTTAGATCTCGTGGGAAAATAATTTCGGGGTATTTAGGTCTCATGGGAATTCGATTTCGTGGGAATTAGATATCAACCGAAATATCGTTACAGTGGGACAGAGACGAACAAACTGCTTTACAGTGAAAGATTAGGATTTAGACAACCGCGCATTCAAATCCAACTGCCAAGCTGTCGTAGACTAATATAGCTATCAAAGATTATGTACACTATCTTTGAAGCTACTATGTTTAAATATGACTCTTCGTTATAGACTTTTTAATACTCTCTTTGTTATAACTTCTTAATGGTGTTAAATAAAACAAAACTGTATTTGAGTTTTTTTGTTATCTAATAAAGTTATTACAAAATTATTTTTACCATTCAGTGTTCCATGATCAACAAAATAAATACTGTTTTAGTCACCAGCATGGAGCTTAGTTGCAATAATTATCCTTAATTGATCCCCAAAATGAGATTAGTCTTTGATTTTTTTTATTGTTGCCAATTTACTTTATGTAACCCAAAGTAGCACAGTAGCAACCCAACGTAACACAGAAGCAAATAATTATATTTGTATTCTGCTTATCAAAGCATTGTATATCAACTGTTTACCGAGTAAAGCTATTTTTGACTTCAATTAGATAAATTATTTTCACAAGCCAGACAAGACGCATGAAAAAAATTGACCTTCACAGACGGTAGCCACAAAGAAAGATTAGTAGTTACAACTAAAAAAAGTGTTTATCGGCGAGAAATTCAATTACAGTTATTGTGTCTTGGTATAACAGATTCAATTATATCTTAAAAAGTTCCTTCAACTGATACGCTATTTATCTCGATCTCGATATCATTTAGAAGTATGCAAAAATATTTAAATAAAATGTCGATACCGGATTCGTTGATAACACAAAATGGAGAAGATATGTATATGCAGTTATAATAAATTAACATGTTCTAATCTTAAGGCGATAATCTCCATTAACAAGTTAGGCTTTGCCCATTTGAGATCAGTATCCGTAAGAAGACTGGACGACAGTCTAGTTTTTTAAGCCAGTAGCGTGGCGATCTTGAGTTTTTGGTATTTGACACTTCTGATTTAGTGCTATTTCTACAATAGTCCATTGATACAATAATAAGCAAATATCAGTAAACTTTTAAAAACATCAGTTAAGATTACGTTTCATATTTTTTTTAAATCGAGTTAAAAATTATTAATCAGAAACAAAAAGTGATTTTTTACCGTTAATACTGCAAGAAGACTGCCACAGAGTGGTCATGAAACCTGTATTGACACATAAAAATTAAATAAATTTAAAAGAAAAACTGCTAAAATTAATTTTTAGAGATCGGGAGGTAGCGATACATTTTGTTTTCTTTATAAAAATTTAAACAAAAAGTTAAAGGTTTTTATCAGGTAATTGGACGGCTTGTTGCTATAAAAAACAATTACTTACTGACCGACGAGGCTCGTTATTGTCGAGCATTCATAGACAGATAAAGGCGAATCGCGTGACTATCACGTTTACGAACACTGCCCCATGTTGAAAATAAATACACCAATGACTTCAAAGTCACTTGAATATACTCTAAATACGTAGTATTTATAAAACGTCGATGTGAATAACATGTAGATACGTAAATAGTGCGGAATTAAATACAACGGAGAACTTTTTAAAATGTCTCGTTCAATTAATTCCTTCAGAAGATAAAGTGAACTTGTGGATTTAGTGATTTCCTGGAGTTACAATTTAATGAGACAAAATTATATTGCACGAGCTGTAAAAAAGTGCACTCATGCAATAATAAAGCAAACACTAAGAGACACATTTCCTCAGATAGTCATAAAAAATGTGAATGTGAATGATTACTGCCATACTTTACTGATAGTGACTGGCACACAAATTTGAACTTAGATTTAGTGGCATACCGCTTGATACAATGTATTATTCAGAGTGACAAGTCTGCCATCACATTAACATACATGGTAACAACTAATATTCGTTCTGCATTTGTGGCCGCGTAGATAATTTTCACGAATTTTACACAATGCTTTGTATCCCAGGTTTCTGTGCAAAACATTTTTGAGTTTATTGTTTATAGTCCGACTTATGCTGTCTGATAGAGACAAAGTCTTTTGAACACTAATTCTTAGTATAACATTAACAATCTTATTACACTGAAGGTCAGTTGTTTCATCCACTGTCACCAACAAAAATTTATTTCGTACGTCCTTTAATATTCCCCAAAACATTTTTAGACACATTTGGTAGATCTGTTTTACGCAATATATTGTTACTAGGTAAAGGAAAACCTGGTACGTATTTTGTAAAGAAACCTCTAAACTCAGCTTTGTCTACTGTGTTCCAAGACGGACCACATTCAGAGGATATAACACACAAAACAAAAAAATTCCTCTTTTGTAACTGTACCGGCAATATTTTGACGATGGATAGCAGATTTTAAATATCTTTCACAATCATGGCGTGTATGAAATACTCAACGTCGAGTACATGGAGTACCATAATATGTGAACTATCTATTGTAAAGTGATCGTCGTTTTTAATCATTTTTTGTGGTTTATGTACAAACGGTAGTAACTGCGAAAACCAATCCAAACACCACCATTGATATAATCCACGCTTTCATATTGCTAAGTTATCTGAACTTGGGAAAAAGTGCCAAGCTGCCTATAAGATTACATAGAAATGTACAGATTTCCCTTGATACTGGTTATACTATTTGCATATATTACAGGTATATAAATGAACACCCACATGATTTTTTTTGTGGTATATATTTTATAAGTGCCTGAAAAATGGAAAATATCAGGCACGTGGTCATTAGATTTAGGTAATGATAGAACCGGACCAAAAACGAGGCCTTGCTCTACATCATATTTCAGATCTAAGAAACTAGAAATGCATATTTTGAACAATAACATATTGATATTGACTGTATAAATAATAATAGTAATGGTAAACATTTGGTTTACTTATTTTGTTGGATTTACATATGTGTAGCAAATGGTCAAAGCCTTGAAGATATTTGGAACTGATTTCTTTCAAATTTCTCCTCTTCGGTGACACAGAAATAACTTATATTACCATGTAATCATAACAAAAAAGAAATAATTAATTCAATGTTTACATTTTATATCAAATTAATTTATTTTCTCTTGACCATGCCTTTTTTTATAGTGGTGTCATTCGATTAAAGCAAATAATAATATATGGGAATATGTTCCTGTTTTTGGAGGTATTATCACTTGGGTGATGACCCCACTAACCCAAACAGTACCTATGTACTCTCTAGTGAACATTTAGCAGTGCAATTATTTTCAATGAAATGTAAAATTGATTCTGCTTAAAATATTAATTTAGTATTATTCTACCTATAAAGGAGGCAGCTTATCTTTTTCCCACCCCCGGCGTAAAACTTCGAGTATGCCACTGGTTGACTCTGAGTGATGGCAATCCATTCCTTTTTAAAAACTTAGCAGTATTTATAAGATCTTACTCGGAAGCTGGATAACACCCAGATATGTCCACTAATCACAGCTCAGAACCCACATTCCTCCGTACCGTGAGAATTTACCTGAAATTTGTTTTTATTTTCTTCGCCGGTCATATAATGATATACGCGGATAATTCTGCTACCGTTCGCAAATTAAAAGCCACACTTTGCCTTATTATTATTCAATGTTGCTAAGATATATTTATTGCATACCAAAAATCATTCAGAGATAAACTTGTTGTTTATGCATGTTCACGCTATATAGCTTTAATTACATCTGCTCGTATCTCATTATTGCAAGAAGCCATCTTTTAGTGTTAGTTCGCTTCTTCTTATGAGTTTCTATTCTATTTCAAGTTAAATTTGTTTAGGAAAATAACTATTCTTCCGTTAAAAAGAACATTAATAAGGCATGAAATTAACATAGAGAAGATTTTATATTGATTATTGACTTTCTTAATAGGGTATGCATATAAGAAGAAGGAGCCTTAGTATCAGTCGATAGAATAGTCTTTTTTTATTCAGATTTCTTGATAATTATACTGTATCCGTAAGTGGAGCGGAGCGAAGTCATTCCCTCACGTCTTAACAAAATTATATGAAAAATACATAAATTATTTTTTTTCTGTATCGAAACTTCTTGAAAAAACTGGATGTGCCAAAAAGATAATAAAGACTTACCCGTTGTAGTCTCTTTATGTTGTCTGAAAAAGCTCTTGTTTGACTAGGGTAAATCTTTGAGTTAACCCAGAATTTGTGGAATTAAAACTAACTTTACATTATTGACTTTTTGTTAAAATATTTGGAATGACGACATTTTGTTCTGAATCGCAATCAAAATATTAAAAAACAAATTAAGTATTTTCTAAGTATTTTTTATGAAGGTTCGAAAACAATCTGACTAGCAATCTGTTGTGTGTACGTAGAGTATAATGACATTTTTTTATTTATTTGATATTTCCTGTCTAATGTAGTGTATTAGTGGACGTAAAAATGGCGAGGTAATTCGCGTCCTCAGAAAGTGATGTTGTGTGTTATTATGTAAAGTGTGAGATTGTCACTTAAATCCAGTCCAATTATTAATAAATCTGATGTGACAAAACATGTGTCGTCGAAAAAACACCAGACGTTGATTGGCGGAGACAAGCAAAGGCGGTGAAAGAGGGAGGAGCTGTTATGTAAAAAGAAGTTTACAAGGTAAATACTGTCTACTGTACTGGTTGCCTCTGTGTTGTAGTCAATGTTTAAAATGAAGTATTTTCAAAAATATTTTTACCCTTCATTCGTAATTAATTTTTAATATTACTGAGACTGGAACCTTAGGGTTTTTACATGCTTTCTTAGGACTCTTGCGTGTATAATGGTCTCATAGTGGCAATCGTGACTAGAAATCTATCTGTAGTAGCTGCGGGCTCAAATCTCGCCAGCGGCACTGATAGTGTTGGTGGAAACAGTGTATGTTCACGTTTTTCTAAGACAGCTTTGGCTTTGGAATCGGGGGTTGTTTAATTTCTGTGATATTAACTTAGTCAAAATCAGTGGAATAATTTCATTGAGATAGTTCGTAAAAAAAGATGCCATCAAAAGTGTCTAAGATTTTATCATCTTTCTCTTTACTTGTATACTTGTAGTTATTATATGATACGTGAGATTTTGTTTTTTGGTTTTAATTCAATGAATCTGATATATTGAAATAGGTTGTTTTGGATGTATTTCACCTATTACATCTGTAACTTTTTTAGTTAAAGTATCTATATTGGACCTGTCAATATCATGGTGCTATCGTCTGCAAACATGGTCACTATGTCACTTTTTATCTGATATAGCAGACCGTTTACATACAGTACAAAAAGCAAGGCCTTAGCGCTCATCCTTGAGGTACCCTCATAAGTATACTATAATCATTTGAGAATTGACTACAAATGTTTACAATTATTTTACGATTTAATGAATACGAATCAATTAGTGTGTTAATATTTTGTATTTTTTCGTAAATACTGATGTACTGGTAATTATGGGCAATATTTTAATTAATAACATATCTATATTGGACCTGTCAATATTATGGTGCTATCGTCTATGAACATGGTCAATGTGTCACTATTTTATCTGATATAGTAGACCGTTAACATATAGTATAAAAGGTAAGGGCCCTAGCACTGATCCCTGCGGCCCTCGTAAGTAATTATAATCATTCGAGAACTGAGTATAAATATTTACAATTATTTTACGATTTAATAAGTATGAATGAATTAGTGTGTAAATATTTTGTATTTTTTGGTAAATACTGATGTAATTATGGACAATATTTTAATTAATAACGCTCTTTATTTCAAACGAACATTTTGTCATTGCTTTCGCATTGAATGTAGGTATGTCTCTGGAATAGTTACATAATTTTCCTATTTACAGGCATCCAGTGAAAGAAAATTAAAAAAAAAATCTGTGTGACAGATAAAAGATAAAAAAAATTGTTATCATTTCGTTTACCCAAGTTCCGAAGTTAGCGTTGACCTGTTACTACTCGTTTCTCAAGTGAAATCCTGCAAATTCGTCTATCCGCCACTGGCGAGTAGGAACAGAAGAGCGCGCGCGGCTCAATCTTTATTGCAGACCAATTAATTAACTCATAATGTTCTTGGCGAGGTATTAATCTTGGTCGTGTGGCCTTTGCTCGACGCAGTTGCATTCGTAAGCTGCTCCCAAGGCGGTGCTTTGAAGAACGCGAGTGAAACCGAAGGAATGCCACATTCTACCCGCAAAAATACATACACAGAGCTAGATAGAAAAGGTCGACTAACTTATTGCCCGCCTCTTGCCTAATCGATCGTTTGATGTTTGATTTATCGGGAGCCTGGATCGTTCTTTGTCTCCACACGACAGTTTAATGTTAGAAGGGATGTTTGGAGTAGCTATTTCCAATATGTTTATTTTTATATCAGTTATATTCCACAATCACTTATTTTTAATCACTAATCGTTTAAATACATCTACATAGTCCTACACCAACAGCAATACAATTGTTTGATCGTGCTTGAAATAAAAGAGTTATGTACAGTGTGATCATTTCAAAATGATCCAAGCTTTTCTTAGAAATCAAAAAAATATAGAGTCTGCATCACTACGCTACGTTTTGTATGTTTTCCTTGTATGATACATCATTGGAAATATGTTTTTTATATGGCATATGGATATCATGGCAGAACAAAATTCTACAAG
This sequence comes from Rhamnusium bicolor, assembly GCA_029963845.1. Taxonomy (NCBI): domain Eukaryota; kingdom Metazoa; phylum Arthropoda; class Insecta; order Coleoptera; family Cerambycidae; genus Rhamnusium; species Rhamnusium bicolor. The sequence continues at coordinate 593,449 of JANEYF010003421.1, read as the reverse complement.
AGACAAAAATATTGGAAAGGAGGTTGGTTAACTCCCAATTTTTTTAAAATGTGTCTTGAAAAAAATTTGGACTTTGCAACTGGATAATTAGATTTTAACGGGCCTGAAGTCGGGAAAAAGCCTTCGGATTGTTGTGTCACTCGCTAGAAAGATTTTTTATCATGCACGAAAATAATGATTTTCTCTTGACTTTTACCTTCACTGGCACGTTTTCTTCACCGACTTCAGTTAAGGTACGATTCCCCAAAGTTACAGGTTGCTTTTTATTAACAAAGATATTATTTCGAAAATTACCATTATTAACCAAATAGTACGGAATAAAATGTTTTAAACTTTGATCCATGTAATTAAACTAAAGATCATTCTATAAGTCAAGTATCCAATTTTATCTCGAATTTTACCGATTGTTATCTAATTCAGGAGCTAATCACGTTCAAATTTCTCTTTATTTACAGTATAAAGTTTCCCTACATAAAGTGAAAACTAATTAAAATAGATATACATGTACCCTCTAGTACACTTTCAACTTACTGATCCTCCAAATTTGGTGTAATTTGACCAAGCCGTATAGAATCAATAAATGTTGAAAAATCACCTTACAAACACTGGTTCGAGTTAGCCCTCTTAACTACTGACGACCAAAAATGTTATCGCAATAGCTGAAAGAATTCTTTCTCATTCAAGAAAATAACATTCTCTCAAGAATTTTAAAAAATAGTAGTCAAAAATGTTTTTTTTTAACCCATGAAGTATAACCTAAAAATTCTTTATAGTCAAACCCAAGTTAACCCACCTCAACGCTTTTGTTTTCTTCTTCTTCTCATGGAAAATTTGCGGCACCTTCTTCTTTTTCCCTTGGATCCCTCCTGATATAGCACCAGACGTTGCGATGGACATTCGTTTTACGTCAAGGAACATAGCATACGGGCGTCCAGTGGATGTACTAATTACACTACAAATAAATATGCTTCCGTGCCTTGTTGTAACTAAATTTTATCGATTTAGAATGTATGTATTTTTCAATGATTTGTTTTAACCAGTGTCCTTAAATTTTTTAACTAGATTAAAGAGGGAGTTGATAATAAATTAGGTAAGAAAGAAGCATATAGAGTAATAATAAAGGTCCACAACAGTATCTACTTGTAAATTTATTATAGGCTTTTTTGGATATCCTAAAGACATCCAATTTGGTTGAAACTGCACATATTAAAAACGGCCATCCTATTCCCAAGGGTCCTAACAGAGGGATGTCCTAAAGTCCATTAACGGACATTTTAAGAACGTCCTTAAAACATCCGTGTGCTATATGGTTTCTTCGTCCGTCCGCTCTTCCACTTATATTACGTATATATATTCAGAGTCTGAGTATACTGGGATGGATATGAAGATAATCTAGAGTATTTTCTCTTATTTATTGTGTTTGAATAAAAATAAAATAATTACTGTCACAGTAAGACCAAAGTAATTTCACAACAGATTTATGATTTGTTTATAAGTAATACATTTAATTTATAGTTGAAGCTTATAATAATCTCGAGTGTAATCGTGTACAGAAAGTTTTTTGCTTAATGTGCTGTTTAATAGAATCTTGTAGATAACCGACAAATCCCTTTTACCTCTTAACAATAATTTAAAAAAAATAAACATGATTTTTTTTATGGTTTAAAATTCATGTATCCAGTATTCCTAGGAGAGATAAATTTGCTGAATTACAGACGGAAGTTCATTCTTTTAAATTCACGCTGCAATTTGCTCAAGGTGAAACCGCAGATTGCAATTTCACAATAATAAATATTTGGATTTGTGTTGCCTATCCCGTTAATTTCGATGGCCGTTGTAGAGTGTGAACTACCTGATTACATAAATTCTGTAGCGTTCAAGGAATATTGATTAGTCATGGTGGAGTACATTTTTTCTGGTAAATAATAACTAACTTATCTGCAAAGTGTCTCAATAATGAAAACACCAGAAATTTATCGTCAAAACAATCACACTAATTAGTTAAAAACAGGTAATATAACCTCTTGTGTATCCCTGAAGGTACTTTATGGTGGAGAGTGCACCCAATAAACCCAATAACCGAGTATGCTAGGATTAATCTCTTATTCAGAAAAAAATTCTCGTCCTCCGGGAATCGAACCCGGGACTCAAGAATAAGAGGCAAGTGTTCTTACCACTCTACCACGAAGCTACTTTCTACAAATTTCTACGATTTCACCAAAACTGTGTAACACATTGTTATAGTATATGATCAAACAAGTAGACTGGGGTGATATGGGTATAAATATCAACGGAGGAAATTTAAATCATCTAAGATTCTCAAACGACATAGTACTAATGGAAGAACTCCGTTTGCACTCTGCTTCTCAACAATTTGGCCTAAATATAAACACCTCCAAATCTAAGTGATGAAAAATTTTGCGCTGTCACATTTCTTGAGATGATAACCAGATTGAACAAACAACATAAATATCTAGATCATGAAACCCGAATAGGTATAGATAACCAAGCCAACGAAACATTCCAGAGGATAGGTCTAAGTTGGTCCACTTCTTAATTCCATCAGGTTTATCTGGAAGAGCAATGGTGATAACTCTGTGTGGACGATGTTATATTAAATTTTTATTGAGCAGAGCGGATCAAATATTTCGAGCACACAAAAAACCAGGGTAAAATTTGTGGCAAAATAATTATACGAGTACTTGAATCAAGATTGTGTATTATATTTACAACTTTATAAGTAAGTATATAAATTGAGTAATTTTTAAAAAGCGAGCTTCAAAACTACCATAAAATTTAATAAAGAAACAACAACGGAAAGGTACCCATTACTCTTTACGTATTAGACTAAAATCTGCAAGTTATAATTACTTCCTCACCCGTCGAAGTGAGGAAGGTATGTATTCGTGAAAAAAATTTTGAAAATTGTTATTGCATTTCTGAACGAATTTCGGCGAATTATGACGATACACAAAATTTCAGACAGAAAAATTTTTCTGTCTGTGTGTCTGTGTTTGTGTGTGTGTGTGTGTGTCTGTGTGGTTCGCGATAGCAGCTACAATTTTTGAAATAAATCTTTCAAATTTGGTACACACATTCTAGAGGTCAAGGAAGAGATTGAGTTCGTTGATAAACAAAATCGGTCCTCTGGAACGGGGTCTATCGGGCCCCAACATTTCTATTTCTAACTACAAAAAAATTTATTCGTGATGAAAAATTATGAATCAGATCTGTTATACAAACCCATTATAATATTGTGTTCAAATGTTTAAATAAAGCTATATTAAAATTTTGTAAACATTTTGGCAACACCATAAAATTTGAATTTTGATTGACACTTCTTAAAAGTTGAAATGGCTAAAAAAATATTAGTGATATTCCACTAATGTGACTTTTTTGAAACGTCAAAAATTACTTTTATTACAAATTCCACCACACATCGAGTTTTACTACAGTGAGAAAGTTCTGATCCCCAAGTAATTGGCAGCGGTTTTTGTGAATAATCTGGATATTTTGCAAAGACTACAAGAGGTAATTTAAAGATCATTAGACCACTGCTATACTTACTAATTCAACAAGTAACGATTTTTCTTCTCGTAATTCATTTTGACGAAGTTATCATTATACAACGGGTGTGAAACATAAGTGAGATGTATTTGTGAGTGTAAATTTTTGTTGTTTCTTGCATTTATTTTGAAATGTGATTTATTCCAATAGGTGAATTTTTATACCAGCCAAGAATATCATCCACCATATTGATCGATTTGGTCCGGTCCACAGTGGACGGAAACGCCAAAAAGCTGTCCCAAAATAAAAAAATATAAAAAATGAAGATTTTTTTTGAACCGGAAACGTTTTAAATCGTTGTAGTGGTACCCCTAGCATAGTAGAAACGACCGTTAATACCGGTCCGGGTTTACTACCTGAGCGAGGAAATTACTTACTTTTGTGCGACCGTGCAGCGCGTCACTTCGGCAGCTCGCAACGCTTCAAAAATCGATAAATTTTGTCTGCAGCGTAAAAATTCTCAAAGTGCAGTTTTCTGTATCATAAAAATGGATTCTGCATCAGAGAAAGTAAGTACAATTAAAATATCTCAGTATCAGATCAGTTTATTTATATGGTAATTAGTAAATAATTATCGAAGTGGAGTGCATTTTTGTACATGCAACGATTCATAAACTCAACAAAAAAAGCCATAAGTTACGCGGTTGGTGATGGTTGGTCTTGAAACTTATTGGAATGTGTTCAATGAACATTTTTTTCGAAAGTGTATAAAAAATTAGCTGCATCTTTTTGCATCTTTGCGAGATATTGACCAAATTGTGCGTGAATGCACGGATGCATGCACATTCGTGCACCATAAAGTGTGGGCCCCTTTTGAATTCGTTCTCATGAAATGAGAACGTCATGCGTTCTCAACTCATGCGTTCAAAGTCATTACACATTTTTATTCCATTCCCCAGATCCTAATTTTCCCGAAACAAATGAAACACATGAATTCGCTTCAATTCAATAATAATTTTTGAACTATGTATATATTTTTGACCGTAATTATTTTGAAATTCTATATGGGATTCAATCAGCGACCCAAAAAAACTGTAGTTTTGTAAAAATGCAACGATAATTGGCGATCGTTTTGTTATGTTTTGGGAGGATTTCATGGCCGCCATTTTGTTTTTTTCAAAATTCAACTTCGGATTCTTGATCATCGACACAATTTCAGTAAAATAGCTCAATGCCTTTATATTTTGGCCAGCTTTTCGGCGTTTCCGTACACTGTGCGGTCCGCCATTGCCTCTCACACCACTGAGCCAATCCAAGATGAAATAAATCATTTTTAAAATATTATCAATGATAATGAAGCAATCAGTAAATTCAAAAGGATAACGAAAACACAATTTTTATATGAGTAGATATGTCAAGCCGTATCTGGACAGGAAGTGATTTGGATGGCATGGGCCCATCGGGAGAGACTAGTAAGCATAGGGATACAGCATTATTAGTGAAAGGGTCTTGTAGCTGAACACCTTTTGTGGGTGAAGACGGTGACCAGAGGCTCTAGAGTAGGAAGTCTTCGACGGCAGTCAATGATCAGAGAGCCTTCAGTAGCACCCAGTGGCTGCAACAAGAAGTTATCGGCAATGATTAGAGTCTCTAGAAGAAGCCTTCGACGGCAGTCTATGATCAGAGGGTTTTCCGCAGCACTCAGAGGCAGCTACAAGAACTTATCGGCAATGGACGAAGAATGTACAAGAAGTGATATTATGCGATATTAAAGAAAAACATATCGGATTTGGGAAAAGTATGCGTATTGGATATTTTGGTGACGTTATGTCATATTAAATAAAAAGCAATGGCGTTTATAGTAAAAAAGAAAAACTATGGGGGCGGTATTATGGAAAAACAAGGTAATCGCAAAAATCTCTCACTACTCTAATTCTGATTGGCAGGTCTTTATTTAAAGTAAAACGTTTATTTCGAATGTAAAGAAGAAGTGAACTGAAGCGGTATGAAATTTCTCTTGTAATGTGTAGTAAAAATCTAATTGTTAGGTATAAATGAAATGCAGCATTGCAATTTCATATATCTGCACATTCCTGGCTGATACATTTTTGATGATGACTTAAGTCTATTATTATAGATAAAATGCCTTAACACTTCCTGCTGAGGTCATAGGTCATCGTTACAAATAAAACAATACATGTGCTTATATTAGTTTTTTCCATCGCATAAATTAATACATATTTTATTATGATTACCAAATGCCAACTTGCATTTCGTAAACACTTCGTCTATTGCTAAGACAAATATCTGTAATTGGTCACGAAAAGTGTAATTATTATTAGCTTGAATAACAAAATAGATGCTTAAGTTATTTTATTTTCGCCGTAATAATCGATAAACTGCAAATATAAAGTTTGTAAGTTTATAGAAGTGGGATAACCTGTATAAATTATTTTAAAAAGTCAGTTGGTGGTCAATTTACATCGTCATAGCTAAGCAGAGATCCTCAGACGCGGACAGACAGTCTTCCCTCACGAAGTCGTAAATCCATAATGTTGTTCCGGAATGTGTTGCCTCGTTCTGCTTCATTTTGTTACGGTTTGCATTCGAAATAAATACATAAATTACTAGGAATGTCGTCTTCTAACTTGAATAATACGAGCTTACAAGTGCTTTTAAATTATATAATATATATACACAGGCTGATTCAAATTGGACCCCCACCATGAGCATCTCGCTTATTTTAAGAGATAGAAGATACGTTTAAATTTAACAAAGTTGTTATATTTTTAGCTCATTAATGATCCACAAAAGTACATAAAATGTCTTTTAGTAACTCAAAAAAAAAGAAAATCAAAAAATGTGCTTTTCGTTTTTCGGCCTTGACTCTTTTATTTATAATTTTTTTATTCTGTAAAAACATTCTTTGATTCTATGTTACGTTTTTTAAGTAAGGAGAGAAAATGCTGTCAAATGATGTAAAATTACAATATAGAGGCAACAAGAGAAAGTGGATTTGCTATGAATGAAACAATAACCTCTAGACATAGAAAACAACGAAAGACATTATTAAATCTAGAATAAAAAGAATATTCTTACAGAATTAAAAAAAAAAATAGATAATATAGAAAATTATGGTATACGCGGCCAAAGCAAAAATTTGCTAAAATCTTATCTATCCAGTAGAAAACAGTATGTTGATGTTCTTGACTTAAAATCAGAAACACAAGTAATTGATATTGGTGTATCCCAAGGTAGTGTTTTAGTGCCAGTACTTTTTTCTTCTTTACATTAACGATTTAGACAACTACATAATTGAATATTCTTGTGCAATTTCCTGATAAAATCTCTATTGCTGCCTGTGAGAAAAACTTAGATGTATTAATTGATAGATCTATTTTTAAACTCGTATAAGGGGCCCTAGGATGGGACCCTGAGACATCTCCAAGATTGCATGAATTTCGTCAGACTTGAAACCACAATATTCTACGTATTCCGTTCTATTACATAAGTAACTTTTGAAAAATGTTAATAACAAAGAGGAGAAACCTGCAATTCGAAGTTTACTAAGAAGAATTCCGTGGTCAAGTCTGTCAAACGCACTGATCCATTGACTTTTAAACGTTTACCTAAAAGTGATACACCGGGTGATATTATCGACACTGAGAGCAACATTATAAAATTGCGTTATAGTTTTGATTGAACTAAAAGAGTATAATATTTGCACCAAATTATAATCAAATATTTAAAGCCGTTCCAGAAATATGGCCGACAACAGTTTTAGTTAAAAACCATAAATCGCTTTGTATCTCAAAAACGATTAATATCGAAGGTAAGCTTGAGGGTGTTTTGAACTCAGCTAAATGTGCTCTATCGCCCATTACTCTATGTCACTTTATATCTGGGACACCCTGTATATGAACATTTATCGACCTTTCGGAATTTATTGAAATATATGATGATATTTGAACCCGACTGCAAAGGCTTGCATCCATTGTCAATGATGACATGTTAAATTGTATTGGTAAAGGCTACTCCCACCATACTATTTAATACGTTTTGAAATAAATACATATTGAATATAATGCATCTCTGATGTGAAAATTTTCTATGGTAATAGCTGCATTATCAATCTAAATCACCGTCCATTTGTGGTAAATCGAACATGGAGACGAAGTATGCTAAATTGACTGATTACAAATATGGCATCAATTTATGTATAGTTACGTTTATAAATCACTTAGGTACATGTTCGAGGGTATTTTTAACGAGTCCGTTAAAGGATCATTATTTTTATTTCATTTGTAATAGTTCACTAAGATAAATTTCTATTGATACAATAAATTGTCGGCTCACAATCAGTGGTAGTGCTTATACGTTAGGCTTGAATCCAAGGGGCTCCGGGTTCGAATCCTAGCTAGGGTATGGATATATATTGACATTTTTAAAATACCGAAACGGTAGCATAGTTGACTAGAGTTTTGTTGTGTGGCAGAACAAGTCATTGTCTATAACCCCTGAGTTCGAGTCTCGGCTGCGGCATCTGGCAAATATTGCAGGGAATGGTTGCTCTGTGTGTGCCTGTCCTGGTTGAGTGGTGGAATAACAATGTGTAATGATTTGTATATTTTTTTCTCAACAGTGTTTTATATCAATGTGCTGTGAATCATTTCTCTAGGTATTGATGAGATAAATTCCTTTAATTTCTTCTTAAAAGCAAAAATGTTTTCTATTTTCGCTTTATCCGTGATAGTGTTATATAACCTTGGCACTAACAATATATAATATCGCTATCCAATAGTTTTTGTCACAAATGGGGTTATATATTGACTCCTTTTGTGTGTTATATTCATGATTATTTACTATATACTACTTTTTTCTGTGATAGTAGTTGACGTTACTATTATAATAAAAAAGGTGTTTTATATCAAGTACTTTTGCATCACTATAAACTAGTTCTGTTATGTAAGTTTTGATTTGCTAAGCGTTAATTTTAAAAATATTTTTTGTAGTACTTCAAGTGGTTTAATATGGTTGTTGGTGGCAGGTCCCCAAGCTAGGATACCATAGTTTAAATGACTTTCAAGTAAGGCAAGGAAGATTATTTTTAGATTATTTTCATCTAGTATATAGTTTTATCTATGTTAACCGTTAATAATTTATGATCAAACCAGTTTTTAATATTAGATAAATCATTTTCCACTATTGTTTTTAATTCCTTCCACCTGTTGGCTTCATAGAAGATAGCAGTATCATCTGCAAGTCCAATAATATCTCCTTTATTCGTTAAACTAAATAAATCATTAATATAGATGGAAAATAGTATTGGCCCTAGAACCGTACCTTGCGGTATACCGTATTGGACTGTTAATTTGTCACTGCAAACATTTTCCACTCTTACACACTGAGATGTAACTTTCAAACAGTTCTAAGCATCCTTGTCTTACTTCAATATTCTCAAGTGATTGTAAGAGCAGGGAGTGGCTAACAGTATCAAATGCTTTGGCAAGATCTATGAATGTGCAAAAATACGGTATATCTTTATCTAGTGCGGAGTATATATTAAATATGAGGACTAATATTGCGTCCTTATCTTACCGAAGTTGGTTATTAAAGAAATCGGTTTGTAGTTATATGCAATTTTAGTGTCATCTTTTTTTAAATATTGGTATTATTACAGAATCTTTAAAACAATCTATATATAATGGGTCTTCGTAAAAGATCGAAAACCACGTGCCCAATTAATTCCCTTTAACAGTGTCGTCGAGTTATATGGTCAGAAAAAGATGGTTGAAAAAGATTCCTTAGACATATACGTATGTACAAAAACCCTCATCAGGTACTGGTATAATGTAAAAGACACAAAATCACGAGTTAAAAGGTACCAATTGATCACTTGGTTTTAATCATTTATGAAGGCTCTGTATAAGGAAGTGTCTATAGAAAATTTAAAAAAGGGATTTTTGTCCTATATTTATCAAAAATTTGTTTTTATTTAAATCATTTCAGAAGTGTTGTAGAAAATGCGTATGACATGATAGGCAGATGGCTTAGGTCAACTACCAGTCTCAGTAATGGACCTTACGACAAAGACAGCTTAGGACATAAAACCTCCATGAAATTTTGATCATTTGACACTTTTTGAAACCGCAATTGTTTATCAAAAAAATCATTAAAATGATTACTAGGTGTTACATTTTCTATAACATATAGTAAAGACAATATTTAAATTAATTTTAAACAAAAAAAATAGTGAATTTAAGCAAGCTAAAAAAGTGTATATATATATATATATATACCGGGTGTTCCACTTAAGAGGGATTCTCCTGTAACTATGTAACTGTAAAATACATAAAAAAATGGTTTTAATAAAAGTTGTCTGGAATCATGTGGGCCATGTAAAAAAAATATTTTTAGATTTACAGGGTGTTCCATTTCGCGTGGGCGCTACATAACTTTGTTATTATAAATGGAATACCCTATATATTATTGCATTTTTGAATTCCTTGGTTAATATTAGGTAGAGTTTATTAAATGTATATGGTGTTTAAATCTTACCGTTTTCGAGATATTCAGTTGCTTTTGAGAAAAATCACGATTTCAGCTCTCTAAATGAGGCTAGATAGCATCTAAACCGTACGAGTTAGAAACGTGCAGATTTCACAGTTCGTTTTGGCATAAGTTACTCTATCTTGTTATCTGTGAGCAAAACGTGTATGTTATTCAGACTCGGAAATACTGATAGCTACATTTAATAATTTTACGAGTTGAAAAACTTTTTTCTTTTCAAATGGAATGACCCATATTAATTATCATGGTTGAATGCAAAATTGAATGCCCTTTCGACTGATATAAGGTTGTTCATACTTATCTCTAATGGTTTTCTAGAAAAATCAGGTTCTTTTCTAAAGTCCGAAAAAGTAACAGCGTCAAGAAGGTTCTTGCAAAACAACTTTTCCCTCACATTTTATCAGGCTTGGGACTGACAGTGTCAATATTTACTAGTAAGTTTAAAAGTGGTTTGACAAATAAAAGTGAACCACTAACAACAACTAAAATAAAACTCAAAACGAAACAAACTGAAACTCGGAACACAACAAGGAGAAGAATACTTAGACCGCTGATTTACATCAATTGCTCGAAGTGACCTCCATTTTGATTAATATACAAACGAATTCGGTTTTTAAAAAACTGTTCAACATTGGTCAGCATGTGTGGCGTAATTTCTTGAAATGCTACAGTAATGCGCTGCCGCATATCTTCCGCGGTAGTTGGTGGTGTAACGTAAACTTTACTTTTTATAAATCCCCATAAAAAGAAGTCGCAACTTGTCGTATCTGGACACCTTGAAGACCAACTCACTGGTCCCTCGCGTCCAATCCATCTGTTGGGAAAAGTTTCGTGTAAAAACTGACGAACCGCAGCGGCATTGTGAGGTGGAGCACCATCATGTTGCATCTACATTCTTCGAAGTGTAGCTAAAGGAATGTTGCCTAACAAATCTTCTAGAGTGTTTGTTAAAAAGTTTAAATAAACTGCTCCAGTTAGTTGCTGGTCAAAAAAGAATGGTCCTATGATATGGGTTCTCAAAATTGCTCCCCACACGTTCAAAGACCAGCTGTGTTGGCTATGAGTTGTCCGGAATTGGTGAGGATTTACTGTGTCATAATAATGGCAATTATGGCGATTAACGAAACCATTTTTATGAAAAGTAGCCTCATCGGAGAACATAACTCGTTTAAAAAAATCATCATCTTGATTTAACATCTTAAGTGCCCACTGACAAAAATCCAGTCTTCTCTGAAAGTCTACTTTTAGCAACTCTTGGTGTAATTGGATGCGATAAGAATGATAACTGTGTCTTTTTAAAATCCTGTGTATCGACGTTGTACTAATACCCGTTGTGTGACTAATTTGTCGCACACTTATTTGGGGGTTTTCCTGAATACACCCCAGCACAAAAAATGCATTTTCCTCCGTAACTACAGTTTTATGGCGATTTCGTTTTGTATATCGAATATTACCAGTATTTAAAAACCTATCAAGCACTAGTTGAAAGGCTTTACGCCGTGGATGTGGTCTGTCTGGATAGCGCTGTGCATAAATTCATGATGCCAATAACGGATTTCTTTCGCACTCACCGAGGACAAAAACCATATCAATCATTTCTTCCTATGTCAGCGACATTTTGAAAATATTATAATAAACTTTTACTCTCTACTTGCAAAATAACTACAACGTCAACGTTAATCAAAACTAGAGTGACATTTAATTTGCTTTGTATGTCAAACAGTGCAATAAACATTGTTTGCAAAAGGCCTTCTTGACGATGCTACATAGCTACTTTTTCGGATTTTAGAAAAGAACCTGATTTTTCTGGAAAACTGTTAGAGATAAGTATGGACAACCTGATATCAGGCGAAAGACCATTCAATTTTGAATTCACCCATGATAATTAATATGGGTCATTCTATTTGAAAAAGAAAAGTGTTTCAACTCGTAAGATTATTAAATGTAGGTGTCAGTATTTCCGAGTCTGAATAACGTACACGTTTTGCTCACAGATGACAAGATAGAGTAATTTATGCAAAAACGAACTGCGGAAACGGCACGTTTTTAACTCTTAGGGTTTAGATGCTATCTAGCCTCATTTAGAGAGCTGAAATCGTCATTTTTTTCAAAAAGAACTGAATATATCGAAAACGGTAAGATTTAAACACCATGTACATTTAATAAACTCTACCTAAAATTAACCAAGAAATTCAAAAATGCATTAATATGCAGGGTATTCCATTTAAAATAACAAAGTTATGTAGCGCCCACGCGAAATGGAACACCCTGTAAAGCTAAAAATATTATCTTTACATGGCCCACATGAGTCCAGACAACTTTTATTAAAACCATTTTTTTTATAAATTTTACAGTTATATAGTTACAGAAGAATCCCTCTTAGGTGGAACACCCTGTATATACTGTATAACTAAATTTCATACCCAAATTTCAAGCCATAGTGGTCAAATTATTAATTAATTAATTAATTAATTAAGGAAAATTTATGCACAAAAAATTTGATTTTTACCAAGCAGTCTTTCTAAGAGTCGTTTGTTTTCAAAGAAATTATTATTAGTATTTATTGATGTGATAGCAATATGACTTGGCATCATAATCGATATAAATCAAGGACAATGGTTCATTTAAAAGTCAGAAAAAAGTTGTTTATAAATAATTCTAGATTTATTATTATTCAAGTAAAAAATATAAACATCCGGTAGCCCAACAAAATTTTTTCCCAAGTTATAATCAATTTATGTAATGGTAATAATTGTATTTGAGAACTAATCTATTTGTTGATAGAAAAAAAATTGATATTTACATAACATGTTATTACCTTTGTATCTTATTTGTCATCTTAATCATCCATGAGATTACCATTCGAAACCATTTTCGTATTTGCCTCCGGTGTTCCTCACTCTGAAAAAAATGAGAATGATTAGGTACTTGATATAAAATAGTTATCTAAACTGGTAATAAATCTATTCCCTTTTAAAAAAGTCATAAACAAATATAGGGAAAACTTATGATACGTTAGAGACGGAGTTAGTTAACTCTTTATTATATTCCGTATTACGCGCGGTATAAATAAGAAGAAACTGTAATGACACTCCGCGTCCACCGCCGCGAAATTAAAGTGAAAGATGAATAATTTTTGCGTTTATAAACATTTGTAATAAAAAGAATGCAAGTAAATGTAATTCTTCTCGGCGGGGATACCTGTACCCCAACCGGGCGCGTCCCCAGGTGGCGGATAGGGGGAATGCCCTAAGTGACACTGGTGTCACCGGGTAGGTGTGAAATAAAACAACACCCGTGGACCAACAGGCTTGCACAGAGGGAAACAACCTCTTCAACAAAAAAAAGTTCCCTGGTGCTCAGTGGCGCGGGCCCAGGACCATAGCCAGGACCAATGACATGGAAATGAATATGGAAAAGTTTACGGAGCAGGGAGGGATACCCCAGTTCCGGTCGGGGAAGAGAGTAGGAGAGTAGGCTCCACCCGACCGTCAGCCAGCGACTACTCAGTACCCACAGCGGGATGTCAGGCTGTGGAGGGTACTAATACTACTGACACCCTTAACGAGAGAAGGCAAGCTCTCGATCTCCAGGAAACTGGAGAACATATGGAGATTGGGATCAATCCTACTCCATCAGAAATCTCGATTTCATCGGACCAGGAGCGGGAGCTGTTAAAGTCCCCGTCTCTAAGGGCCGGACAATTGGGAACCACAAAGGATGAGGTATCCAAGAAATTGGATGGACTCAACCTTAAAAGAAAACGACTGGGGGGTGCTGCAAGAAGACGCCTTGGTCGTTTACTTAAGCGCGGAATACCTTACGAAACCGCCTTAAGTAAAGTGTTGGAGCAACAGCCAACCGAACAGCAGCCAGAGCGGGAGCAACAAACCTCCTCTGAGCAAGCTGTAACCGGTAAGCGTCTGCGCTCCGACGACAGCACACCACACCAGCGGGCAAAAAAGCCCCGGGAAGGTGGAGCTACAAAACTGCTTTTTAGGGAAGCCGTGGAGGGGGTCAGAGTGGGCATAATCCATTCCAACTACCCAACGGAGACTCTAACGAGTACACAGATGGGAGCAATACAGCAAGCAATAATGCAAGCTGTAGAGGCAATCCCAGACGAAGGTCCTCAGGTGAGGTTCCTAGGCTGCACACAACGGCCTGGGTGGCTTCTCATTACCTGTGCGGATGGGACGAGCACCTCGTGGATGGAAAGCGCCACAGAACGCCTACATCCATGGGAAGGAGCGCGTCTTAAATTCGTGCAGGGACAGGACCTTCCCAAACCTCATGTCTGTTCGGCATATATCCCGGATGACGTCGGTAACCGGCTGTCTTCTGAGGTGGTGCTGAACAGGCTGAGGAAAATGAACCACGGTCTGAACACCCGGGAGTGGAACGTACTACACCGGGAGGATTCGGGCTCTGGTCAAACATGGACGTTCTCAGTAGATGAAGCGTCCATGATCACACTGGAGGGACTGAATTTCAGGCCCTTCTGCGGATTTGGACAAGTCCAATTCCGCCCAAAAGTCAGAGGAGGTAAAGACCCCTCTGATAAGAAATCGGTGGCAGGAACGCCCTCAAGGAAAAGCGAACTACAATCGCTTCCCAAGAGGAGCGAACAGCCCCGACAAGGAACCTCTGGGAAAGGAAAATCCCTCCCGAACAAACCCCATCTTAAGAAGAGTGGAATTAAACCACCTTCGAAGAAGGGAAAGGCGGGGGAACCTAACCCAGACAAAACCACCTCCAGGAAGCGTGAGAAACATTCACCTTCCGGGAGGAGGAGAAAAAATCCCACCCCCCTTAACTTACCTTTAAACTCACAAACCTAACCCTACCTAACCCAACCGTATCTCAACACCCCACAACTAGTACCCTTATCCTTAATCCTTATCCTCAAATCAACTACCCAATGACATCTTATATTAGGTGTCTGCAGGCGAATCTACAAAAAGCCAGGACGGCCACATACGTCCTCGGCAAAGATTCAAGGAAGAGCAAATCGACATTGCTCTTCTCCAGGAACCCTGGACAAGTAACACAGGCCGAGTAAGCGGCCTGGGAAATACTTCTGGCAAGGTAATAGAAATCGGCTCTGATGAAAGACCCAGGGCATGTATCTTGATCAGAAATAACATTAACCACTTTGTTCTTACAGGTTACTGCACCCAGGACGTTGTAACCGTCCAGGTATCGATCTCGGAGGGGGGAAGCAAGATGGATATAATCGTCTGCTCAGCCTACTTTCCGGGTGATAGAAATGCAGACCAACCTCCTCCAGCTGTAGTGCGGGATTTAATCGCCTACAGCAAGAGGAACAATATCCACCTGGTTATTGGATGTGACGCGAATTCCCACCATACAGCGTGGGGAAGCACGAACATTAACCAAAGAGGTGAGTCACTTTTTGAATATTTATTAGGTGAAGGACTAACTGTGAATAACATTGGTTCCGAACCAACCTTTGTCACCAGAAATAGGAAGGAGGTATTAGATATTACAATCAGCTCAAACTACTTGAGCAACAAGATATCCGATTGGAAAGTATCTTCTGAACCCTCGTGTTCAGATCATAAACATATTCTATTCAATATAGAAGCTGGTCCAAGACCTGTGGTGACATATCGGGATCCGAAGTGCACGGACTGGGAAGGGTATAAATATTCCCTCCAGTCTCACCTTCAATCCGCTATCACCACAATCAGGAATCGTGATGAGACTGAAATTGCGGCGGAACAGATCCGCAACGCGATGGTCTCAGCATATAACGAAAACTGTCCACTGAAGACAAAAAGGGATAATAGAGGCACGTCTTGGTGGAACAAAAATTTGGATAAAATGAGAAAGGAAGTTCGACGCCTCTTTAATCGAGCTAAAGCTTCGGGCGACTGGGACCAATATAGATCCGCTCTAACGGACTATAACAAAGAAATAAGGAAAGCAAAAAGGGAATCTTGGAGGAAATTCTGTGAGAGTATAACTGACGTACCTCACAGTACTAGAATCCACAAGATTCTTTCCAGAGAGCCGACAAGGGAATTCGGTTCGTTAAGGCGGCCGGATGGCTCATATACGGACTCTGGAAAGGAAACCTTACAGCTCCTAGCACAAAACCACTTCCCAGGGAGCTTGAATGCGGATGACCAACAGCCGTCACCGTCAGAAGGCCGATTAAAACGACCTGATAAAAATGATTGGCTGACGGCTAAAAAGGTGATCACAATACCGGCAATTGAGTGGGCCATCGGATCATTCCAACCATTCAAATCGCCAGGAGAGGATGGAGTTTTTCCAGCTCTACTACAAAATGGACTGGAAATATTGCTCCCACTCCTCATTAAACTATTCAGAGCTAGTCTGGTATGGAACTATATCCCATCCAGTTGGTCGGCGGTCAAGGTAGTATATATACCAAAAATGGGTAGGAAAGAACCAAGCCCTAAATCGCTTAGACCAATTAGCCTGACATCTTTTCTGTTGAAAGGCCTGGAGAAGGTGCTGGACGGATATATCAGGGGGAACATCCTGAATCATCACCCCCCTCAATATCCATCAGTACGCCTATCAGACAGGAAAATCAACAGAACTAGCACTCAATAACCTAGTCGAGAAGATTACCCAATCCCTTCAAATGAAGGAAATTGCGGTGGGAGCCTTTCTCGACATTGAAGGAGCATTTAATAATGCACTGCCCGACTCCTTATATGCAGCAGTGGCTGCCAGAGGAATTGAGCCTACTATAGGCGACTGGATACGTGCTATGCTATCAAACAGAACCATAACAACGTCTCTACAGGGAGAAACAGTTAGGTTTAGAGCCACGAGAGGGGTGCCCGCAGGGTGGGGTTCTCTCCCCCCTTTTGTGGTCACTTCTTGTGGACGACCTACTGGCTATTCTCACACTGTGGGAGGTTGAGGTTCTAGCATATGCAGATGATCTAGTCATACTAGTCAGAGGAAACTCTGAAGGAGTAATATCAAATACCCTTCAAGAGACTCTGGATGCAGTGAGTAACTGGTGCGACGGGGAACAGATGTCTGTAAACCCTCAAAAAACAGTAATAGTACCATTCACCCGGAAAAGGAAGCTGGAGGACTTAAGACCTCCCACTTTAATGGGTGAAACTGTTCCATTTGCGGAGGAGGTGAAATATCTAGGAATCACTCTGGATAAATCACTTAATTGGAACTCCCATCTGGAAAAGGTAATCCACAAAGCAAAGCTGTCCCTATGGACATGCCGTCGTATTTGTGGCAAATCCTGGGGCATGGGTCCCCAACAAATTTACTGGATCTATATCACGGTCATCAGACCAATGATAACATACGGATCCATTGTTTGGTGGCCGAAAGGATTACAACGGACGGCCAAATCCAAACTCTCTGGACTGCAGAGATTAGCATGCATGACCGTAACGGGAGCAATTAGCACCACACCGTCAGCTGCAATGGAAATCCTCCTGGATTTACCCCCTCTTCATATATATCTGGAGAGAGAGGCCAGGTGGGCAACCTACAGATTGCAACAAGCGGCCATTAATATGCCGCAGACTAGTATCATGGAGCGGAACAGGTTGTTGGATGACATAGAGAATCACAGCATCCTGGGAATGCCCTCGGATACTATGCCTACTATGACCAACTACGAGCTGACCTTCAACATCCTTTCTCCAGAAAGAGATGAGTGGGATCGGAATAAAGCCGACCTACTGAAGGCAGACAGTTGTTGGTTTACAGACGGCTCCAAAACTCCCGAGGGAACAGGAGCCGGAGTACACAGCTACAGACCAAGGGTGAGGATAGTCTCAAACCTAGGTACTTATGCAACTGTTTTTCAGGCTGAGGTTCATGCCATTGAACTGTGTGTACGAAGGCTGGAATATATGCATCTTACACGCAGATCAATAAAAATTTTCTCAGATAGCCAAGCAGCTATAAAAGCTCTTGGCTCCTACCGGTGCAACTCCAAAACGGTATGGAATTGTCAAAAAGCTCTAAATCATTTGGGCAAGAACAACAAAGTGACTCTGGTCTGGATACCCGGCCACTCTGGTATGGAAGGTAACGAAATAGCGGACTCCTTAGCCAGAGAAGGAGCGGGATCACGATTCATCGGACCAGAACCAATACTTGGCATATCTTCAAGTACGGCCAAGATGGCTATCTCAACCTGGGCTGAAAGGCAAACTCTCCAGTATTGGCAAGAGTTACCAGGATTAGTTCATTCGAAGGCGTTCATAAAATACCCTTTGAAATCGAGAACTAAGAAACTTTTAGAGTTAAACAGGATAAACCTGAAAACTCTAACAGGCCTATATACCGGGCACTGCCGACTAAACTATCATCTGCATAAACTCGGCCTAGCGGAAAACGCCGAGTGCCGTCTATGCCTGGAGGATGATGAGAAGGCAGACCACATCTTATGCACCTGTCCCGCTGTGGAGAGGATCCGATTCTCAATATTTGGCAAAGGGCAACTGCTGCCAGAGGATCTGGACACATTCTCACCCAATAAAGATATCAGTTTCATTAAGAGACTGAACTTATTGGGTGAAATATAATTAGGCGTGAGCCACAATAGGCCTGCTGATGGCCGCAGTGGAGGGTCTACTGAGACCCACTCACAACAAACCTAACCTAACCTAACCTAAATGTAATTCTTTCACACAGATTTGCAGAACAATAATCTGTTTATGTAAGTGTTATAAATATATTAATTTTAATAGTAAAAACACAGTTAATGTTTCATCCAAATATCAATATAAGTAATATTCGGTGCATTAGGGTGGGGCCAGAGGCGTCTTTATAAACAGCGGATGAGCAAGTGTTTTCCCATTGGTTCGATTCGCGAGGAGCTGTGACGCTCCCATGCTGACGAATTCAGTTTGACAAATTATTTAGTTGTAGTGTTGTACGTATAGAAAGCGACTGTAAAAACAGTTTTAATTTACGATATGAATGAGATTTTCTGGTTAGTGTTTTTATTTATGTTACAGACGATATTTTCCGATTAGTGTATTGCATTTGTAGACTACAAAATGAAGAGGAAATCGGCGTCTTCCTAAACATGCGCAAGTGGATTTTAGATAACTGCAAAACTTTATATCTGCGCCAGGAACTTCAATTGTTACAAAAGTTTTTAGGAATTCAGCAGCGGCCGTAACCGTACATACATACGTTTTAAACTGCACTGGTACTAGGTACACGCAGCCATTTAATAGATGGCGACTCGTACAACTGAAATACCGCGATAGCCCATAATAAATGCCTAACCCATATTTCTACTAGTTCCTCTACTATCCTACATTTACGGATTTAGTATAGCTCTGTTCAAACAACACGAAATTAATTTAGATGTTGCCCTTTCTACCGCCTCCAACCTTCATCAATGATATTTACAAGGTAAGATACTGTTTTATTATAACTGGAAAATTTTGTGAAAGTAAATCCGTATATCCTTAAAATTATTTTAGCTAATATCTTGCATATATATTTTCAGATTTTAACTAAAACTGATATTTCTATATTTATTATATTAATAACTGCAATTTTTGGAAATTCTAAAAAAATGCAAAAAGCTATTTTGCAACTAAACTCATTATTTTTAAAAAAGTAAAAAATTAATATAATAATATAAAAGTAATTTTTAATGAAAATATTCTTTAAAAAAATTACTCTAACTTAATAACAGTACATGAAAAATAACAATTTAAGTAAACAATGTAATACTAAATTCTTTCAGCATCTACCATAGGAAGATGCACTGAAAAGCATCCCCGATGCCATCCCCTAACTTCAGGTACACCGCTATGTACTGAAAAAAAATGATTTTCGAAAAATAAACAAGGGTGTCGTCATTTCCTTCTAAATTGGAAGTAAAAACTGATTGTAACATAATGATATTATATGGAATTATCCTTAATTAGTTAAACAATTTTGAGTAACCAAAAACAAAATTCATGCTTTGAATATTTTGGTCATTCGGCCATATCTGCTTCAGTTCATGTTCAATTGTATTTGCATCCTTAAAAAAGTGTAGAAATCGATTTATTTTAGACTAGTTTCAGCAGCTCTGCCTTAGTTGATGCCATATACCTCTCCGCCGAACAATCTAATAGTGCACACAGAAGATACAATGTCTGATAAAGGCACTAAATCATAGCAATAATTATTTGCCTGGCCCGCAGCTTCACGAGCAATAAATTGCATACTTCCGTTACAATGCGCATATTAACTCTTGGCGGATCATTTGGTTTTCGCATCCTAGATTCGTGTCCTGAAGCAGAAAGTCGGCTGAGTACTCTCAAATAGATCTTGCACTCTTGCGTTTACCGAAAAATGAAATCTGTCGGCCACTTCCTCCTTTCTTAAGGAGAATTCCTGCAGCTGAAAGATTGTAATTGCATAATTTAGTTTAAAAGGAAACAATTATTCAGTTACGTTCGTTAGACAAATTGCAACAAGATATTGGTTTAAATAACAGAAAATCACAAATAGAAATACCTTTTTTACTTAGTACAGAGTTATTCAAAGTCAGCTGATTAAAACCGTACTAATCACAAACAGACATTTTCACGTTTGACCTTACCAACCATACTTAAGAGAGTCCAACATTGTCATAAACATTTTTTATTTCAGGCTTATACAATTTGTAGATAGAAGAGATTTTGGATACGCAAGAGCATTTTTTTTACAAAAAGCTACATTTTTATATTCATTTATTTAAAGTCGGCCTATTTCCGCTACCAGAACCAATCACCGACTCCAGGAGACAAGCTACTCCTAACCTGGAAGTTTTAACGAATTTCTTCTCTATCTAAGAGTAGGGAATTCTTATTTGCCTAACATCTAATAGACAGGGGATCGACTGATTTATATCTAATCCGAATGGTGGTATATCAACTACACAACCCTCGCGTAAGATTGGATAACTTCTGCATACAAGACGAAGACGAAACGAGGTCCCCGAGTTTTACTTGGGTAACCCATTTAAATCACTAGGGAGCAGAAACTGTACCAGTCTAGGATCGGAGGCTACAAATAAAAGCAAACGTATAAAATATATTAAATCGTTATGAAAATATTTCGATTAATACAAATCGATTATTGAAATATCTCGATTATTCCCATCACTAGTAGGCACTGACAAACGGCGCAGATAATTTTCATGAATTTTACACACTCCTTTGTATCCCAAGTTAGCAAACCATATGCCAAACGTCGCTCCATGAAAGTAATCAACACTACGCGGTCGTGTGGCCAACGCCAACTGAGGATAGGAGCAAAGTTACGTATAACAGTATACACATGTATCCCGGCTTCCCGTTTCAGTATTTGTTGCAATACTGGTTGCATATATTACAGGTATATAAACAAACGCATACGTGTCAATGCTATATCAATTAATTTAATTATATAAAGGCTCTTAAAAAATAAGACTTTTTTATATAATTGCCGATTTGCCGGCCTTGAAAAATTGTATATATTACAGCTATCTACAAATTACTGATTGCGACTGTCGTCGTTGCTTTCGTATCGAAATACGAGAATTTAAATCAGATCTAAGCTCGTACCTAAAACACAAAGACAAATCCTTTTGCAGTAATTTTATTTACTATCTCTTCTACAATTTGTAATATGATAGAAAGAAAGAATATAATAAAATGTTACATATAATTATAGACAATATTTATAATACACCTATTTGACTCTGTTGAAAAAGCAAATAATTTCTGAAACAGTGATAAAAATGTGATACAATAATAAATTGGTGACGCACTGTGTATAGAGAATATAATCCAATGTCCACCTTTCTTTTTTTATGAATCACTTGTTAAAGACAACAAACTTGATTCTTGAAACTGGCTATATATGCGTTACTACACATGCACAGTAGGAAGTCATAGGTATAAAATAAAAGCTAATAATTACTCTTGTCTGTCGTAATTTTCAAGGGAGATGGGAAAGTGCATTAGCCAATGATAGCAAACTATTTTTATAATAGCTCCAATGAGAAATCCGACACCTACTCTTTTCCATCCTCCTGGAAAATACGCGGATTATGTATTAGATTTGATTTACATTTTTAAATTATTCATAGATAGTCAATATACATAAGTAATTATATCAGTACTAAGAATCACACTGCATACTACATATACACAAGCGTTAACATCTAATTAAAAATCTGAGTTTTGATTTATAAGTATTGAGTTTCTGTCCTGTAATATTATAATTCAAATAATATATTACTCTATATAGCGTAGGTTAAAATTCGAAAGAGATTTTAAAGTCTATGTGATAAACAATCGTGTTATTATTTATCACGGTTCTCTTTAATTTTCCGTACTTACTACCATACTATGGACCAGTGGCGGTTCATGGGTCAAGAGATAGGGAGGTCAATTAGAAATGTTTACTGTATTACCTACCTTTTAAAGTGATTTAAATTCCAAGTCGATCCTCCGGTGTTTTTGAGATGCAAAGTGGTCAATTACTTTTTCATTAAAGTCTTTTATCTTCTTTATTATTGACCTTTCTATGGTAAGCATAGCTAAAGAAGATAACCTTTCCTGACCCATGGTATTTCTTAAAAATGTCTTTATTCTTTTTTAAGATGGAAAAACAACGTTCATTTTCGACGGTAGTCATAGGGAGAGTACACAAGATTTTTAACAGTTTGACACTTTCAGAGAAAGTATTGCACAAATTACTGTTAATAAAAAGCTGTAACAAAGCAACTGCACCTTCACTATTGGAAAAATCTTCTCGGCTATATAATACTTCTAATTCAGTTTTAACTTTCAAATCATTTATAACTGGATACTCCATTTTAACTAATTTAAACATATCTTGAGGAAATCTTTTTTTATAATCTTTAAATCGATCTGCGTGAAATAACTGAGACACTGCTAAATGATTACTGAAGCCAAACCTGTTGTTGATCTCAGATGTAATTTTATCACAAACTTCTAATGAAATTCTCCTTTTTGATTCTTCCGTTTTACATCTCTGGGCAGACTGCATGGATGTCTCCTCCTAATAGTTATTCAAAATTTTATTTCTGATGTCTTAAATTTTACTATTAAAAACGCCAATACACTTATTTACTGTTATGACATCGATATTACATTTTTGTAATTGATTGAACAATATATCACAATGAGGCATAACTAAATAAAAAAAAATTTAACCAGTAAAGAAAATGTTCATTTTGTAAGTAGTTTTTTAAACCAATAGCTTGGTTTAGAGTGTTGTTTTCTGATTCATTATCAATGATTTTTTTTAAATAATCTAATAATTCTGTTCGATAGGTATAAACAGTCTCTATGCACTTTGTATTAAAATTCCATCGTGTTGGAGCCGCTTTAGGTAATCTCACCTTAACAACATTATCTAACACGGCTGTTCTTTTTGGCGATTTTTCAAAGAATGAAGAAAAGCAATGTAAATTAGCAAAACAAATTTTATTCTTTTATCCTGACTTGATGTTTTTTTGTAAAATTAAATTTAGTTGATGAGCGTAACAATGAATAAAATTTGCTGAAGGATAACTTTTTTTAATTTTGGCTTGTACACCTCCAAAAAGCACCACTCATTACTGATGCTCCATCGTAACTTTGTACATTGAATTTCGAAAATACCTATTAACTTCTTTTTTCTTATCAAGAGATGTTTGCTTTATCGTCATATTAGGTTTTGGACGGCCACCACCTTTGAATTTCACTCGGTCTTCATAACCCAACTTATATCCATCTTTCAGTTTTAATATTTTTGTACAACACTCATATTTAATAGTAAACACCAAAAACACTCTTTAACTTAATTTCACGACAAGTAGAGATTTACTAATAAAATGTTCACAAATAAAAACATTAAAAGCAACGCGACAGAATTTACCGACCAACGTGTACTTAGTCAGCATTAAGACTGCTCTACTGAAGTGAACTTCGTGCGTTACCGTTTCCATAAAATGTGTCAGGGACATAGTGTTTTCTGTCTCTTTTGCTTTCTGACGATTCGCGCATAAGTCTATTTCACTTTAATTCGTTGTAAATTCGGTCCGTAGCTAGCTTTGAGGACCAGTTGTGGATTGACCCAAGATTTTTAAATTCTATAAATGAATAATGTAAATAATATTTGAATAGTATTGTGCATAGAATGAACTAGAAACTTTAATATATTTTTTTAAGAATATTAAAAATATATATATTATATATTTTTAAACTTCAGAAAATGAATAGCTCTATTTTCTTATTTGTATGTGGGAGGTCATTGACTAAATGACCCTATAGAAGAACCTCCAGTGCTATGGAGAGACTGATGAACATACGAATATCCTGACATCACAGGGAAAATAGTGAAATTACACTGACCGGCATGAAAAGTGCAAGAAAAATTGATATATATATATATTTAATTAAAAATTGTCTCAGTGTATACAAAACATGTAGAATTATTTGTTTTGTATTCTTGCAGATTTTTTTGTTAATTTTTTTCTTTCAATTTTTTTCTTTTCGTTATCGTTTTAAAAACCGACAAATTTCAACATTTTCAATAACTAAGAGATTTCCCTTTTTTTAGTATTGACTTGCATTCTGCCGATTGTTTTAAGTGCCGGTAATTTTCGAAAATGCAGCATTATCCTTGGAAGATTTTCCTGGAGCAGTAGTTGCTTTAATTGAAGCTGGATTTAGTATCCACGAAGTCGCTGAAATATTGAGTTTTCCTTGATCTAGTGTCCACATGGTAGTTGTTCGCTTTCGAGACACTGACGAATACTGCAGGAGGCTGGTATTGGTAGAAATCGAAGCACAACGCTTCACAATGATCGATTTATCGTGATTTCTATGCTGCGAGATCGACATATAACTGCCGTCAAGTCAGGAATGAACTGCGGGGTTTATTGATGAGCAATTTCTTTTAATGCACGATAATGCTCGTCCGCACTTGGCCAGAACTGTTAGAAACTACTCGCTATTAAATAAAAAAATTAATTTTATTACCGCCTTTTATTTGTTCATGTCATGTATCCAAAATCTCGTCCGGACAACTCTTATCCTATAAATTGAAGTTAAAATGACTGTTTTGAAGCGAAAAGGTTTGGAAAATACACCATGAAACAATTTTACATGGTTTTTTTCATTGAGAAAAATTTTAATTAAAAATATTTAACAAGTTTTTTGTTATCCTATATTTTGTGCCAGTCAGTGTATATTCGAATAGGGTTCGAAACACAAGTGTCATTTTAAATATCATATTTTACTAAAGTCACGATTACTAACGATACTATATCTGCTTTTTCGCAAATGGCTTTGTTTGCATTCTTTAAGCGTAACAATTATAATATACAAACTTAATATTTGTATTCATGAAACTGCAGTTCATAGTTTAATCTGAAACGAAATAATTTATTCACTGAAATTCATTAGAATTGTTCATATATTACATTTTGCAGTGAAATATTCGTATATTTTGCTGTATATATCTTAATTAGGCTCTTAACAGTTGCAACTTTCACCTTTTGTTTAGTTGTTTTTATGACAACAGACAAAGTAACATTACATTCTTATTATGCATGCTTAAAATATTTAAAACAAATGTAAAATAATCGTTTGTTTCTTATTCAATGGTAATACAAGCCTAAACAAAGTCTTGTTGCCTAACTCAGCATTAAGATCTAATTTTTTTTGTTTGTTGCTATGTCCCTCATATATCAATCCCTCTCCCACTCTTTAAGCCACACTGCGCTGATGAGAAAAAACAATTCCGAAACATCTGTATTTGTAGCTGTATTGTCTTTATTTTTGAGGCAATGATATTGGCTTTCCATCTATCATGATTTGAAGGTGTAATTCAATGCAGGTCGGGGTATTTGCCCGCTGAGTAGTTGTTTCCTTCAAATCATATTTAATTAAATATATAAAAAAAAAAATATATATATATATATATATATATATATATATATATATATATATATATATATATATATATATATATATATATATATATATATATATATATATATATATATATATATATATATATATATATATATATATATTTTTAAAAACAAATATTATCAAAAATACTCATTTGCTTGTATATATTAAACTAAAAGGACTTATCCGTCCATCATTGCATTTTTACGACACTCCTATGAGGTAATGAATATGAAAATAATTTCGTATTCCTGCCACCACATCAACTCGATGAAATTGTATGTTACAGTTCTGCTAGAAAGAAGCTGAATCTCTGCAGGCTAGCAATTATATGATTTTCATTAAAAATAATAACGCATTTTTCCGTAATAACAATAATTACACCCTTGTTGATACAGTGTTACACATTTATCTCAATTAATTATTTATAATAGGCGCTTTATTCAATGATCCCATTTCAGGAAACAAACCAAGAATATTAATAAATACTGTCATGTGAAATCTCTACTACTCACAGTCTGTTGGCTATTAAAAAAGAAAAAAGGCCATTGGGTGGCCTCATACTGCCAAGTCATGTCATGTTCCATAAAAACTGACAACTTGCTCAGCAGTTTCTACCGCTGTACCTTTTTTGTAGATGAGAAACAACATTTTTCAATACTTATTCATCTAAATGAAAATTTTTAATAACCGCCTTATACAAAATTTCATCAAAATATGAAAACTAGCTCGACTATCAGGTAAATGTGTATGTGCTAGTTATCATGCATCTAAGTTCAGTAGCGACTCGTTAGATTTTTAATTACTAAACATAGCATAACTCAATCCACTTTACTTTTCTATAGTTTTAAAGGTTTTTGCCAAATTTTATATTTCAAAAAAAGTTATAATTTCATTCATAAAAATTTTAGCAAGGCAAGCAATAACGACTATAATAGGTCACAATAGATCTATAAAAAATTTTAGGTGTGACTTAAATGATGCCATTGGTATAATGACACAATAAATAAAAAATTAGTAGAAAAATTTTATTATACCTAATGCGATCCAGCAAAACGAACCTTAAGGTGCGAACGTAAATTATGCGGATGACAAAAATATGCGAAATAGGTTAAAACATATTGAGTTTTTAATGTTTAGCGCCATCTATATATGCTTTGGCTACAACTGATTTTTCAATAAAAAAAATTATACATAATTTGGCAATAATGGTTGCCGGGGGATCTGTTTGTCAAATGTCTAACTTACTTCATTACCAAACCGTTAATTTTTTTAGTCAGGTAAATGCTTGAGGCATCATTATTTTCAGGATTGAATTTTCTATCAAATGGAACCTAAAAGTGATTTTGGCCGCATATTATCCTACGGTCTTTTTTGCCAGACTGCATCACATATACGTATTTGTTCCGTGAATTTTTTTGACAACAGGCGACAAAAAGTAACATTACTTCCTATTACATACATTAAACATGTTTAAAATAATCTTAAAATATTCATTTGCTTTTTATTCAGTCGCAATAAAAGCGCCAACAAGGTTTCGTCGTCTAACCCAGCATTAAGTTCTCTCTAATGTTTTGTTAATTGCACTATTTACATTGTATGTTTTGAATGAGAAAAATGATTCCCGCTAATTGTTCTTTAATAAACTTTCATTTATAGAAGCATCTCGCTTAATGCTTTGCTCGTTGCTTGATCTTGGCCGCAGGAAAAAAGTTAAAAAAAATTGGTCTACCAAAAAGTGACATTTCTTAAATTCTATTACAAAAAGTATTTCCCATCCAATTAGCCATAGCTCTTAAATACATTAAATATGATTAGAGCAGTTTTTGGGGTCATTAAATTTTTTTATTTGTTGAATAAAACTTCTTTAAAATGGCATTTGATTCAGGAACATGATTAAGTGCACAAAATTGCCACATGTTTTAATAATTACGAATAACTAGGATGGATGTTTAAAAACAATTCCTTTAAATGAAATAACCAATTTCTTTTTGAATTTTCGTTATGTAATTTTACTCTTTTAATAGTTAAAAAAAAATAAATGAAAATTTTTTTGTAAATGACTTGAATAACAACATATGCATTATTAAAATTAATTTTCTTCTTTATCGTAGTCGAAATGATTGTCTAAAAGCACTTTATTTTCGTTATATTTATTTTGAGTTATTGGTTTTATACCAGATTGGTTGCAATTTCTCTGTCAACCATGACGCAGTTTTGATTTAGGTATTTCCTCAAATTGTCATCCTCTAAATTTGCGTTTGGTAGTTAGTTTTGCGAACATCTTATGTTAAACAACATCCTAAATTTTTTAAATACGTCCTTAAATTTTGCATTTTGGAGCGATATCAGAGGTTCCACTTTCCTTGTACCTTCTAAGGCGCTTACTATATCAAGCAGAACGGTTTAGCGAATCAAATTCCGTTGCAAGTTGTGTGATGTCTATAAATCGTTCCCTGTTACCATGACCAGTTTCGAATAATATATTACTCGTTATGTTTAAAGTATGATGTAACAGTTTCAAGAATACATCAGTATCTTGATTTCTTACTTCGTTATTTTTATACAGTTTCTTTTAGGAGTAACGTTAATATGGAATCGATATCTACATGACTGGATTTTAAGGTAATTATTTTGTTATCATTCTTAATATCAAACATTTAATAATTTTTAACGTTTTACCATGTACTGTTTTCTTAGCGAGCACACAAGTATTTGGATTTTCATGTCACAGAGTTTTCTCGTTTAACGTGTCGTTGAAGTCTCCAGATACATAGCTGCCATAACTGCTGTAGATTGAAGAAGTAAAATTGTTCGTACACATTGTAGATTTCTATACGCGTTCTTTATGTTTTTATTTCACTGAATCATCGGTTCTTATCGATATATTCTATTTGGCATATAGGTAGATAGATAGCAACAGTGAAAAAGCAAATACAACAGAGTGAGAGTTTCTGGGGCCAAAGAATGAGCATAAAACAACATTATGTTGTGCACCCGTAAGATATGCTACTCTGAAGAGGAACAATAATTTCGAAACACCGTGTCCGTAGCTGCGTCGCTGTTTCTGTTCTGTTGTATAGTAATCCTGTTTTTGTATGTATTTTTTGATTCCATAAGCTTTTACTTTATTATACCTTTTAATATGCATTAAAATTACATTATTACATTTTTCCATACCGTACAAAATATTTAAAACCAAAAAAATGAGCTTAGTACTAGTAGGATTATCACACTTAGGGTTTTATTCGTGTTACTACGAGGAAGTAATGTACACAACTTCAATAAAAATGCGTAAAAATCATAATTCCCCAAGCACACAGCGTGACACTCTGATCTGTTCAAGGAAATATTTATCAAAGTATCTAGCTTGAAAATCGACAATGAGTCCGAAGAGTCATAGCGGCGTTTCTCTGAGTTGTCTGCGTCGCACGTTTGACACTAAATGATTTGATTATTCCCACAAGTATACCGTGAGCATGTTATGGTTGAACTCTCTTGTTTTCAAAGGACATCGAACAGGACACTACACGGTATATAGAGCCACGTACAGATCAGTTCTTATACCTCCAACATAGAATTTATCTCGGTGATTATACTATTTTAAATACTTGTCGCATGCAGCATCTGCAAAAAGTTAATAGGAATCTGATGTTTAGTAAAAATAAAGTTGGTGCTCGTGTAACAGATGCATATACAGTAATAAATTTACAGAGCGTTGCTGAATGCGAACACTAGTGAAATACGCCAAATCATACTGGTGCAATGTTGAACGGACCTGATCGTACAAAAGCCTTTTTAGAAATATTTTTGTTTATTCTAAATTGTTTTTAAAATGCTTGAAGTGTCAGAAGGAAAAATAAGTGATTGATAAAGAAACAAAGTTTCTTGATCTTATCCAGCATTGAAGTCTACT
Source organism: Rhamnusium bicolor (assembly GCA_029963845.1). Lineage (NCBI taxonomy): Eukaryota > Metazoa > Arthropoda > Insecta > Coleoptera > Cerambycidae > Rhamnusium > Rhamnusium bicolor. Next base: position 563,506 of record JANEYF010003421.1, on the reverse strand, counting down.
GAATTTTATTTTTTAAACAAAGTTATAAATGCAAGAATTAGGGTAATTTGTGCCATTTTGGATGCTAGTAATAATTCTCTCTGTTTGCTGTCTATTTTCTACAATTTCTTTTTTCACAGAAGTCCACAAATAAAAAATTCTATTCGTTGAGGTCTTTTTGAAATTATCTCGATATAACTCATTAAAATCTGCATGGCACAACACAAACAGTAATTAAACAGGAGACTACTCGGCGGGATCACTTTCCGAAAGCCCGACTACTCTTTGATAATAAGCAACGATAATTTAAGATGTATAAGCAGCGATATCCAGCGATCACCCGACCGAAACTAATCAGCACTGAGGCTGCGGCAATGCGTAGATTGTTCAGGATGTATTAACAGAAAAAATACAGTAGAGAGCATGAAATATTGTACGGGGAATCACTTCTTTGCTTGAATTAAGACTGCGGCTGCTCATAAAGTCTTTGCATTTGTACTTTTTGTATTTATACTAAGTGAATTTATAGTTAACATTTCTATCTTTTATTTTTCATAGTGACTGCTTCGGTGAGAAAAGTAGATAAAAGTAGGATCGGAAAAATATTACAGAGACGCCTTAACAAATATATATGATTTTTAGACCCTATAGAGAAAATTTTGGAGTGTCTCTAAACAATGTTATTGCGTACTATATGCTGTTTTTTGTCGATGGTGGGAATTCCAGATGTCTGAAATACTTTTGGTGAAATTGTCACACACTATACGAAGATCAAAATCATAATAATAATTATGTTTATAGAATATGTTTCAAAGTTTCTTCAAACTACCAAATTTAATTCTGTCAATACAGTTCACTAATTTACACCCATTTTTATACAGAATTCCTACAATTATTGATTTTGATAACTATAATGGAAATATTGAATGATATATAAATGTAAATAGATTATTTTGGCCACGTCGCTTACCTGATTTTAAACCTAATTAAATATTCCCAACTATTTAACTACTTAAGACAAATGCATTACGTATATCATATTGAAACAGTAAAATAATTAGAAAGTAAATATAATTCGTAAACACTGTATTAAATCTAGATTTAATACAAACGATACAAAATGTAAAATTCCGACTTACATTGGATCACCTACAGAAAAAATAGCAAGTGTTTTACATAAAAAATATAATATAAATATTGCATACAGAACCAACAACACGTTAGGTAAATTTATAAAAAATAATAAAGAAAACTAAAAAAGAAATGTGGAGTCAATAAGCTAACATGTGGTACCTGCCCTAAAGTATATATAGGACAAACAGGAAGAAATTTTAGAAAAAGGATATCGGAACATAAAAGAAGTTTCGTTTACGAAAATCTAGATTCAACATATGCCAAACATTTAATAGAAGAAAAACATGCCTTCAATGATAATTATAATATTTTACATGTAGAAAATAAAGGATTAAAATTATCTCTTTTAGAATCATCAGAAATCAATAAATTAAAAAACACAGATTGTATTTTGAATGATCAACTAGAAATTAATTGTTCACCACTTTTAAACCTATTTTAATCTCTGAGGTTCAGTTATATTGTATTTTTTATAGTTATTTTCTTTTTCTATTTTATTACCTTAGGCTAGTTTAAATACCCTTGTTCCGTACTAAGTAATTTAGTCTTGTACGCAACATCTGATGAAGCCACTGTGTGGTACAACAATTGTTATGTTAAAAACAAAAATTTTGTGAATATCAAACATACCTCCAAGGTATGTTTGTGACAAGTTGGATTACGGATTTTCATCAAGTAAAGGTCGAATCAATTAATTATTATTTCATTATTTTTTTTCTAGAAATATATCAATTTTTATGTAACACAATTTGTGCAAACTTTTAAACAGTTGTATAAAACTAATTGTAAATATAATGACAATATCTGTAATAATATGCACAATTAAAATGTATAAAAGTGTATAACGTTTTGCTTTATAATTTTAAAATTGTTTAAAAAAAATCAACAAGGTCTTATTCCACAACGTTGTGCAAAATTTGCCAAAAACAATTTTTCTCTGTGTATTAATAATATAACTTACATAGGGAGTGATATGAGAATAACAGTACAAGAGAAATCGTAGACCTATACCATAATTTCCAACAGCCATAGATTTGATTCAACTAAGGGCATTTGAAAACTACTCCTCCTCGTTCTTTTGAGAAAATTTGGTATTACGTAAATTACTATAAAATACAAAATAATACAGATTTAAAAGTATTTTGACTAAAAATGTAGCCACTTAATTTGTGCAACCATTTTTGATATTTCTGAGTTATTGATTTTATGTTATTTATTTATTTATTTACACTATTCAACAGGTCGAAAAACCCAATTACAGAGTAGGAACAATACAAAAAGATATAAGTATACACTTAATCCATAAACACCGATATTTGACAAGATAAATATTAAATATAAATATACATAGAGACAAATAAAATAAAGTCAAAGAAAAATGAAAAAAATATCAGGAAAAGTATAATAACATGAAATCAACCAAAAAAGAAGCGAAGAAATAAGGCAATTATAAATTCAACTTTTTAATTGACTCGATATTGCAGGATATGATGTCGATTGCGCAATTTAGAGAGTTATCATTATTACTCATATTGTGTAGAGAAGAATATTTTTTTATACTCGTTTGTGCAGTTGATAAATAAAACAAAAAATAGAGGTTCTAATATCAGTCCCTGGGGAATGCCCGAATTAGCAGATACATCGACAGAGTTGCAACCACGATATACTACATGTTGGATTCTATTTGAAAAATAAGATTTTAGAAACGTCAGGAAGTCTTGAGAGAAACCAAAATGAATCAATTTATTTAATAGTATATCATGGGCAATTCTGTCAAAGGCCTTCGATAAATCAATATAATTCATGTCGGCTTGAAATCCCTCACCGATGACATCGGTTAAAAATTCTGTCATACAAAATAAATTTGTTACAGTTGATCTGCCTTTAACAAAACCATGTTCAGCCTCTGTGATCAAGTGTTTGCAATAAGAAAATGTGTGAACAAATAATAGCATATCAAAACATTTTGCAAAGTTATAGATTATGACAATAGGGAGACTTGCACATTTTTTTTTTACCTTCATAAAAATGTTCTACAATACTAAAAAATAAGATATGCAAAAATATGACGCCTTAATTCCCAATAATAAATTTGTTATAAATTATTAAAGTTTCGCGCGCGAGCGAACCGTTTTAAACAGGTTCAAAAGCGCGGGAGTAGTCGTGACATCACTCCATACAATTTACAAGCGACGACGGAGATCCCAGCATTAAAATGGAAACAAAAACTCCTTATTTTAAATACTGCATTGTACCGTTGTGTAAGAATACTACAGTGAAAGTGCCAGATAAAATATTTATAATATTGGTAACAGATAAGATTCGTCGATCAAAATGGCTAAAAGCGTGTAGAAGAAATGAAAAGGACATTTCACAGAGCAGTAGGTCTCTAGATGTGTGTGAAGATCATTTTAATATAAGTACATTATTAAATACTATAGGTATGTCTATCTACTAGTTTTTCGCATGCGGGCAATAAAATATTCCGAATTCCGAATTATTAAATTTTAATTAGGGTAGGATTAAAGAAAAGAATGTGTATACAATGTTAGAAAATAAGATCAGTAGTTAGAATGTAATTTAGTGATACTAAGTAAAGGTAATTTCCTGGTGCGAAAGTAAACAGCTATTTTTATTATACTCTTCGCAAATACGATTACGAAGAGTATATTGCATTTGATCGGGACATTTCTAAAATCGTTAATATCGCTCGCAGAGAAAAAATCATTTCGTTCGTCATCGAATTCTGAACAACTTTCAAAATGTCTGTCTGTTCATATGTCCGTCCGTCTGTCCGTCCGTCACGTTCCTTGTAAGCACGATAACTAAAGAAAGAAAAATCCGATCGAATTGAAATTTGGGCTATAAGTTAGTGTTAGCTAGAGGAAGAAATCCATTGTTTTTTAAAAAAAATCAAATAGTAAATAAAAAAGTTATAGGATATTTTATTTAAAAATATGAATCTACAGAGGGTTGCAATTTTCAATGTGCTACTAAAATTGAAGTAATTTTCTATAGATACCAAGATGCTGTAAAATATACTACCACAAATTTCGCCTACGCAGTCGGCATCATCGGGAGATGATAAAAAATTGAAAATTAAATATGTGATCAATATATTAGATATTGTAAGAATGAATCTTAGTTTATACTATAAAATATACTGCCACGTGTTTCGCCAATACAGTCGGCACCATCGGGAGAGAAAATTAAATATGTAGTCAATACATTGGTATTGTAAGAATGAAGTTTATAAGACAAACACAAGATTCTTTTCAAAAAACTGCGAAGAGTGTCCTACAGAATGTGCAACAATTATATAAAAGTTCAATAACACTACTGTCTGCGAAGAGTAAAATATTTACCACTAGTATAATAGTATATTGCAAATACCTTTCCCTTGCCCTTTAATTTATTCTATTCAAATCTTACATTTATCTATTATGTGAATGGATAACACGACACAATCACTTATTTCCCTTACCCCAAAACATAGTACGAAAATACCTACGATAGGTAATTATACATTTGCGCAACATTTCCTTTGCAGCAAATGTCTTCTATAGAGACACTTTACGCGTGTGTACAAAAAAAAACACGAAACATATAGAAGTGGCTGTTGTAAAGAATTACCCTAAATTCTTTCAAACATAAAACTAAGTCTGCTAAAAATGCTTAGTTGCGACTAAGCATTTTGTAGTTATTTCTTTTTATTCCGTGATCAAGTCATAACTATTTTATGTTTATAAATTATTACTAAAAGCTAAAAAAAATACATATTTCTCTGCCTTGACCCCGCGGACCTCTCCAAGGGAAAAACTTTCACTATTTTGTGTAAAAGATGCCACCATAAACATATCCACTTTAGGCAAATTATCAGATTGGCCTTTTGAAAAGCCTTGATCAATCATTTTAAAATATCTGTACAACTACAATAAGCGGTACTATAAAACACAATTATATATTTATATCAGAACAGTCACTAACAAATCAACCACAGTCTAATAACACCATATTGTACATATGTTTATATAGAATGTCATACTTTGTTAATTTGTTTGTATTATTATTTTTAAATATTTTGTGAATGAATTGATTTTTGGTTTTCTTTTTTCTGTATATATGTATATTAATATAAATCTTACTCTGTACCCCATACAAGTTGTAAATAATCTACTTAATTGTGAATAAAGATTTTAAATTTGAATTGGAATTGGTAAACATCTGATTGTGTTGCTTCCCGGCGCGACGACTACCGAATATTGTATGGTGTGACGTCACAGTCAATAGTAGCTCGTTTCGGGCCACTTCAATTTTATCGCTGTTTAGATCCGTCATACTGATCGCGTGGAATTAGAAATCTTATTTTTTTGTGAAGTACACGTTTTATTACAACGTTACGCTATGTTTTTTAGTGTTATTTTTTATTTTTTAAAATTATAGGCAAGTTCCCTATTGGACGAGAGTTACCAATTTCTCACCTTTCTTAAAAACAGGGGTGATCTTAGATATATTCCATTGCGAGGAAAAAGTGTTCATTTTTAAGGAAAAATTAAAATGTTTAGAAAGGAGTTCTGCAAATATTAACGCACAGTCACGAAAGCTGGAATTCCATCTGGTCCGCTTGTCAGCTTGGATCTGAATGTTTTTTAAAGGAATGAGAACATTATTTTCAGTTATTACAGGTGAATTTAGTTGATGATAATTATTAAAATTTTTAACAAAGTGGTCATTATTTTTAGTAGGAGTGTTATTATAGGATTGCTGAAAAAAAAGTGTGCAAATGCATTGCATATTTCTTCTGGATCGGAAAGATTAATATTATCAACAATCAAATTATTAGGTATACCTGCATAAGCGTTAGTTTTATTAAAAAATTTCAAGAAATAAGGGGGATCTTGTACTTATTGTATTTTTTCCAGAGTGTGTGCTTTCTCTTAATGTCTTTTAAGATAGAATAACTGAACCAGGGTGGATATCTGTGAATCAATTATAATTGATTGTTGCCCTAGAAATAAGATTAATTTTGGATATATTTATGCTCACAATTCATGAAACTATCAATGATTTTGTAAGATTTGCTCTCGTTTTCTTTTAAATCTTTATTTTCATTTTACATTACAAAAATCTGAAAACAAGAAACAAAATAACAGATATATTTATAATGTCAGTTTTGTTTTGAAAAATTAGGATACATCGAAGTAAATAGAGAGGAAAATGTCGAAAACATATGTTATATTTTCATAAAACGCCTTTTATGAGCTTTTCTTTTATAATTTTTCAGGGGACAATCTCTTTTTAAAGACCAGCAGTAATCTGCCATCATGTGCCAATCCCATCGACCCTGATACCTTTCCTATATCACTTTTAGATCCTGGTGGAACCGCTCTCCCTGTTCCTCACTATAATTTCCTAAATTATCCGGAAATTTATCCAGATGATTGCGGAGATAGTGCAACTTGATACTCATATTTGCTCCTAGAGTCTGAAAGTTTGTCAGCATATTTTGTACAATTTCTTCATAATTTGGTGCTTTATGGTTTAAATCACTACTATATTAACACTTTCTTCGTGACGAACTCATGTTTAAAAAGACAAGACAAATATATTATAATGGACATTCAGCAATTGAAACAAAATATTAACACATGACAACTTATCCAGATTCACGTGTAAGTACTTCAATATTTATCAAATAACTGAGATTCCAGCTGTTCTGCGGAGCAAGGAGTCTGAGAGTGGGGATCACGTGATATTTGTATGCGCGAAAAAGTTGCACAGAAGCCTAATCATGACTGGGAAAATAAATTTTATTACTAACAAGCCGATAATTGTTCAAAATATAAGATATGTAAAAATCATAAAAACGAGCACATTCAGTACTTTCATGAATATATTCGTAATTTGGGCACTTGAAAACATGAAAATTTGCAAAGATATCCAGGGCAACACAAAAAAAATTTTTTGTTGTAGAGCTGTGTTATGTTACTTTCTTACTTGATTTTGATTACCCATAGTTTTTAAAACTAATCAGCATTACTATTGCACTTATTAAGAGTTTTTAGGTACCTTGCGTAATTTTGCACTACAACTATAACTATTTGATGAAACGTGTACATATAATGCAAATATAATTAATTTTCCAAGAATTCCACGTTGCTACAATTTCATCTTTAATGGTATATTTACGTAATGGCTCCAGAAATTAATTTAAAACCTGACCATCTACATTGCGGTAATTTAAACTATAATTAATACAGGAGTCCACTGCTCTTTACACTGATAATATCTGAAGATCGTATCTAATCAAATGGAGGTGATTATCAAAAAAAGCGAGGATAGTATTTGCGGTTTAATTAATCATACAGGTGGCAGTCATTTTATAATTTACATAGTTTATACAGACCATTCCTGAAACGAGTGGCATAATTGATCGAAACAGTAAATTCTTTGTCGAATGTAAATACTATTTCTTATGTAGATTGATTCGACCTTTACTTGATGAAAATCCATTTTAACATCGAACTAAATAAAACTTCACGTTTTAAGATTTTCACAAAAAATTTTTATATTCATATATTTACGAAATATATATAAACATGACAATTGTTTCGCCAACACAGTGGCTTCGTCAGATGTGAGTACTAGACTAGCCATTACAATTATGAGTAGGGTGTATAAATAAGCTTGATGACATTGTGAAATCGCATCCTAAATAAATCAAAATAAAAATAGAATTGTAAACTTGTAAATATTAAATATAAACTATAAAATTATAAAATATATATATAATAAAGGAAAAAATATGTATTGTTCTATAGTTCTTTTCAAGCTCGTAAAATGCCAAAGGATAAGGGTCAAGTTTTACCAAAAAACCTAAAAATGTCTATTGATTATATTTGTGCATTGAAATTGACTATAAAAAGAGCGTAACAAATTGTAGAAATATAGAAAGTATAAAGATTTTAAAAATAATTAAATATGTGTATGTAAAGTAAACTTTTTTCAATATTAAAACATGTTCAATAATGGTGAGGAGTTTGTTTCCAGTTGGTCATTTAGAATTATTTCTGAATCTTTTAGCTTATTGATTTCCAAGGATTCTAGTAGTGTTAATTTTAATCCTTTATTTTCGGAGTGCAAAATCTCGAAGTTTTCATCAAAACTATGGTTTTCTTCTAGGAGATGATTTGCATAAGTAGAATCTTCTCTTCTGTTTCTAAAACTTCTTTTGTGTTCTGATATTCTTTTCTTGAAACATCTTCCGGTTTGTCCAATATATACTTTCGGGCAGGTACCACATTTTAGCTTATAGATTCCAGATTTATTTTCTTTATTAGTTTTATCTTTATTATTTTTAATTAATTTACCAAGGGAATTATTCGTTTTATAAGCAATATCAAAATTTTGTTTCTTTAAATTTTTAGCGACTTTTTCTGTAGGGGTCCCAATATATGTAAGGGATTTGAAATTTGTTTTCTTAGTTGAAACAATAGGATAAACTAGTTGTATTGCTTTTTGGTAAGTTTTTTTTAGCCAGAATATTATCAATCATTGATGGGTTATAACCATTGTTTTTTTCAATTTGTTTTATAATTTTTAATTCTTTTTCAAAATTTTCCTGAGAAAGAGGGATATTGATTATGCTTTTATATGCGGCTTGTTTGTGTTTTAAAGGGTGTGTAGAAGAGTTGTGTATTGTAGTGTCGGTATGAGAACTTTTATGGTATATGGAAAAATCATGTCTATTGTTAATTTTTGATATAGTTAAATCTAAATAGTTGATAGAATTTTGTTGTTCTATTTCTATTGTAAATTTTATGTTTGGGTGTAAATTGTTAATAAATTCTAAAAAATGATTTAATTGTCTGGTAGTTCCTGTGAAGCAAGTGATGATATCATCTACGTATCTGTACCAGTATATAAAATCCTTTATTAATTTGTTATTGTGAATTTGTTTTTCTAGGTAATCCATAAATATTTCGGCTAGAATCGGACTTAGTGGATTTCCCATTATTAAACCATCACTACCTTTATATATATCTTTATTAAATTGGAAATAATTTTGGGTTAAACATATGGACAACAGATTTAAGATTTCGGCTTTTTTGACAGGATTCGTGTTATTTTTGTCTAATAAATTTTCTATAACTTGAATAGTATCCTTTATGGGAAATAAGTTTTGCACGTCAAAGGAGATAAATTTTGAAGTATCTGGAAATTTAACAGTTTTAATTTTTTTAATTAATTCATAAGAATTTTTTATACTGTGGTTTGGATTAAACTTACAAGTATCCTTTATTACATTTATTAACATAGCTGAAAGTTTAGTTGAGGGTGCTGTAAAGAAAGAAGCTACTGGTCGAATAGGAAAATTGTGTTTATGTAATTTTATAAGGGAATAAAGTTTGGGGGGTTGAGGGTTCATTATTGATAATTTGTATTTATTGTTAAGGTTTATAATTCCTGGGCTATTATCTATTGCTTGCTTAATTTCTTTTTGGTATTTATCAGTGGGGTCCGATTTTACTTTTTTTATAATTAGAAGAATCTAAAAAGTCTCTTGTTTTCTTTACATAATCCTCTTTATTCAATGCAATTATGGTTTTTCCTTTGTCTGCTCTAGTAAAAATGATATTATTTTCAATGGATTTCTCCTTTATGGTATTGGCGATTATATTTTCTATATTGTTGCGTTTGTTGAAATTATTTCTTATGCCTTAAAAACCTTTGCTCTCAAGCTAGTGTGTTAACTATTAATATATTTCTTAAATTTTCTCCAATAACTGGAGAACCCATTATGATTTTTTACAAAAAAAAACGAGATTAAATCCAGAGGCACAGCAAACCGTTTTGCTACTTGCCGTAAGCGCTTTAGATCCTTGCACAAGTTAGCACGCCATAAAAGAGAATCTCTAACTCTCTGCAGCATTTGCCCATCTATTAATGCTGTTGCTTCTTGAATTTGGAAAAGGATGTCCGCCTGATTTTCAGTTGTTACTTGGGGCACTTTTTCTTTGATGGATTCCTAAAGAAAGAAGTAAACCGGTTTTATTTTAGGTGAGCAAGGGGGCCAATGGATTGGACGAATTGCAGCTATAAACAACAGTTACTTACTGACCGTTATATCTTGACGTAGAAATGTTCGTTACTGTCGAGTGTCCAATAGTAATGCATAGATAGATACCTATAGGTGGATCGCGTGGTTTGACTATCACGTTTACGCCCACTACCCTACGTGGAAAATAAATATCACTCTAAATACGTAGTATTTATAAAATGTATATGTGAATAACAAGTAAATATGTAAACAGTGCGAAATTAAATACAACTTTTTTTAAAACGTCTCGCTGAATTCCTTTAGAGGATGAAGCGAACTTGAGAATTGTAATTTATTGGCACACACTTCTGTTTTCGTTATTCGACAAGCAATAAAATCTCAGTTTAGTATAAATTGTCTTGTTCAAACGAACATTTATCGCACTTATCGGTCGTCAGTTATCATTTGTATTAAATTTAAAATATTTCGAGTTCTACAAAATGAATTTTAATAAAGCGGAACTGGTAGACACAACTTTGGTTTTGGGCGAGTTAAGACAGAAATTGTTTGCTTGCCAATAGAATTTATAAGCAAAGGTACCCTGAAAGAAGGAATCCTGATGTTAGCAGCTTCCAAAACCTTTTCGATAGATTTGTAGAAATTAGAAATGTCGGATATAAGAAAAGTGAAAGAACATGTTGTGAACGAAGAAAATGAGTTTTCTGTGGTGCTGGTAACGGTTGAGAATCCCCATATTAATTAGAGAGAAGTGAGCTCATTAGTTATAAGTAGAATTTTAAAAACAAATAAGTTTCATGCATATCGTATTCAAATGCACTAGGAACTATCTGATGACGATTTTCAATGGCGTCTACAATTTTGTAATTGGGCCAGAGGTAAAATGCAAAATGTCACCTTCTTCAGTAATATTTAATTCACTGATGAGGCAACTTTTCATAAAAATGGATTTGTTAATAGGCACAATTTCCATTCTTATGCTTCTGAAAATTCTCACTTTTTTAGGCAAGTTGATAACCAGACGATGGACTATAGTTGGGGAGCAATTATTGGAGAACATGTAATAGGGCCACGTTTCTTTGATGGTACATTGACTGGAGCTATTTATCTTCATTTTCTGGAAAATTATCTGCCACAATTATTGGTGAATCTTCCTGAAAGGATTCAAAATGGGATGTGATTTCAGCAAGATGGTGCTCCACCACTTAAATAGTACCTACCTACTTCAATGGATTGGACGAAATGGACCCAATAAATGGGCTATTAAATCCCAGATCTTACAAAAATGGATTTCTTTTTACGGGTATACGTGAAGGAAATTGTTTATAAATATACACCAACAACAGTACTTAATATGAAGGAAAGGATAATAACTGCTTTTAGATCTATCACACAAGCAATTTTAGGAACAGTAGAAACCTCAATTCAAAAGCGCATAGAGATGTGTGAATCAGAATGGGTAACACGTGGAGCACTCATAATTTTTTCTAATGAATTATCTGAGGAAACCTCTATTTTTTAGGTTTATTCTTGATTTTTGTACTTATTGCTCAATAAAATGAAAATGGTTGTAATTAGTCATAGGAAAGTACAAAAAATTTTCGTTTTTCATTTCTATATCACATCGCCGAAAATTTGAAAAAATTGAAAAAATCAATTTAAAAAGTTCTTAATTGAAAGATAATTTTTGGCCACCCTGTACATTTTTCGGAGGTACAGATAATTCAAAAACATTAATTAGATGTCTCGTAACTAGTATTCACATACGTTTTTTTTTACAACCCATAATTGTGACTGGTGATTTTTTCTATATGCGATGGCATTATTTTAACAAAAAAAATTGATTACATCTAAGTGGTTGGGAGATAGATAGTCAATAATAATATTGGAATGAATAGAGACTAGAAAGTCTCAAAAAATGTACTGATATGCATAGCATTCCATTTAAAAAATGGCACTTGATCCTGGAATTTCGCTGTATATCCTGTATATCGAAAATAATTTCCGGTTATAGACATTTTTATCTACTTTACTTGTATTTTTTTTTAATTTCTGGCTGTCGTTGAATTCGAGATATCGAAGGCCCTGTATATTTGGGAAGAAAATAAACAATTTTTGGTAAAATATTTCACTAACTACTGAAAACGTCGAAATAAATCAAAAACATAATATGCACCTAACAAACAAGTTAGGAGAGAATCGTCAGCGGTACTGGGGTCCATTTTTCACCTTCATTGAACCGTTACTAAAATGCCGTGTCCATGCATATTAATTCGTGTCATTAATCAAATGAAAATCATTTGGGTATCTCGTATATAATCTCAGTCGCAAACAACGTGCCTCTTGCAACACCAAAAACAAAACAAATCAAGCACCTCCTTCTAACAGGCCTGAAGGAGCATTAAAAATAATAAATATCCCAACTAATAGCACAAATAATCCTGTTATTGTTTCCGTCTTGTAAGTATATAAAAAAAAACAAGAATAATGTATAGTTCTGTCTGCACGTGGACAGATATAACTGGTCCTTGGATATGAGATAACCAAAACATATAAATCATCTGGTATCTCGCCTGATATGCAGTAGTTGAATAAGTGGTTCGAGAAGTGTACGGTAGCTCATGTAGATATCTAGTCCTTTCAATATTAATAGTTAGTCATTTATCCTATAGACGCATACGAGAGCAGTCTTTAAGTCGAAATGGTCTATCATATTGCTAGGGTAATGACAAATGGAAACAGGTTGTGGTATTTTTAGAATTTACATAAAACACTGCTGTAGTTATCGTGCGTATAATGAAGTATTAAGAGTGTTTTACATTCGAGACCAAACAAGCAAGAGAATTTGATACGTTTTGACCAAGAAATAGAAATAACTTTGCAATTGCAGGACTAGGTGTAGGACTCAATGGAACTAATTACACAGGCCTGCATGGTTTTAGCAATTTTTTTACATTTTTAGAGTAAGTAAGTCGTTCTGAACTCTGCAGTATTATTAGTTTTTGTGTATCACGCACTGTTTACTCTAAACATACATAAAGACATTATTAGTAATTAATACATATCTTTTTGAAATAAAATTGTTAAGGACCACTGCCTTTTAATCTAAACGTTTCTAGTTAGAACCAGAATATACACATAGTATTCAAAAAGCACATACAGCAGTCAGTAGTAAGTTAACTGTGGTTGAACTTATGCTTACAGTATATAATAGCGTGATAAAGTTATTAAAAATTCGTCATGTCCTCAAGACCATTGTAAAAACTGCGCCAATGTGTTTTGTTACATTTGTGGTTCATATACAATTAAAAAAGATAAAGAAATATTACGGAATTCGTGAAAAGAAGTTATCATGCATACTTTGGTGTAAAGCTTGGAGACCAAGACAACACATGGGCGCCACACAGAGCTTGTCATACATGTGTTGAATCGTTACGGAAGTGGACTCAAAATAAAAATAAATCCTTACCTTTCGGCATACCAATGGTGTAGTGGGAACCCAGCAATCATGCAGAAGATTTTTACTTTTGCTTGTGTGACGTAAGTGGCTTTAATACTAAAAATAAGAAAAAAAATATTTTATCCGAACCTTCCATCAGCAATAAGGCCAGTAGCACATGGGCCAGATGTACATGTACCTGCTGTACCAGAGAATTATACTCTTTTGTTGTCTGGTTTTGATTCGCTATTAGAAATTGAAGATTCGGATGAAGACTTTTCATTAGAAAGTACTCAGCCTCAGCTTTTTACTCAGAATGAACTAAATGATTTAATTCGTGACTTACGACTTTCAAAAGAGTCTGCTGAACTTTTGGGATCTAGACTGAGTGAAAAGAATTTACTTCTTCCAGGAACGACATTCTGATGGTATAGAAAACCTGAAACTGAATTTTTAGAATACTTTGATCAAGAGGGATCCCTTGTTTACTGCCATGATGTTCCAGGATTGGTTAGCAAGTTAGGAGCATCAATTTATCAACCAAATGACTGGTGGTTGTTCATAGATTCATCTAAAAGGAGTTTAAAGGGTGCATTGTTGCATAATGCTAATATATACGCATTAGTCCCGGTTGCACACTCTGTTCATTTAAAAGAAAGATACAAAGATTGGAAACTCCTACTTGAAAAGGTGAAATATGCAGACCACAACTGGATGTTATGTGGAGATTTTAAAATCTTAGGTATGCTCTTAGGCCAACAGTCTGGCTATACTAAGCTGCCCTGTTTCTTATGCGAATGGGACAGTGGAGCACGAGGTGAACATTGGCAAAAGAAAGAATGGCCAAGTAAAATTAATTTAGTACCTGGTTCAAAAAATATTGTACAAGAAAGTTTGGTCGATCCGAAAAAAGTTCTTCTGCCTCCGTTATACATTAAGTTGGGGCTAATGAAGCAATTTGTTAAAGCTCTCGACAAAAACTGTAACTGCTTCAAGTATTTATGTTCAAAGTTTCCTAGTTTATCAGAAGCCATGCTTAAGGAAGGTATTTTTGTTGGGCCACAAATTAGAGAGTTTATGAAAGACAGAGTGTTTGACTCAACAATGAATGATAAAGAAAAGGCTGCATGGGTTGGCTTCAAAAATGTAGTTCAAAGTTCTTAGGTAATAACAGAGATCCTGATTTCAAGAATATAGTCAATGATATGTTAGAAAATTATAAAACATTGGGGTGCAATATGAGTTTGAAAGTTCATGTTCTTCATTCCCATCTTGACTATTTTCCAGAAAATCTCGGGGCGGTGAGCGAAGAACAAGGTTAAAGGTTTCACCAGGACATTAAACAGATGGAGATGAGATATCAAGGAAAATGGAACGTCGCCATGATGGCTGACTATTGTTGGTGTTTAAAGAGAGAATCTTCTGAAGGTGAAACTTCACATAAACGGGCTTCAACTAAGCGTTCATTTGAAAGTAAAAGAAAGCGTTTTCATTCGTAAAGAGACTTGTAAAAATGTTAACAACTTTTTTGTAATATTATTTTCTTGTAGGTACTTGTAAATTTTGATTTAAATTTTGTAATTAAAAATAAGCAGTATTTTACTGTAATGCATTATTTTAATACATTTTATTAGAAAACCGTTCATGTATTTTTATTTTGTGAAAAAAACCTTGCATGATAGAGCAAAATGCAAGTCATTTTTGGATTCGGCATGAAACAGTCATACAGAATTACATTAAAATATAGAAACCCCCCCACCATAAGTTTTATTTTGCAGGCCGGTGTTATTTGTGATTTCACGACGTATGTAATTTGCATGACATGGAGTCCTAACGAAATATTGTATTTTTTCATATTCGTGTATGATCCTTATACAGGATTGCGCATTAGTGAGTAATATCGGCGTTATTAAAACGATTTAAAAAACATTTTTTTTATAGAAGTGCTGTAGTGTCAAAATGTGCACAATTTAAAAATATTTTGACATATATAGGGTGACTCGCTACAGCGGAGCTCCTCCAAAGTATTTTTTTTTAAATGGAACATCCAACACATTTTTATATTTTTGTACGCGTAAAATTCTCTCTTCAACGATTTCAGGCTTTTTGATTTTTGATATGATTTTGCCGAATCAATCGAAAAAAATTGGAAAATTTTTGTCGGGACAAGGTTTAATAAATTAATTCGCTCAATGCGTATCACGATTACATTTTGCAATTATGTAGCCAAGCGATGCACTTAAACGACGCGATCACCAAATGCTGTTTATACAATTTCGGGTATTTTTACATAATGGCCAATTTAGTATATTTCAAAGAACATTTTCTAAATTTTTTCAAATGGAACGTATTTTATTTTATTTTTGAGTTGGCACGTTAATGGTCTACAATTTTTGCAGATAATGTCCTTCTCCTAAAATCGATATTTTCAGATATTTTTACTTGTTATTACGATCTTAAATTGTAGTATAAGATCAAATATACTGACTTGGTCCCAAAGGTCTTACAGATCCTTCTTGATGTATGTAAAACAAGTAACTAGCCAGGAAAATTAAAATATAAATAAATTTATTAATAAAATTACAGCTAGGCAAAAAGACAAAAACTCTTACAATATAATAAATATGAAATGTTGTTTAGGGTTCAAAAGTATTAAGATTATCTAATTACTAAAAAATTTACGAATGCAATAGAATTTAATAAAAAAAATGAATGATAGGAAAAAGTAGTTATACAAAATTAAGAATGAAAACTAAGCCAAAAGAATAAGTATATATATAAAACCACCAGGGTAGCTGTAAAGTAAAATATATTTAATTATAACTAACTACAAAATACACAGTATATAAAAAATGGCAAATGATCTCTCAAATTATCAATCTACAGAGCACTTATTTTAAAATATAGCAGCGCAGACAGCCTCAGGATCCAAAGTATCTGTTCTAGCTGGATGACAAAAATCAACTACGGATTCCTCGTAATTGTTCCAATAAGTCAATACCATATAAAAGTTTCCAGGACAATAGTTTTATATGAGTTCTATACTAGAGACATGCAGTATAATATAATCTCCAAAAATCAACTACCATTATCTCACCAAATTTCCAAAATTCAATATCCAAGTTTCAATCCAAAAATAAGGTGTTTTTATTCTGTACAGGGTTATCCAACGAAGAGGCCCACCCTTACATTTTGTTTATTTTTCGAGTTAGGAAAAAATGTTTTAAATAAAAGTTGTAGTGTATCAAATGAAATCTTTTAGATAGAATCCCTACAAAGAATATACGGTGGTCTTATAAAAGCGCGACAAACCAAACTTTAATTTTTTAAATAGAACACCCTGTATTTTTTTACATGATTGAAATTTGTGTTTTTTTTACTGAAATTTCTCGTATTTGAAGCTAACTCTGTGGCATAATTAATGTCAATAATAAATGCTAATGCGAGTTTCTTCAAACATCATTTGGAGATGATTTAACATATTATTTTTATGTATTTTAATAATTTCCAGATGATTCCAGTTTTGTTTGCGAAACTCGCGTCGAGTATAGTATATGGTGTCTGTAAAACTAATTCAGTGTTAATGGTGACATATCAAAGGTTCCAGCCTACTTTTGGGTTAAAATAATATGTTGTATATTATATAACTAATACATTTAAAAACTTTGTATACCCGGATTTGTTTATAATAATAATATTTTTTATAATATATACCTTTATAGTATTTTTAAAAATTGCATGAATTACTAAATCGTCTGCTTTTTTATTTATAAATGTTTCTTAACATATAAATCGGATCTAGACACGCAAGTCGAAAGGAGCTTGAGTGATGGATGCATTTGCACGCACCTGAAATACTGAATTCCTACTTTATAATACCAGAAATGACTAGGGTATTTTAGCTATGGTCAAAGCCAAAGTAATGAGACCTTACCTTTCAGTGAATTAATAAAATAGGTATTTAAGTTACTTTGAAATTGACCTATTTGTAATGGATATCAGTGCTAGTCCCAGTATAGAAAAATTTGATTTATTTATTTTATCACAAAAGTTTTTCGTTTTTAAATTTAAACACAAAGGGATCAATTTTACGCTGTGTATTTTGAATTAAGTTTGGCAAGTTTACATTTGAATTTAAAAGAGAATTGTCATCCGCAAATGAAACATGTATACTTCCATCAACAATAATATTCACAAAAAGGTTAAAAGGGAGAGGTATTACAAGAGAACCCTGTACAACACCACTAGAAATATAATTGTTTCATTTACTTCGACATATTGTTTGCGATTTGCGGTTTACACATTGGAACACTATTAAAACAATTGTAATTTTTAGAAGTTGATATTTACGATTGCTGAATAGTTAGTTCAAGTTCAGTATCTATTATTTTACAAGGGAAGCTTTGGGATACAAAATTCTTTTAAAAAATGCAAGTTCAACAATTTAAACCATCAATAATTACATTAATAACATAATTTTGTCGTATATTCATTTAGCACAATATGTAAACACAAATAATTAGCAGGCATTTGTTTCATACAACGGTACTGGCCAAAGGTAAACTAGCTTTGGGCCAGTTGTGGCATTTTATTACATACATTTTGTACTCTAGGTGCGTGCGAATACTTGGTGGTACTTAACATTATCTTGTTTTAATGTGCGAGTATCATGCTTTAACTTTTAGATACTCTTAGCCTGGAAGCCTTGTTCAGATAAAAACTGCTATTTTCTATCGTAAAGCGCTTAACCTCGGGGCTGATTTAGACAAGAAAAATCCTGTATTTGTTCATTAGATATTGCAGTGGCGGCTCGTATAAATTAGATTCAGGAACATATTTAATTTAAAAGGGTTGTTAACCCTTTTATAATAAAAATTGGGTTGTTAAATAATAAGAAATGATATCAAATCAAAAAACTATCAAATAGTAATTATCCCAATCAGAAATTGCTGGATTTAGAAATTAAGTATCTGTACAGTAAACGAATTACGCTTGAATTACAAATATATGGACATTATAAAAACGTTCTGTAAGTTAAATAATTTAGAACGTGAACAATGGTGTGACTCTAAGAGGAACATGTTTTTAACAATTAACACTGGTTGTTATTTGAGATAAAGAGGACTATTATAAAAGGGTAGACAATCTAATTAGTAGATCTTAAAAAAACGGTTCGTGGAAATCCATTACCAAAAATGACTACTGAAGTAATAAATGTATTTAAATCCTGTAACAACCTTATTACTCCAGCATTTAATAGGAGGTTACTACATCTAATCCAAGTGTACCTAGATTGTGTTTTTAAGATACATAAACTGGAAAAGTCGGTGCGTCCCATTATTTCAGCAATTGGATCACTCACCACCTATTAAAATGGTTAACAGAGAAGTTCGAAAGTTTACCCATCACACCACCTAGTTTTTCTGTGATTATTTTCCTCGTCAAAAATCTAACCGATAAGAAACATGAAGTTTGTACCACGTGACTTGAAATAATCGGTTATTTTTCACCTAGCTGTTCATTTATTCTTTATATGTAAAGTAAGCTTTGGCCTCTCGTTGCTATGCGATACTCACCAACTTAACAATTCTGATAGTTTTAATTGTTAGTGTCATTTATACTTAACCTACACTGTCAAATGGAGGTAAATGAAGAAAGTACTCGTTTTGGAAGTGTGTCACTTTCCGAAGTTGACAAAGAAATCCTAAGAAGCGTTCCTATCAACACAACAAAAATGCACAAATCGGTATGGGGCCAATTTACTGATTTTTGTAATGAAACAGGCTACCAGTTTGAGGCCACTACAACCATAGATTATATTGCGTTGGTACTGAAAGACTGGGCTTTCAATATGAGACAGAGGGATGGTAAAGATTATAAGGAAATGTGATAAAACAATGTGGAACATAATTGCAAAAATGCTTCAGGAAATGTATTTTTTAAAATACGTCATTTTCGATCAATTTAAGGATAATCAATTTAAGTGCGCCAGGGATGCTCGTAATGCTAAAAGAAGGAATTTACAGAAAAATATCACGAAAAGAGAAGCTTCTTCAGTTGCATTAGATTTAGAAGATCATAAAAAAATGATAATGCTTTGGAATGAAAACACTACCGAAGGACTGCAAAAAACTTTACCATATTATCGCAGTTGAGCTCTCTTGGAGAGGCGGAGAAGCCGCAAATAACGTAACAAATCACTTTAAAGAAGAAATTGATAACAGACGACAGATAAAAGGTATAAAACGGCTCACTTTTTATTTGCGACTGTTTAACTAAGTCTTTTGCCATTTTAGGATGATTAGAATATAACCTTGTGATCAGTTAGACCACGCAAGGTGACAAGAAATGCGCTGATATTAAATGGTTAACGCGTAATGAAATTAAGGTCGATCTTTGTCCTGTAAGGCTACATAAACAACTATTATCCAAGAGAGGTTCCAATATTACAACAAATCGTTTATTTCTGACATGTAATAGGAACTGGAATAAATACGAAAATTCCTATTGGTACAAAAATTCACCGATTGGAAGAAATGAACTGTCCAAATGGACAAAGGATATCAGCAGCAAAAATTGGTTTAGATACAACAACTGTAAAAATAACTAATCATTCCAATCGAGCCACAGCTGTCAGTAACTTAATAAAGAATGGAACACAGGAGCAAGAATTTATCAAAATAACCGGCCATGGAAGTGCAAATTCCATAAAATCATATTTGCAAATAGATGCCATACATCATTGAAACCTGATAAATAAATTAAGCAACGAAAAATAATTAAATTTGAATTGTCTCTTTATTAAAAATATCTGATATGGCCAGCACTAAACTTTCTTATACCAGTATATATCATCTCGATCTAAAAAAAATCATTCTATTTAATTCTTCATTTACCTCAATTAAATTTTAATAGTGTAGTTTAAAATGTTTCTTTAAAGTTTTTAAATAAGTAATTATCAGCGTCATTTTATACTGTTAATAATAATTCATGTCATATATTTTAATAATCTCTATCGACATTGACATTTTTGTAACTAAATTAGACAAATGTCAAACTGTTAATTTTATCCTAATCCCACTTTATGAGGTTAAATGTGTAAAAATTTTCAGTTTACATCAGCTTTATTTAAGTACTTGGAAAATATATATTATTGACTTGATATAGTAGATATGGTTTATAATCTTTCACTAAGAATATGTTTTTTTGTAAAAGCAAATACAAACAAGTTTGGGTCCCGTAGACCTTCTTTCAGCTCGCCAATTTTGCTCATCGCTGAATTTTTAATTGCCTTTGGCCTTTAGAACGTGTACCAAATTTGAAGCTTTACCTCAGAAACTGTGGCTGCTATCGCGATACTACGGACATGCGGACAGACTTTTTCATAATGTTGTTTTTCTTATCTTCATTCGTAGAAATACCACATTTTTTTAAATTTCTTTTCCCGAAATTTCATTCATTATGTCTCTTCTGGTGGTACCACACTCACCAAATTTAATATGTCACCTAAAATGTTGTTGAAAATTTTAACTGTCAAATTTGGGAAGTCTCCTGTTAGTATTTTTTGAGTTATCGCTGATACACACATACACACACAGACACACACACGCACCGACAAACATCATTCAGAAAATAGTCAAAATGGATTCAGGTTCAAAACTTTCTTTGTATTCCTTGAAGGAATAATGGATACAAAGAAAGTATCATAGATAATTTAATAAAAACAAAACAAAAGAAAAATATGTATATTGAATTTTATGCTGGTTCTGTACAAGACGCCAATATCATCCATAAATGTATTAATTATAGACCTGGAATTAGTGATAAAGTCAGGAATAAATTAAGTGAATTAGGTTGCAAAACAATATCTGTAAATAAAAATAACCTAGGAAAAATGTTAATAAACAATAAGGATAAAACAGAAAAACTACAAAAGACAGGAGTGTATGAACTAAAATGTAGTGACTGCGACGCTATATACATTGGCCAGACTGGACGTAACATAAAAAAGCGACTTGAAGAGCATAAAAAGTCTACTGTAAACAACGTATATAGCACCGGCATGTCAACACACTGTATAGAAAACAATCACTTTATAAATATGGATAATGTAGAATTACTTCATTCCGAAAAGAAAAGCAAAAAGTTAGACTTACTAGAAATATTAGAAATTAAGAAAGCTTCCAAAAGTAAAAAAACGGTTACAAATGAACAACAAATATTCACAGGTCACCACATTTTAGATAAAGTAATTTAACTTTTCTAAAAAAATTCCAAATCTTTCAAACCATTTTTATTAGTATAAGTTGCCAGATGTAACATTCAATGTATAAGCAAGGAACACAAATTATAAATTAGTACTTCTCATCTGTACTCTTGAAAAGGGCCTAAAAAGCCGAAACACGTGTAGAGTGAAAATATAATTTTGAAACATTTAAAAGCAAATTTTCTGTTTATTTAAAATATTAAAAAAAAAAAAATGTTTCTCCTTATATTAGGTATACGAAAGTAAAAAACTTATTGTCAGTGTAATTTCTACTGTATAATAATTGTTATGAAATAAATAAAAATTAATAAATTAAAATCTGTGCGTTTTATTCTCTATAACGATTTCTATTTTGGAAAGAATTTTTACATATATCCCTCGTGCATCAATTTTAATCACTTAAACTGTGTACTTCACACAATTTTTAAAATTTTGCTTTTGAGCAAATTCTTTCGTTTATAATAAACTCACTCAAATTATTATACAATCAAGTCATTTGATAAACAAAATTATTAAAATTATGTGACGTACACGGTTTAACCGATTAAACTTGATGCACACGGGATATAACCCTTCATTAATTCCAATGATTTCATTACTTGATGGGTAGACGATTAACTGTGCAGTATCGTGGGTTCTGGTCTGTTGAGATCATTGCAACATCTGGTGTTCCTCAAGGTTCCGTACTGGGACCTTTATTATTTAATATTTTTATAAACGACATCATCAGTGATTTACAGTGCAAAACCCTATTATACGCCGATGATTTAAAATTGTATACTCCGGTTGCTTGTGCAGATGACTGTGCTACATTACAAGGTGATCTATTATGGCTTTCCTCGTGGTGTGATAAAAATAGCTTGCAATTAAATATTTCTAAATGTAACTCGATGATATATTCTCGTAAACTAAATCCACTTAAATTTGATTATCAAATTAATAATGTAGTATTAAACAACTGTACTGAATTTAAAGATCTTGGAGTTCTCTTTGATTCCAGAATATCCTTTGCCAACCATATCAATGTGATCACTGCTAGTGCTTATAAAAACTTGGGTTTTATTATACGCAACTGTAAAGATTTCAAAGAAGATACGCTAAAACTCCTCTTTAATTCGTTTGTAAGGTCAAAACTTGAATATGGTTCACTTGTATGGAATCCCGGTTATGAAAGTCATAAACTTAATCTTGAAAAGCCCCAAAGACGATTCCTTAAATATCTGTGGTACAAAGTTCACGAAACCTACCCGGGCAGGGGTTTGCCACACAATGTATTACTAGACGAATTTCATGTGAACAGCCTAGATACTCGTCGTATATATTACTCTCTTGTCTTTCTTTTCAAAATTTTAAATAACAAAATAGACCGTTCGGAATTTCTTAGTCTCATTAGTTTTCATGTTCCGAACCTGCAAACTCGCTCGCAATCCACCTTGTTCTATTTACCTGTGCCCCGAACCAATTTATTATTATTTTCTCCATTGCATTGTATGTGCTCCAACTACGCCTCTCATCATAATAATATAGATATTTTTAATACGACAATAACTGATATTCGGAACTTTATTTTTAAGCCTCAGTCATAGGCCACGACACTTCACTGTGTTGTTACTATGAAATATATTGTCATCTGTTCTAGTTTTGTATCAATAACTAAAGTATGTTTCTCTCTGTTTATATTTATTTTTATGATTATGTGTGTAGGTATGTGTTTATTTATAATCAAAATTGAAATATTACTTTGTTAATTACCCCTTAATGCTTATATAGTTTGTACTTATATGTTTGTAATATCCCTGCCCCGTAATTTGATTTCTGTCTGGGCAGTTGTAACCAAATAAATAAATAAATAAATAAATAAATAAATTAATAAGGTAAAAAATATCTAGTTGCAAGAAGGCGAAATATTGATCTCCTTTGACGTTTGTTCATTGTTCCTAAGTGTTCTGATACCACAGACCTTGGACTACCTTGAGGATTTACTCGAGTCAAACAATCTGAGTCAAGATGTAGTAAAATAATATATTCAACCCACTATTGCTCTTTAAATCCGGCAATGCTAATGAAGCATTATTTCCAAGTCAGTAATGGCTTTACACTTTCTCAAATCCAATAACTGTACATGTGATGCAGTTTACAATCATTTTTTATTTCTGTCCCTCTGTCTAACACATAGCACGATTAAAAATTTTCGCCATTTGTCAGATCAAATCTGCATGACCTGCATAATCTAGAGACATATCGTGCGTGTATTTATCTTCTACTATACATACGCCTGTTTTATTCTGCCTTTTGTCTACGGTTGATCGAATTTAAATGATGAATATCATATCACTCATACACCATTTTGTTTTTATTTTAGATGTAATCAATCGAGGGCACTTAACTGAGAACTGCTATGAATATATCAAATAAATTCCCATGTCAGCGTGTGTACAGCACAACAAGGCTAGCAGAATCTAGCAGTAAGAGATTGTTCTTAAAAGTTATTTACTTTTAATTGCTTCGTTTTATTCTTAGGGCAAGGTGCATTTTTAAGATAACTGTGATGCAACGTCCATCAGAACGTCCGTAGTGTCTATTATTTGTAAACGATGCGATGCGATGTTAAGATATGATGAATTTTTCATTTAGCAGAACAATGAAATTGATATGTCGAGACTGAAGTTTTTAATTTATTTATGTTTGGGTATTATACAAATCTATGCATGGTGTTGAGCATGGAATGTGTACTGATGATTCTCTTATCTAGAAAAATGATGCATGGATATTAGTTAATAAGAAGAAGGCAGCTTTGTTAATACTTTATACCAAGTTAATTTTAGTAGCTAGAATAAGATGCGATTTGTAATGGTGAACTTGATATTTGGGCTTCATTTGTTGATTATTTTAGTAGCTTATTTACATAATGTAATAACAATAATAATAATAGTGAAAATTTTCCTGTCAACTTTTACCAGCGTGGAACACAATTATTTATTTATTTTGCTACAATATTTGGACGGTTTAAGGATAGGGAATAGGCCAAAATTAAATTGTAATTTATATAATTAACTTATAAATAAATTTAAAAAATTCCACCTATTCAATATAATAAAAATTTATTATTTTTTAAAAAAGGAGTGAGGTCGTCTATTTTTGAAAAGTTATAAAAATAAAATAAAAAAAAATAATATATTTTAATATTTTAAAATTATTAATAATTTTTATAATTTTACTAGAAATTTTTTATAATAAAAAATTTCTTATTAAATATATATTAAAAAATAAAAAAAAAAAACCACTAAAACAACCCAACAGACCGAGGACAAGATCGTCTTCGAATGAACCTTATCCTTTACGTTTCTCAAGTAAGAACCTACAGTAAGTGTCCAATCTGTACGTAATATACTCAGGGAGTTTGGCCTATCAAGCCATCCTTCATATCGAGTCCCTCGGCTAAGTCCAGTTGACCATGCAGACCGTTTAAGGTGGGCAAGGAATCATCAAATCTGGGAAATGGAATGGGGACTAGTTTTCTTTATTTCTATTTATGATAATGCTCGTTTCCATTGTGCTCAGCAAGTATTCGACTTCCTTGAAACTCATGGAATTGATCACGATTCTCTTCCACCGCGTTATCCTGACTTGCATCTCATTGAACATGTATGGGATTCATTGGGTACGGAACTTCGAAACCATCAACCAGCTCGAGGTCGGATTAATCTCATTTGGCTCCATGGGCAATAGCTGTAATTTGGCCCCTACGTCCTAGCCCCTCCAACAAAATACAGCAATAATTTTCAGGATATAAATAAACAAGAAATAAAAATTTGTATTTTTGTTTTTATATCGTTTATTACTAAATGAAAAATCGAACATGAAATTAAATGACCACCAGAGGGATACATTTATCATTCACTATGTCTAGTTTGCTATTATTATTTGTTACTTAATACGTATTATATCAACTAATATCAAGCAATAATATATTTTTTTATGAAAATGGATTTTTATTAAGGCGAGGACCAGGAAATATTTTGTTACCGTCGGCAAATACCGACATGCTGATAGAGCCAGTCCGACCCTGAACCAGCTCCAAGGAAAATTATGCAACTGTCAGATATTCTTCCTATTTTATGGGAACAAATCTCACAAGATGTGATTGACCACATTATCACGTGTATACCCAGGTATATACTTGAAGTAATTAGAGTGAGGGCCAGAACACAAGGTATTGATGATAGATTTAGCACATTGTTAATTCCCCACGAAACTAAAATAGTTTTTTCTCATTTTTTTATAACCAAATATAAAAAAGGTTAAAGGTGTCAATCTCCTCAAAACAAATTTAGTTTGGTCTAAACCTTTCATGACAATATGAAATTAACTTTCACTCTGTTCTGAAGTAATACGAGGTACAACATGAAATATGCTATTGTGGAGGTAATTGTGGATAATTTTGTATAAAAATATTGTTGATTGAGTAGCTCTTCTCTTTAAGAGGCTATCAAAATTGAAAATAGGTGGAAGAATGTCATGTGGATATCCTCATAAAGAGTATCTACCAAAAGTTTTAAAGTGCAAATTTTTTGGGAAGCGCCGTTGATTGTTTTCAATTGATGTAATATGACAATTGTAAATTGGACTCTAAATATTTGAGGCATATTCCAATTTAGATCTTATTAACGAATTGAACAATAATTTACATAAATCAATATTGTTGAAAATCTTGATGTTTCTTAAAACATACTGTAAATAGTTACGTTTAATGAACATGTCCTCTACATTTAAAACAGTCAGCTTCAGTGCTCCAGGGAAGTTGCTTTAAGGCAATTCTGGTTAGAAGTTTTCTATTTTTATCTTATAAAAAATTCAATTCATGTAAGGGCTGAGGACAATTCACATGAAATAGTAAAGAGACATTTTCAATATCAGTTTTTTGGTGAACTTATAGGCGGAAATAGTTGGTGATATTCTAGAACATAATCCCAACTATTTACCTGCATGATTTACTGATGATCATATCAGATTTCTCTGGAAGATGGACTATTTGGTATGTTGAGAGATCTGCGGATAATAAATACAGTTATATGGATTATGTATGATGGTGTCCCTACATTTTAGCCACATTGCGTGTCAATTTCTGGATATGGCATATTTTGGTCGATAGATCAAGGATCGCATTTATGGTCTCCAGGATCACTAGACCTTAATCATCTAGATTGCTTTCTTCGGGAGCATTTTAAAGTCTGTACTAGTAGAAAATGAAGAAGATCTACGAAACTGGATTAATAATGCTTGTGCAGCAATACTCAACGGTCCTCATATTTTTGGCCATGCTTCCTTACCTATGAGTAGCCAGAAGTCGTTTCCGCATTTTTTTCGGACGTGTGGTCACATGAACTTTCTTTTGAAATAACTCGCCAAATCACCTCCTGAATTATTGCTGCGCGTTTAAGAGACACCCTGTATAAAAACCCATAGAAACATATCTTCCATAACTTCTTATTAATAAAAGCAACGACCAACTCATGCTAGGGCGTGCAAAACGTAAATGGCCGCTATTATTCCACCACAAATCAACTCCGGTTATAGTGAATAATTGTGTAATATGTAAATCGCCATTAATAAATTTCTAATGAAGAATTTTATAGTGGCTGATAAGCGGTACTGGCTCTAAATCCATAGATTATTATATTAACTGAGGTAGCTAGGTGGTCGGCGACTTCAATTGTCTTACTGTTTACTTGATTTAATAATATTGCTACAAGCACTTTACTTATCGATGCAAACATTTTGGTAATTGCACTATTAATAACGCTATTTCCTTTATTGTATTTGAGATAATGGGTAACTTTGGTTTATGATATCGTTTAAGAGACCAAAGCTGGCGTAGTAGTACTTAAATGGAAGTAACCAGATAGAACATTTTAAAAATCAATTGTTTATCTATGTAACGAGAATTTCAATAAAATATATAAACACTCTGATGACGATGATGCAAATAAATGTGGCCAATACTTAGCGGTACCGCAGATTGAATTTGATAAGGCATCTTCATTTCGTTGATTGGTTAACCAACACCCATATCCAGATGCTCAAAATCCCCTTTTGATGTTCCAAATCAATGACAATGATAATGTGATGTAAGATGCAAATGAACTCTAGAGAGACTAAACTATTCTGTAAAATAAGACCTATTTTTGAAAATCTCATATCTGTTTACAAATGATGAGCAACAGGTAATTAACCCCTTGGCACAGAGTAGATTTCCTCAGTCGAATTTCTATTTTCCTAATAATCATTTTCCTTGCACTTGTAAGATATTATTGAAAGTGTCATAGATGCACGAAAAGTAGTTTTTATAGTTGACATTAAATATATTTAAAAACATGATGCGTTTTTTTTAAACAGTGATCTGTCAATTTTTTATTGAATTTCTAGCCTTTGCCAGATTCGTCCAGAAATGCAATAAAAATTTTCAAAATTTTTTTCATGAATACATACCTTCCTCACTTTGATGGGTGAGGAAGTAATAATATGGAAATAATACAAAAAATAATAAAGAAATAATATAAGAATAATATACTTCCAAATATTCTATGTACGATTATGGGACTATGAGAA
Source organism: Rhamnusium bicolor (assembly GCA_029963845.1). Classification (NCBI taxonomy): domain Eukaryota; kingdom Metazoa; phylum Arthropoda; class Insecta; order Coleoptera; family Cerambycidae; genus Rhamnusium; species Rhamnusium bicolor. The sequence goes on along the minus strand of JANEYF010003421.1, from coordinate 535,021 downwards.
CTATATGATACTGGATGCCACAAACGTACCCCGGGCGTTCTTAAATTTTCTTCATATTTTTCAAGTTATTAAATCATTCTACTGGTAAGTTGATATACTTTCTTCAGTATGCTTCAAGATGTTGTAAAGATGATGTTATAAAAATGAAAAACCTGTAATTGGCACTCTGATGTGAAAAACACGGAGTAGATGTCAGGATCCTGGGGCAAACGAAGAAGACATTTATTATAATATGAATATGCTAATCAATCTAGATGAAGTTTTAGCCTCATATCATAACACGAATATTTTACTAACGTGATATTATCCGCTAAACAAAAAATGTCGCTGATTTTAAAGATTCTTGTGATGAAACAAGAAGAATGTTTCTGTTTAAAACTTGTTACTTTCTTAGAATGACACTAAGATGTAATAAAAATTATCAATTAACTTCCATAGTATGTTCATTTAATACGTTTTAAATACATTGGCCTAAAACTTCCCCAAAATGATATAAGAAAACTTCGAAGTTATATTACCTACTTTGTTGAAACAGACTAGTGACCCTTGTTCATATATGTATATTTATTAGAATAGTGGGGGTAAGGTCGGCAGAAAGAAGAAATTCAAAGTTTCAATTAGTCGACGTTTCGTATATTTTGACACATCCTCAGGACTGTTTAAATTAGGTTTTCCTTGTAAAAGTATATAGATAAAAGCTTAACATAAACATGAACATATAAATATGATTTTAGTACAGTACAAATAAACACTATTGACTAGAATGATGTTAGTGGCCATATATTGGTTTAGTATTAGGCTATGAGGACTAGTATTATGGAAAAACCTATCTTGACTGTGTATCGAACCGCGGATCTCAGAATTTGTAGTCATTTAACTGACTGAGCCGTTGAGAACCTTATTAGAATAATGTATAATTAGCTGGTTACATAAACAATGAATACGATTTCAAAAACTGCTGTATTAAGACAATTAAGATTTTAATATAATTAGAAAAATACAAGCAAGTCTGATTTTTCACACACACCCATATATTTTCTTGTGATTATCATACATAAGTAAAATATAATTTAAATTTTCCTTGTTATAGGTATTGTTGATTTCAATAAAAACTGATATACTTTCTTTTAGCTATGTAAATCATTCGTTCTTTGATTGATAATAATAATCTTACAAATGTCACTTTGACGTTAATCAGTGGCGTCATTATTAAAAATGGTTCGACATCTAACAGATACTCAAAAATTTCGAATTGTTTCTAAAATTGAAGATGGTTGGTCCATAAGAAGACTTGCTGCTGAATACAATGTGAGTAAAACCACGATAATGAGTGTTAAAAAACAATGGAAAACCAACCAAACGGTATCCCGTAAAGTTGGTTCCGGTAGGCCCAGAAAGAGCAATAATCAAGAAGATGAAAATCTTATAAATTACCTAATAGAAAACCCTTTTCAGACTGCAGTAAATGCAATTTCAGAGACAAATTTACCTGCTTCGGTATCTACTGCTTGCAGAAGAATAAAACTACAAAGCGACTTGAAGAGTTGTTCAGCGGCTATAAAATACAAACTTTCAGAAGAAAAGAAGCAGGGTAGGATTATTTTTGCACTCAACTATATAATCAATGATGAAAACCTCTAGGGACAAGTTGTCTTTTCTGACGAAAAGGTTTTTAAATCCTCTAACGATGGACATGTTCCTTCCACTAGATACGACGAAAAAATATACTTTCGATCCACAAATATCAGGAAGGTTTTCAGTCAATGTCTGGGCTTGGATGAGCCTAAATGGGTTAGGTGTGTGTTGGAACAGTGGTGGTCATCTCAATTCCATTAAATATATTGAAATATTAGACAATATTAAGTTGCCGTCAGTAATAGAGGTGTTTCCGGAAAATAATTTTATTTTCCAACAAGACAACTGCTCCATACATACGGCCCATCGTGTCAGGCAATGGTTTCTTAATAAAAACAGAGTTGTTACCGTGGCCATCTAAAAGTCCGGATTTAAATCCAATTGAAAATGTATGGGGCCTAATGGTGAAACATATAAGAAAATGTTTTGAAAAAGTTATTTTCTAATTATTTTTTTAAATTCCATTTGAATAAAATAAAAAGAGAAAGGTTTAATAAGTTTAAAAACACAAAGAAACCCGATCTCCTCCAAAAAACCCAGGTCCGGGGTAAATCACCTCTTCTCCACCCCCCTCCACCCTCGACATGCCTGGCCAGCCCTATTTACAGACATATGCACACAACTAAACTATTAAGATTTTCGATTACAAGAGTTGTACCAGTTTTTTTTTAAATCAAGTGTACCTGTTAGCGAATGCCACCAAAATAAAAAATACTTCTTAATTATTGTATGTATAAGCTCATAACTGAAACAAAGAATGTTAAATGCCGATGCTAACATAATTGTTCATCTTTTATTTACCCAAACATTAGAACATCAAGCACAAAAACTACAATTCGGTGCTAGCATAAAACTAGCCATTGCGAATATACCGACTTATCTATCTACATTCAACTTGTATCGCTGTGGTAGCTTGGCCACTCACACACCACCATGTGTGGTTGCGAATATAAAAGCTTCCGCTTATTTTCCTGGTGTATATGTATATTTTATCTGATTACATTGAACTCCTGTTATGATATATATAAACACCCTTAAGGCAGACTTATTACCAGGTATCAGTAAATGTTATTATAACCATTGAATTTAATTATTGTAACACGTATCACAATTATTTAAAATAATATAGCTATAAATATGTGTTTAGAACGTAAAATTAAAAAAATGTGTGCATACAACTGCTTTGTATTCTAATTATAGAGATCTGATTGTAATTAGTCCATATTTATAAAATTACCGTAGTAATTTATAATGGTAATAATAATTTGTCAATAGCTACACCGGCCACCAAGGTATATTTAATTAAACCTTATAAATTGCAAGCAATAAATGTCTTTGTGTTCATTCGTTTTATTAGACACTTAATTAAAGATTCAAAAATCCTCAGGTCGCAGATCGAGCAGGAACTCCCTTTTTATGTTTATGATTATTATTAATATTGCAATGAATTATTATTAAAATATATGTGACAGTCTTGTGCAATGAAGCTCACTTTCTACATAAGCGCTCTACCATTTGCACAACATATCTGAAATTAGTACAGATACATTTCAAATGAACATGTCTTTAATGTCACCACCGAGAAATTGTAAATGTGCAAAGTGCTTCAAATCCGAGGAAACACCAAAACATATGTTAGGGCAACCAAATTGGCAAACCAATTTTAGTTATATCAAGATGGTGTCAAACTTGACCGGCATAGTGTAATTTGGGTATATAACACATAAAGTCATTTATTTGATATTACATGACTAAAGCTTTTGATTCTAGATGTTAATGGTCCAATAATAATTGATTCGGTTATTTCTTAAACACCCTAAGTAAAAAAATGTGACATTTTTTCTAAATAGTTATTATTCAAATTTTGTAAAATATTTAGATATCTTTCACCTAAAAAAAAACAAAAACAAAAATATTAATTATACGTATCAGCAGATGAAGAAATCTTTATAACTTACTGTTTACATTTTCCTGATAAAATTCTAATGTCACCACTCTATCGTTTCTTATGTCACAGTAAACACTAGACTGCCAATTTTCTTGAAAATATCGCTACCTGAACACATGAGGATTCGAGTCACTCCAATAATGCGAATTGTGTCGATTAAAAAGTTCATTTTTGGTAAATTTAGCTTCATCTGACCATATGATATTTCCCAAATAAGAATCGTCGCCTACAGACCTTATTAGAATAAATTCACAAAGATTTTCTCTTCTTAGGAAATTTGTTTCTTTTAATCGTTGAACTATTTAGAACGAAAACGGGTGAAATTTATATTTAATTAAGATTCTGTGAACTGAATCCTTGCATAGTCCTGATTCCAGCTTGTATAAATGACATCATTGGAAATGCATAAAAATATCCCAGAATTGCTATTTCTACGTTTTCCTCATCAACAATGGACTTCCGCTTTTAAATTCTTGCCTTTACAGAGCCATAGTTTTTAAAATTATTCAGTATGCGTTTTACAGTGTTTGGTGACGTTTTCCGTTTTTGTGGATATCGAATAGCAAATGTACTACAAGTTTTTGATATTATTTTATCACGTTCTCCATAAATAATAAACAAATTCAAAATGTCTTCATGGGTGTAATTTAAACGTGGTGGCATTTTTCGACATAAGAGAATGACTGACATTACTGATTGTTTCTAATCATGGCTAATTTGATAAAATTTTTACTAAAAATTCTTGAATTTCTAAGAAATTCGCAAATATTTCAAAAAGTTGTAACTTAAACCCTCATAATGCTTATATCAGAAAAAAAGGAATTTAATTATACATAACCCGATGTAAATAAATGCAGGATGTCCCATTTGACATAAGCATGTTTTCGCGGTTTGAAGTTTACAAAATGAAACGTCAAAAAAGGAACACTTGGTATATTATTATTGAACTTCTTTAAACTGTAGAGCGTAGCACACCTTATGGTATTTCTATATGCCAAAAATCAAATGAGTATCTTTTACACGAAGAAAGTTATAAAGGTCTATTGTAAACCATTACACCTGTCAACATTTCTTTAAAATGTCAAATATCTCTGAAACAGCTGGGTTTAGGCATAGGGTATCCTACATGTTTTTGACTCCGAATTTTATTTCTATTTTCGAAAACCCTAAAATATATAGCGGGGGGTTTCCTGGGAAGTCTGCATGAGTTAAATTTTTTCTATTTTTGGAAACAAAACTTTAAAATTTTGGTACGTAAAATTATAGAGATACCCTATAATTGACATAATAATAATAATAATCCATTCAGTACTTCCGGTGTAATTGGAGGTGGCTAAAATTGGTTATTGTAAATCAAACGAAAACAAAATTGTGGTGTACATATACCCTGGATCACCCTTTATATGGTGGACATTCTAAATAAAAAAATTACATTTAATTTTATTTTTTGGGTTTTATTTCATACACCTGCTTTTAATAAGTCGGAATCTTTCAGTTAGACCAGATACGTTCGTCTTGCTTTCGGCCAGAAAAATAATATAAAATAATTCTACACTACAAAAAGCAAGTTGATTTGATTGGAAATTCAGTCCACGTCGTTGAACTAGTCATTATCCTGTCTAGTTACCTACACTTATTCTAAGTCTAATTACAACCGTCTTTCTGTGATTATTCCGCGGATTATACGACGCTGACTTTAAATTAAACCAGCGGCTATTCGATATCACAGTATTAGTGCAGCGGCGGACCAAGGGGTACATAAAGTTTTAAATTTATTTCAGCTAGAATGAAATGGTGGTTAACATCTCTCGAGTTGAAAATCAGAAATAAATAAAAACAGGTTGATATGTTTTTATTTTTAAAAAATTAAAATCGGTCGATTGTGGTTATAACAAAAAACTCCGAATGATAGACGACTTATTCAATATTTTTTGCTACTAATTTTTTTTACTTAGTAGTAAAGAACTATAAAAATGCTTTTGAAAAAAATAGGGTGTTTTTTTATTTTTATGACTAATATTAGACTCCAATTTTCATTAATTATTACTTTATTAATATGGTTTCTAGTTTTAATAGTTTTTCTAAAACAAATGCTGTCCATTATTTCGTATTCTACTCTAAGATTTGCCAGAGAATGAGTCGCCACTCCCTGATAAATCTGCAATGAGTTTTTCAACTGTTTTTGGCTTATATTGTAAACTATGGCCATCAGGTGGCCTCAAAGAAGAAAATCCAAGTGAGTGAAATCCGGAGATCTTGGAGGCCACTTGTGGGCCTTCGTTTGCCATCTATCATTTAACCATTGTCGCACAGTTAGCATATAATGCAAGTGAGCTCCATCTTGTTTCAAATGGAGTATATGTTCATTGAGGTCTGAGGACAACATTATCATCACTGTCTTGCTGATTTTCCACCGCTTCAATGATAAGGGGATACTCGATACTGTTTTGAACAATTCTAAATAGATACTGCCATTTAGATTTTCCTTAATAAATAAGGGACCAATAATGCTATCTACTAATACACCGGTCTAAACGTTAATTTCTTTGGAACATTTTCTCTGAAAAAAATGCGTATTCTCATCACTTCAATAGCGACAATTTTATTTATTAACACAGACGTTTAGAAGAAATGTACCTTCATCGTTAAAACAAATATGTTTCGGTCATTGAGGTGTATTCATTTCATTTGTCAATTGTTCAGTCATCTTCACCCAGTTCCTGATGCACCTGCATTTTATGAAGATATTATTTATTTTTTTCGTTTAAACACTTTACGAACTGCTTCATGTGAAAATTCTGTCATTGTGGAAACTTGGCATAGAAGAGGCCATGTAGGATTCATTGGAACATGAAGTATAACTTCAATTTGAGCAACTTTGTTTAATACTGTCGGTACAGTACACCGTAGTACCCCTAGGCACCTTGCAATTCCACAAAAGGTCATTTTTATATATCATTTAATTTCTGAAATATCCAGCGAGTAAGATTTAAAATTGACAACCAGTATATATTAAACTATTAAATTGAATTAAACACTACGGGTAAAAAAACCTGTATCCCTGAAGCACCTTGTGTGGAATAGGGCTACACATTTAAAGACAATGGACTCACACCCAATATCCGCGTATGCTAGGACTAATTCCTGATTTAGAAAAAGTTCTCGACCAGGAATCGAATCCGGGAGTCCAAGGTGAGAGGTAAGTGTATTACCACTCGACCACAAAGCCACACACATGTTGTTCTCGATAATATGTTTTTGTCTGTATCATGAAAAATATAGATTTAGTAATAAATGCACTAAATTTTCCAACCATGATATATCAATCTCTTTGAAAAATCAATAAACAAGAAACTTGTATGTTGTGTATTATTGAGGGACACAGTTTTTTAATTTCGATATAAAAGGAATAAAAGAAATACCTAACTAATTTGCTTAGTATTTGCGACAATTTGTTAATATTAATTAAAATGTGTAAACAATGTCAGCTGTTAAATATAACAGTTCAGATATTTTAGTTTTTCTTTCGATTCGCCATGAAGAAGATTTATATACTACGCTCCTGAAATTATATGTGTTGAGATTCCCCACTTGTAGTTGGTAGATGAAGTAGTATTACCAACAACAATTTGAATTTTAATGTTAAAATAATATGGCGGTATACAGCTCTGTCACCACATTATCATGGAATTTCTCTTGTTCATTATAATATAATTTAAATATGGTAAGTGCTGGTAATTTATATTAGAATATTACAATATCACAAGACAAAATGAATTGCACAGATTTTTACTGTACGTGTAAAGAAATGTTTTTTATGGTAATTGTATAATTCTTAACATAAAACTAAGTATATTTACCAGAAGAAGAAGTGGTGTGTTATCAGTCTTAACAATGAATTAAATCCAATTTATATTTCTTTTTTAAATTTGAAGTAAAAAAAAATTTTGGAGGTAGTTAAGTATCAGAAATTATTAATACAACTTTTACATTTTACAATAAAAAAAAAAAATTCCTGTGTCTGATGATGTGAAGTAATTAATTTGTTCACGAAACCGGTCACATTAATAAAGGAATTTTATGAGAATTTTTCTGTTTCCTTTATCATGAATAAAATATCTGTTTACTTAAACAACATTTCAATTTATTTTTGTCATATGCTATCATTTTTTTCATCAGTTTCCCTACAAAAAAAAAACTTGACATTGTATATTTCTAATCTCAGTGAATCTTGAAATATTAAGCATATTAAGAAACAATTTAAAAACCTCAATGAAGAGAATTTATTTAATATAAATATTAATTTAATTGGCTGTAATTTCGCACCTCAATTTACAAATGTAAATGTAGCTTATAATAATTTATTAAATAATTGTGAACCTGTCTTAAACAAAGTTGCACCTATTCAAACTATGTCCTACAAATGACTTACCATGGTATGACAAAGAAATTAAAAATAAAAGTAAAGAAAGTGATAATGCTTATATAGTTTTTAGAATTCATGATACAGAGGAAAATTGGCATCAGTATAAGAAGATAAGAAATGTAGTGGTTAACCTTCTTCAATTAAAAGAACAGCAATTTTACTACAATGAAATTGATAAAAACAAAAGTGACCCATATTTAATGTAAAAAATATTTAAAAAATTAATTAACACAAAAAACTTTAATAATAATTTTCATATGGGTATAAAATTTGATAATGATGGTGCAATAACTCTGTGTAAAAATGAATTGGATATTGCTGAAACTTTTAATATATATTTTATACAGAGTATTAAGGAAATTGTTGAGTACTGGTGATCATGAATATAAAGCTAGTAACAATAATTATACCGATTCTTGTTTAAACGTTTTTAAATTAATTAATTTGCAAGAACTAAGTAAGATGGTAAATAAATTAGACAATAAGGGGTCCATAAAGGACCTCATTTGAGGTTATCGGACATGTTTGCTGCACTTTATAAATACCTCTTTTGATCCTGGTAAATTTCCTGATAATTTAAAAACTAGCACAATTATTCCTATGGAGAAAGTTAACAATACTAATAAGTCATGGAAATTTCGACCAATTAATACTCTGCCAAGTTCTGAAAAACTTTTAGAAATGGTAGTATATAATCAGTTGATAAATTATTTTAACAGTAATAACTTATGTTTTGTTAATCAGTCTGGATTCCGTACTAATTATTCCTGTGAATTGGTCCTGCAATTAACAATAACTGAATGGAAACAAAAATTAGATAAAGGAAATTACACTATAGCTGTTTTTCTAGATTTGAAACGTGCCTTTGAAACTCTTGATCGTGATATACTAATAAAAAAGCTAGCTATGTATGGCATTCAAGGTAAAGTTTTAACCTGGTTGAAAGACTATTTAACTGATAGGGAACAAATAACGAAAATTGGTGAGGACGCATCTTCACCTATAACTAATAACTATGGAATACCACAGGGAAGTGTATTGGGTCCCTTATTATTTATTATATATATATATATATATATATATATATATATATATATATATATATATATGTATATATATATATATATATATATATATATATATATATATATATATATATATATATATATATATATATATATATATATATATATCAATGACATAAACGAATATCATGATTGTGATTTTTGCAACTTATTTGTCGATGACACTCTACTGTCAGTAAGCAGTGATAATTTAGATATAGCTATAAATAAAATGAACAATTCACTTAAAAAAACTTCTCAGTATCTCAAAAGCAATAAATTAAAATTAAATGTTTTTAAAACCAAGGCAATGATTATTACTACACCATATAAATATACAAATATCAATATTAACTTAATAAACCTAGAAACTGGCAATAACAAAATCGATACGCTTCAACAACTTGTATCTTGAAATCCATTCGTTTTTCTATATATGTTTATATGACAAAAAGTTATTATTTTTAGGCGCAGTATCCGCTGGCGAAGTTTCTCGATTTAAATTCGGACCACCCTGTATATTTTTGGAAAGCTTAAATTTTTTTCGGTATTTTGTGGTCAAAGCCAACTATGTATGATTCCCATTTGATGTCTAATATCTTAAAAAACTTTTAATATAAATATTAATTATTATAGGTATTTCATTTTAAAAGAAATTGTATGCAGATTTCAAAAAAGAAAAAATATATAGGGCGCTCTTGCAAAAATCCAGGGCTTTGGAAAAAATCACCTGCTTTGCTACATTCTACGCAAAAAAAACTGAATATAGGACTTTTCTGCAGAAATAAAAAAATGTTCACAAACAAAAAAGTTATGCGACATGGTAGAAAATGGGTAATACTCTTAAACAAATGAAAATATCGGAATGTGGCTAGCGTCACTAAATTTAGCTCAAAAATTCAGTCTTAGACATCTTAGGTACTTTTTTGTCCACCCTCTCGGGAAATAGAAGAAAACTCCCATAAGCGTCGAATTTGGCCCCTGCCCTGTACAGCAGTATCAAAATTTAAAAAATAAAAAAATAAATTTTTTCTTCTAAATTTGAGAAACTGTATCTTTGTTAGGAACCGGGTTTAAAATAGCAGTTTTGCTAAAATTCATTGAATTTCTGCTCAAAGAATTTATCTCTGCTCGGTGAAGAGTGAATTTTGTACGAAAGATAAAGAAAGAGACATGTTCATTTCTTGTAAATGAATCGTTTTATAAAAAGCCTAGTTAAATTATCAAAAGAAGGATTGTTTGATAGTGGACTTCCTCTTTCTTTTGACAATTTGACTAGGCTTTTTTAAAACGACTGATTTTGCAATCTGCTTCCGACTATGACAATAACTGTTCAAAGTGTCCTCCATTGACACGTATACACTCGCGCAAAAGCTTCTCTAAAGAAGACATATTTCTGCGCAAATTTAGTTGATTTGGTAATTGTTATCAACAGTTATTGTCCCAGGCGAAATCCTTCCGGCCAATCAGCCTTACATCATTTCTCCTCAAAACCTTCGAGAAACTGGTTGATAGACATATAAGGGACGATGTTATGGGCCAAAAACCCTTACATCGAAACCGATATGCCTACCAAGCAGGAAAATCGTGTGAGCTAGCGATACACGAGCTTACTCACAGAATAGTAAAGGCACTAGACAGCAAAGAAACTGCCATAGGAGCCTTCTTAGATATAGAGGGAGCATTTGACAATACCTCATTCAACTCAGTAAGTGAGGCAGTGAAGAGGCGCGGAGTCGGTCTTTCAATTACAAGATGGATCGACTCAGCATTCAGAACAAGAAAAATCCAATCCACGCTGGGAAACCTGTCGGAGGAGGTGTCTGTAACCAGAGGTTGCCCGCAAGGAGGGGTTCTATCACCCCTCCTGTGGTGCCTGGTTACGGATGAGCTCCTAGCACAACTGGAACAGCGAGGAATATATGCGCAAGGATATGCAGACGACGTCACAATCCTAGCAGTGGGAAAATTTGAGAGCGTTGCATCAAAAATGATGCAACGAACTCTCAACACGGTAGATCGATGGTGCACACAGGAACGGCTTTCTGTTAATCCAGGAAAGACCACGGTGGTGACTTTCACAAGGAAAAGAAAACTCCAAAACCTGAGGAAACTATATCTTCGGGGAAAAGAACTACAGGTGAGCAATGAAGTCAAATATTTGGGACTAACCCTAGATACCAAGCTTAACTTCCAAAGCTCACACAGACAAAGTGACAATCAAAGCCACGCGGGCCTTATGGACCTGCAGAAGGATGGTGGGCAAGAGCTGGGGACTTCAACCAAAAATGGTGCACTGGTTGTACCAAAGGGTCGTCGTACCAATTATAACCTACGCCTCCCTGATCTGGTGGCACAAGGCCGGAAAAGGAGAGGCGATGAGAAAACTAGGCAAGTTGCAAAGACTTGCATGTCTAGGGATCACGGAAGCAATGTCAACAACGCCGACCGCAGCCTTGGAAATACTGCTAAGCTTACCTCCACTACACCTAGTGGTGGAGAATGAGGCACTAATGGTAGTATACAGGCTGAAAGCAACTGGGTATGGGACCATCTCAAGGAGAGGATACCATAGTGAAGTATTCCAATATGTAGGAAAAAATCGGCTACTCGATATGCAGTCAGATAGAATCAGCACAACCTACAACTTCACAAAAACTTTCAGGGTAAAAATACCTGAAAGGGATGGAGAAGGAGGCAGGATGCAGAGACAACAAAATGACACCATCTGGTATACTGACGGATCAAAAACGTCAAGCAGTACTGGAGCAGGAGTTGCGGGAGAACAACCAGGGATAGACATCAGCCGGAACCTTGGAAGTATCGCAACAGTGTTTCAAGCCGAAATCACAGCAATAGACGTCTGTGCACAAGAAATGATACGGAGGGCATACAAAAATAAGAGAATCCGCATCATCACTGACAGCCAAGCAGCCCTCAGAGCTCTGGAAGCAGTAGACATACGATCTAAAATAGTAAAAGACTGCCTGGAGTCCCTGGAGAAACTTACAGAACTCAACAGTGTACAACTGGAGTGGACACGAGGACACCAGGGAAATACGGGAAACGAAAAAGTAGACATGCTAGCCAGAAAAGGCGCTAAATCAATTCTAACAGGTCCCGAACCGACCTGCGGGGTATCTTACAGCACCGCGAAAGGATCGGTAAAGGAACTATTAAGACAGAAACACTACTCGCACTGGATAGAGATACCGGGAATGAGGCAGTCACGCTTATTCATCGGAGAAATATCTAGCAAGGACCAACGAAATGCTAAAGCTGAGCAGAAAACAGCTGAGGTGTGCAGTGGGAATATTAATAGGACACTGCACACTAAACAAGCACCTAACCAATATAAGGGTGAAAGACAATCCAGATTGCAGGATGTGTGGTGAAGAGGAAGAAACTCCCCACCACATCTTATGCGAATGCCCAGCCCTAACGGCAATGAGACCAACACACTTCGAGGGACCACTTTTAACCCCGGAAGAGATAGCCAGAGCTCCCATAAACTGTATACTCGCCTTCTGGAATAGAACGGGTCTTATGGAGTAATGAGACTATGGGGTACAATAAGCTTAAGCTTCAGTACAGCAGGTAGTCAAAACCGCAACCGTAAAGAAAAAAAACAGTTATTGTCATAGTCTTAATTTTAATTAATCTGTTTGTAGGTAATAAAGTTTGTTTCTTGGTAATTCTCATTTGTATTAGCAAAATAGTGTTGACTGATGCTGCGACATGTAATTAAAAATATTTCGAAAACGGACGTCCCTGGGCAAATTAAACAAGTATACCTTTTTTGTAATGTTTGAGTCAGGGATTACGAAAATTAAAAGAAAAATAAAAAAACCTAACCGCAATTTATTTCCAGAGTATAAAATGTCACATGACACCTGTTAGTACGGCACTGGATTGTCAGAATGCACTGAAAGTTTGTCTGATTACTGCTCTTTCTAAGCAATTGTTGTATACAAAAAATGAATTCCGTTGATTTACTCTGTCAAAAGATATGAGTAAAAGAGTGATCCACTAATCGACCTTTTTAACACCTTGCATGTTGTTAAGGTAGCATTTTGGGAAAAAAATTATTTACGTTTTCTTATTATTTCGACTTAATCTACACTCCGTTTAATTTATGGTACTCAATTTAGAATCACCTTGTATATTGCAATTAAGAAACTGTAAAAGCAGTCAAAGAACTTTTGTTAGAGCTTTATATTTCCATCCACTGGCAATATTTATATTTGATTCAATATGAAAAATGTCTTCGGTAACATTTATTTTAAAAAGTCAGAGATATAACTTTACATCATGCAAAATCGATCCTGAAATTCTTAAAGCCATTTCAGAGTGATATTGCTAGTAACTGGTATAATAACATGAGCAGACATAGTGCATATATTGAAAGCCTAGTATGAAACGCGCGTGTTCTAGACATTTAAGGCATAAATTCAACATCGTTGGAGCGATTGGTTTGTCCGTAATCATACACGCGAATCGATGTCATCGTATATCTTTCTTCTTTGGCGGTCCGACCTAACAACTCCCATAAACCGATATCGACGATCACAGAGAAAAATTCTGAAGATATGAACATACGCCTCAAGTTATTCCATCATCTGCCACCTTGTTACCATAATTCAAACATCGCAAACATACTCAGAGGATTTTACTACAACTTTCTAGTCTCTCAGGCTGGATTTATGTCTCGGTAAAATTGGAAGCACGCCCAATCCTGCGTAGAAGATAAAAATCTCAAATTTTCATATTGAATAATTCAATAAATATACTGATAAAATTGTAAATGGTTTTATAAGGCATTTCCATCTCTGCGCAACTCTTTTTAACACGCTTTTATTAGCTTCACTTGTATGTTTGTTTGTTTGTTTGTTTGTAACCGACTCTTTGGACTCGATTTTGACCCATTTTAAACGCACAGATTTAATTGATACTTTGTACACTTACGAAGAACCGGTAACAATACAATAATTTGATAAGTTTATATCATTATCCTGATCAGGATCGCCAGAATTAAATAATTTCCTCACGTATCCTCTGCGTGAGAGCAAGAGGCTTAATATTGTAAGTATATTCCGTGATTCTCAGTTCGGTCGTTGGCCGAGCGGGCAAGTCTTAGTCGACGCGAAACGACGGACTCCTCGGGCGTGAGTTCAAATCCCATAGCTGAAATAAAAAAATATTTTTCTTTTTCAGAAATATCTGTTGGATCGTAATATGTTATAATATCAGCATCAATAAACAATATAAATATAGTTTAAAAAAACTACAAAACACGCTTTCATAGCACATCAAACTAAAAAAGTGAAAAATAAATATAGTTTAAAAAAAACTAAAAAACACGCTTTTAAAGCACATCAAACTAAAAAGTGAAAAATAATTATTAATATAAACTGAAAACAATAATGAACGAAAAATACTAGTATTATTGTGAAAAAAGCGTGGGGCGCTTTGTGCCATATTTTTTCGTATATCGAGCAACCCACGCTTTTTTCACAATAATACTAGTATTTTTCGTTCATTATTGTTTTCAGTTTATATTAATAATTATTTTTCACTTTTTAGTTTGATTTGCTTTAAAAGCGTGTTTTTTAGTTTTTTTTTAAACTATATTTATTTAACCTCATAAACCACATCAATACACACAAGTACTTTTATATACAGGGTGATTCACGTAGCACGTTCGTTAGAACATTTTTGATTTCCCGATATCGTATTAATATGAAATTTGGTAGCCGGCCATAATAGACTGCAATAAGTCTAAATAAATTATTTTCAAAATGACGCCACTTCCGAAAATATCAGATATCGACGCCATCTTTGTTTTTTTAAGTGGAAACGTTCCATTTTGATTTCATATTTGGAATCTACAATAAACTGTTCAGAACATCCTAGTTGTCAGCATTTATCTGTCATAGTTTTTGACATATGTCACTTTTTTTGCAAATATCATGATTGCAGGGGTCCATTAAGAAATTCATAACTCCCGAGTCATTGCAAATAAATAAATGGATTCTTTTTTTTATTCAATTCCTGAAGGTTCGGCCGATATTTTGCCTTATTGCTGACACTTTTGTTATATTCATGCGCCAACTGAGATTTTTCAAAGTTGACAATCAAAAAATGTTAAAAACTTCATTTTTTCAAGTGGCAACCTCCATTTCTGACACCAGAAATCAATGTAAAATTGAATTTTGGGGCCATTCTTATTAACATTGTGTATGCAGAGAGAGTTTAATAAGAGAAATATTATTGTCCTCTCAACGGTAGTTAATTGTAGTAGGCCTTGGAAACAAATGCAAAATGTCAAACCTAGCCACTGTGTGTCATTGTTATCTTAACTATCTTCCCATAATGAAAAAAATTATCTTCATTTAAGAAATTTTCCTTTCATTATTTGCCGTAGATGTGGATATTTGAAATTGAATGCTTGGCATGTTCTGTCAACTAATCTGTTATTTTCACCATAAATTACAAACAAATCAAACATAATATCATTCGGATTAATATTCCATGATGAAAATTGTCAGAATTAATTGAAACAACAAAATAATAATGATATTTGGCATTTGTTTCCAAAGCCACCTACAACTACAGTTGAGGATAAAAAAATAATATTTCTCTCAAAGAATGCAAACTATGACAGATTTAGTGCTGACAACTAGATGTGCCGAATTCACAATTTAATGTAAAATCCAAATATGAAATCAAAATGGGGTGTTTTCATCTAAGAAACCAAAGATGGCGTCGATTTCTGGCTTTATCGTAAGTGGCGCCATATAGAAAATATTTTATTTAGCCTTACAGCAGTCGATTATAGCCGGCTACCAAATTTCATATTAATACGATTTCGAAAAGTCAAAAATTTTCTAACGAAAGTGCTACGTAAATCACCCTGGGTGTCACACTTTTAAGTACCATGACTCGACAAGCCTGACATAATACGAGTATTCCTTAACCATCTGACCAAGCTGATGTACGTGAACAATTTTTAAATTACTTAGGTTGTTGGTTTTATTTCATTAAAAGTGTATTATTTGAGAGGCATCTCATATTCACTTTATACAGACGGTTTCTGTTAGAGAATTAACTTTATGTAGAATTAATTAGATAATGGTGTGTTTACTATAAAAGTAGATTGGTAAATTCTTTTAACTTTTAAATTGTGGTATTTCAGAATCGTTTTATCAAAAGAAATTTAAATTTTGGATATTTAATGTGGCACATAGCCTCAACTTGCATTAAAAAAATCCAGGTAGGAGACATCATTTTTTTTGGTTTATTTGGAATGGGATGACTCATAATCAGATACATTTTATTTTAGAGTTTTATTATATCGACATGGCCGACATAAAAAGTGGAACAGGAAAAATTGGTGTTTTTAATTAAAAATTTTCTGTGTTAACAAAACCTGTAAAATTGTTTCTTGGGTCTTTTCTAAACATTATCGCTTAAAAACAATTATTCTAGAAGGATAAATACAATTTTTAGGATAAAAGGTATCCGACGAGAATTTGGTACAAGACATGAACAAAGAACAGGCGATTATAGAATGAAATTTCTTTATTTAATTACATCCCCTAGTTCTGATTGTACTCTCAAGTCTACGTTAGATGCTTTCAATTACGTGTTGGATAGCCTCTTGAGGAATGTTATCTCACTCTTCCAGTAGTGCATCCCTAAGTTTCTGCATACATGTTCTATGGGATTTAGGTCAGGACCTCCTGCTGGCCAGTCTAGGTCTTCAATACTGACGTCAAGGAGGTAGTTTGTAACAATTCTGGCCACATGCGGACGAGCATTATCGTGAATTAAAAGACACTGCCCACCAATAAACTCAGTAAAAACCACCACATGCTCTTCCAAAATATCATTAATATACACGCACAATTACAGACCGACTACCGAAGCTCACCCTCTCACTAAAGTTGCATTGCGCGTATCTTTCTCCTCGCCTTCTACACTACTTTCTTATCCATCTGGAGACCTCATGGTAATTCAGGACTCATTGGTAAAGAACATTACACCACTCCCTATTCCAAAATTATATCGCCGAAGAAGCTCGGGGTCTTCTAGCAGATAAATTTACTTTAACTAGCCTTCTCCAATAGTTCTATCGCTGATGTTGACCTGGCACACTTCTTGTAGTTTATTTCCTACTTGAACGACAGTCATATGTCAATCTCACAGGATAGAAATTATGATGAATCAATCATCGTGAAGAATTGTGATTGCTTGCAGATCCTGGCATTCTGCGGCATTCGTCGGTTTCTCGAAAACGCACTGTGGACACTTATTCTTTCAACAACTTCGTGGATGCTAAAACTATAGCGGAATGTTCCGAAGATAAGGGCATTTTTGAAAATTACTAGCATTTAAAACCATCGGCATAATACAAACCAATACTAAAGAATAATTCCTTATAATGATTAAAAATGTTAAAATTCAAGTTCGGTTTTTTAAATAGTAAGGAAGAGAAAAAACTAACAAAAAAGCTGCAAGAATGCGAAATAAATGATCCCTCATGTTTTGTACATTCTGAGAAAAATTTTAATTAAAAATATACCAATTTTTCTTGCCGTTTCATTTTTGTACCGGTCATTGTAGTTAACGACACTTAATCTATCCAAGCGTTAAGAATGTATGCAGTTATATATTTTTAATGAATTGTGTTGAAATCTGTGGGAGGGTAATCTAAACACTGCTTGATTAAAGCAATATTTCAGTCTATATGTCAATATCCACCAAAGACCTAAGCAATTCATATTAAATATATTATGTAAACTTTATTCTTACTTCTAAAAATGGAAAATAGTTTAAGGACTCCATAATACTTAGTATGCAAATTGTCCGTAATACTAAATTTATAACTCGTAAAGTATATTATTTATTTAATATTTTACAGCTACGTTGCAAGAACAACAAAAATAAGTATATAAATTAACTTGTTTATGTAATGCAAATTGCTTAGAAAACTGATTCTTAATTTTATGAACATTTGCCACTTTTTTCATTATTTTTATTAGCATTTATTTGAAATAAACAAGAACTGGAGATGCACAGTCATTTTAACATCGCCGTATTGAATCCATATCCAAATAAAGTTATCAAATACATTATAAATTAGACCAATAAAAGCCTCTCTTATGATTTTATGCCATGTTTATTCAGGAATATAACCTTTTCTCGCAGTCAAAGTTGTTTAAGTCGAACGTCAATGAAATAAAACCCGACTTGAGAATCATATTACACTTAAATTAGCTCGGTTATAGTTTTTGGAGTAGAGCTGGTTGTCATTTGCAGTTAAGTTATGGCAAAAAGTAAAAATTTACTTAAAATTTTACAATGATGTTGAAGAGGGAGTAACAATAAGTTTTGTTTTTGGTTTGAATAGCTTATAGCGTCTTAGTACAGAGCATATACAAAGCGTTCATTTGAAAACTGTCGACCTTCTTTTCTTTGAAACTATTCGCCGAGACATGTCGAAGAACTGATTTTCTAACAAAACAGTGCCCCATCACATTACATTTTACTAGTAAGGCAGTGGTTAAATGCAAGGTTTCCAGACAGATGGATAGGCAGGAGGGGGGGTTATAGGATGGTCTGCCCTTTCCCCCGATTTAACTCCATTGATTTTTTTTTGTGGGGCCATTTGAAATCTATTGTCTACAAGACACCGCCTTAGAACATTGAAGATGTCAAAAATTAAATAACTCAGGAATGTTACTTTTGTTAGTAAGATCAGAATTTAAACAAAGAGTGTATAAATGTTTTAGCACGAACGGTGCCCACTTTGAAAATTTTATAAAATAATATGACAATTTTAGTAAACAAATTGTAAAGGTTGGAAAGCCATATGCTCAGTTCATTTTTTTCCTTTATGGAAGGTCAAATCGTCTCGCTTTAAGAACCAACCCATCATCGCTGGATCCCATCGTCCATGATAACGAAATGCCATTGTCTTGATATCTTACTGAAATCTTTCTCCTTGCTCATCGCTTACAGCACTCAAATTTTCAGAAAAAAAATCAAATGAGAATGCAGAAAGTGAATTTTTAAAGACATACGGTGACCAAGCGTTTGGTACGAATATAAAAGTTCGTTTACTAGTTGCTTATAGTTCTCATCCTTCTTGTGCCCTAAAGAACCCCTGACTACCCTTACAAATGAGTCTTACAGTTCCTATTTTAAACAAGTAACTATATAACTATAAATTCATGCACGGCTTTTAACTATACGTCTTGTTTTATTTTCTTTAAAAAGGTGTTTTAATATCTTTCTAGCTTTAAAACATAAAACCCACAAAGATCAAACGCAAATTGCATAGTACTTAGTTTTACTTAGGAAAAAAATCAACAAGTAGTGTAAAAATTATATTAATTGAGAATATATAATTTATTAACATTTGATTCACATTCAGGGGGCGAAAATGCCGCCCTCAGGTTCATCTCCCCGGACAAGGGTCCGGGTTGTCCGCCTCTAAAGCGGGCCCTGAAAATAAAGCCAAGCTTTGTTCAGATCTAACTAAACTAAACTACAAAATATGAAATACCCTATAAAATCAAGTCTTCAATCACTCAGTACAACGCCTCTTTTATAACCTATGAATATGAGAGCTTAAATTTTTATATATGGAAATAATTTACTTTGCATACACTGTCTGAATCAATTGTGTATGTGAACGATCATGGACCAGAATTTACCTACGCCGACGATAGAATTGCAATAATTATTAAAAATGTCTTTGAAGAATACGTTATTCAGCGAATGGTGTGTCCAGCAGGTTTACCTGATTTGAAGGCAGTAATTATGGCCTGGGGAGGTGTAATCGGATATTGATTTAGATAGTTGTAATTGTTAAGTTGTTGTTTTGTTAACAATTTTATTAGATTTGTTAAAAAAAATTGTATTTCAGTTCGTCATATATCACCTTGTATAAAATTAATAGACATGTAATATGGATACATCTAAATATCATTTTAAAGCAAAAAAGTTGAGCGAAATAATAATGCAAAGAAGATATAATTCTGAAAAGAATGAAAAAAGATATGATTGTTCAATCATGACCTATATTTTGTACTTGTGATATTTAATATTCTTAAGTTAAAAATACGATTATTTGCATGAAATTGAATGAATTGAAATAATGTCTTCACCCAAAATCGAGATATGAATTCAAAAATAAATAGCTCCAGCATTGTTTGAATCAGAAATCAAAAACAGCTAATGAATTGAATGTAACGTGTATAAATTGTCTATACACATTTTAAGAAGTTACAGTAGTAACAAGTGTTTTATAGTCACTACTGACAAGGTGTATCCTGTAAATACATATGTTATATGGCAAGACGCCATAAACAAGAGGTGGTATATTGTGCTTCTGAATTATAACCGGATTTGGTATAAAAGTCATAAAACCCTTCTATAAACTACATTACATATTGCTATTCAGTCATGAAAAATGGTTTTGCCATTATACACAATGTTATACAAGTGTGTTTTCGCTCATCTTGACGTTTTATTATTATAATTTACATTTCTAAGGTAGTGATCATTATTATGGATAGCTGTTTGATCAATTGTGTTGTACATTGTAATGAACATGATAAAAATAAAATAGAAGTGGATCTACAAGTTTAATTTCATGATAAATCAATAAATATATAGAGCAAATCTGTTTAATAGACAAACCAAAAGATGGATTAGGATCTTAGAACAAATAATACGTTCATAAACATCCTTCGTTGTGTAAAATATTAAAAAAAATTTTCATATTTGTTTAATAACTTGTAAATGGATTTAATTATTAATTTATAATTTTATATACAGGGTATTCCTTAAGTAATGGTAACGGTAATGGTGGGGGAGGCTGACGCCTGGAAAGTAGGCCACAGACGGGCCCTTTTTACCAACCCCCAGCTGTCCCCTCAGCCACATGCTTCTCTTGCTCCCTCATCGAATCTTTCCGACCTTCTGATGAAGGTCAGGATGTCACTAATTGCGAGGGAGTTCATTTCCTCCCTTAGAAGCGCCTCAGAACCAAAGATACTGTGTCTCTGGCGCCTAAACGCTTCACATTGTCCCAGGAAGTGGTAAGATGTCTCTTCATCACTCCTGCATCTTGGACATGTAGGGTCTTCCTCAATACCTATCAATGATAGATGCCTCCTAAGTCTGCAGTGGCCTGTCAGAACACCGATTAAGAGATTCAGAGTTTTCCGACTCCGTCCCAGCAACCAGGCCGATCTCGATTTGTTCGGCTCCGTCACAAAATCTCGGGTTTGCCTGCAGGCCCTGTTGGTCCTTCAGTGCATCCTCAGTGTCTCGTGGGCCCACTCATTGAGGGCCGTTGTGACCTGCCTTCTTGAAATACCTAACATAGGCTCAGGCCCGTGACAGGGTTCCTTGGCTCCGAGTCTAGCTAATACATCGGCCTTCTCGTTACCCTGGAACTCCCATATTTCCCGGGACCCATACCAATCTCACTTGTTTACGCCTAGCCAGCTCTTCTAGGGCATCCCCACACTCCTGGACCAGAGCTGATCTCGTCCTGGGGGGAGCACACCGCCTTTAGAGCAGCCTGGCTGTCGGAGCAGATGTATATTATCTGTTCCTCCCCATTCCTAACCTCAGCCCTACTTGCCACCGCTAGGATGGCATAAACCTCTGCCTGGAAGACCGTGGTGTAAGAGCCTTCCTTAAGTAAGTATCAATAATTCAAAAGGTGTTTCCTCGACTACAGATACCAATAACATCACGACCTGGTGATGTCAATGGCTTGTTCAAATGTTAGCTAATAATCCGCAGAAACTGTCTCCAATTCTCTTCAGATTTTGATGACCATATGGAGTTTAATTATTGGCGATTTTCTCATTCAGCATTACATTTCACCTGCATGACTCACCGGGAATCATATTTTTCTAGAAGATGAACTTCCTGGTGTGTTGGGAAATTTGCCAATAATAAATGGTACTATATAGTTTATGATGGGGCCCTAGCACACTTTACACTTGTTGCACATCAATTTCTGGATATATGTGGCTGCTTCTCAAGGGAAAATATTTAATCTGATGTTATGTATTACTTTTTAAATGCATGTTTGTGCAATGGATTAAATATAATCCTGAATTAAATTTAATCGTGTACTTAACACACGATTAAATTTCCGTTTGTCAAATCCAGCAGAAAAACATGACCTTATGTTTTTCTCTTACTTTCCTAAAATTAGATAAAGTTCAATGAACCATGTTCGGGAGATGAACTCAGTTTATAAATAAAACAAAAAAGTTGAATTAGCACAAGACTGTCAGACAAAATGTACGAATTTTGATCTGAAAATTCTATTAAACATAATTGCAAGGTCTTTGATGATGTTCCTTATAAACAAATTAGAGGTAACGTTAGAAAACTATGTTTGCAATCAAAATAAACTGGTATAATGAGTCTAGATACTTATCTAAAACTTCTTTAATAATAATTAGGTGGTTGTAAGTACCTCCCAGGCAGGCTACTATTAAGTTTCTTTATAATTAAATTTATTTATTTTCTCGAAATTAGACGTATTTTTACCAGAAAAGGCATTCTAGTAATAGACGAGGCGTAATTCAATTTTAATTATAAACATACAAACATCAACTTGAAATTAAAATTGGATTGGAGTACAACTGGTCTATATAATCTATCTAGCACTTTACAATGCTATAGTTGGTTTCTTGGCAAAAAGGTGATTACACAAACATAATTATTTCAAGACAATCGACGAGTCTCTTCTACATACTAAGAGCACATTTATTATCCGTCTATCTGGGGAACAGTAACACAGTTGTCAACGTCTTGAAATTCATCATATTTCGAGCAGTGCTTTTGCGGAATTATTTTGAATTATAGTGATAGAATAAAACACATTATGATTGATTATCACAAAGTAATGGCTTCCACCATTCAATACTTTGGATTAAATTATTCTGAAGTGTGAGTCGATTCTTATACTAAACCATAGTGCCTCTTTATATGAGCGATATTAGGTAATTCTAAATTTCAGAGAACGAATGGTGGAAGTAGTTAATAAATACCTTATTCCTGTACACTACTCAACTTCGACAGCTTTAGAGAAAATTGCTAAAGATTTTAAAACAATTGTAAAATTTCATATTATGCACTTGCATAAGATATCCGAGTCCTAAAATATACATAGTACAAACACTAAGCTCTCAAGCTTTCACAATGTAAAGAAACTTTTGAAACCAGAAAGGAAGGTTGTACTTACACCAAACATCTTTTAGTAGAAAACTATATTCTTATCAACAAATTTTAGTTAAAGGCACAATATACTGATTTGAATAAATACTCCAACTCCTAGGCATTAGATAAGCAGTTCATTGGAAATTTTTACGGAAATGGTACCTCAAGGTAATAAATAAATACTGAAATGTCTAAAAACTTTAAGTTATCTTTTACTGTGGTATATTTATACAGAAAAAAGTCGATATTTCGTAAAAATGAATAAGTTCTTGTGAGTTCTGCGATTACAATTCTATCGCAACGTTATCCACGCAATGCCTAGAGTTCAACAAATTCAAAATTATCATGAGTTAAGTGACTTTGAACGGGGTTGAATTATTAGCTTTTTGGCTTCTTTCCTATCGACCATGTTTCTGCGTACGCTTTACTCCATTTCAACGTGTCCGCAGGCTAGAGTGGTTTAATGAGCGATTACATTGGGTGCTCATCATAGGGTCATTAGTGACAGGTCCTTATTTTGTTTATGGGCCCATGATGGACAAAACAGGGTGGGCCGATTCCGTGGGAAAAGAAGGAAGTTACAACTAGCTGTTGAACGCCATAGACTACACGTTCACCCGATCACTCATCTCTTGATTCCAGTTATTCAAATTTGACGAGAGAGTTACTAAATGACTTGCTCTTGGAACCGTTTCGGCAAGTAAATTCAATTTCTAAAGACATACCAAATAAAAAATTCTGTTCATCTGTAAGTTATGTAAATTTCTGTAAAACAGTTACGGTAGTCGTCCTACATCTTCTCCAAAAATCATATTACAAGTCACGTTTTATTAATAGTCTAAATGAGTTTTGCGTATTGCGGTGTAACTTCTACTGATTTCTAGTGTCTTCCAATGACTTCCATGGTAATATACACCAGATTTATGTGTGTAATTTATGATACAACCTATTCATGTAGTTCTTTAAAATGGTATTGTTGTGTTTCACATTTAAGCTTACAAAAAGATTCCTTCCTATAAACAAGCATGAGACTACCAAATATAGTTTTGATGTTAACAAATGTGTTGCTGCAACTACACATTAATGGCCAATGACAAGAGATTTAACATTATAATAATGTAATTAGGAATAGCATTAAAATAATAACAAGCAAAATTATATTGAAATTTTCTCAAATTAATAGTCCATAAAGTAAGGTATGCCTTTCAGATGATTTCATCTAGAATTCCTGCTGTTTAAGCGCCCTTAAAACACCAGGGACATGCCTCTGATTATAAATTATCGTACAATAAAATTCTTTTATGGTATTTTATATATCATTATATTTCATGTAATGACACGTAGGTTAACAGCAATAAACAACGCGGTAAAATAATTTATTATAGATGTGATTTATTTATTGGGTAGAGCCCGACACAGGCGCTTAATCAATTATGCTGATTAGATAAGAGCAAAGATAGAATTATACCGGGTGACCATGAAATTAGGAACACCTTACTTCTGCTTTTATTTTTTAACACAAAAAACTGTCAATTTAATGAGACAGTTTATCATCACTGACAATAAAAAAATCGGTCCAATTTCAACATTCTAATATTATGTGTGTTGTTTTGCCTTTTTTTTTTTGTAAATAAAAGTTGTTTTTGTATTTAGACAAATTAAATCAACGTCAGTATTAAGGAACTTTTCTTTACGAGTATTACTCGGCTTTAAAAGAAAATGATATTAACAAAAACCGAAGAAGTCAAAATTTTAAAGATGATATTTTAGAGAGAAAGGACTCGGACGTAATAGGAGATATGCAATATTTATTTAGTTAGTAAAATTGAAAAGAATATCACTGAAACGTAGGTAGCACATAGATCGTATGTGGTGTCACGTTATAAATGTGACACCATTATAAATTTTCTTTAGACTTAGTGGGATTAAGGCCAATAATTAAAAGAACAAACTTTTTTAAAAAAAGTCAACGTTTCGAAATAAATGTATCTCATCTTCGAGACACTGTGATACTTTTATGAAGAAAACCATGTACATATAAAAATAAATTATACCCTTTTACCGATTTATTATCACTAAAGCTGCAAATCGTTTCTGTGTATCATGCTCGTAGAGTACAGATGTACTTACTGTCGCCGACATTCACCTTGACCGCGAAACTCTTTCTCCAGTCCAGTCTATTATTACCTTTCGAGTTGTGTACACGTTAAATCACTTGGGCGTATTGCATATTGCTTTTGTGTTTTTATTTTATTTGATGTACTGTATTGTTGATATTAATTTAATAATAAAGCATGGCAGACGTACGCAGGGGTAGAAAACAGCCATTTGCTGACAAAGTGAATAAATTCATAGGTGAATTCCCGGATTTATTCTATGATGGTGCTAAAATAATTTGTAAAGTGTGCGAGAAAGACTTGATGTGCTGGGATAAGCGTGATTGTGAACTTCACGTAAAATACCATAAAAATAAAAAAAATAGCGTGCCTTCGACAACACAGTTTATGTTTGATTTACTATTAATGCTGATTGCCTGTATTTCCGCTGCACATACTCGATAAACAACCATTTGGCGAGTTCTGGAATAAATACAATGTCAGGTGAAGTTACCAAGTCGCACAAGTTATGAACTATCTACCAACTGACACGTAGACTGGTAAATAAAATGAAATGTAATTAAAAAATGATTT
Source organism: Rhamnusium bicolor (assembly GCA_029963845.1). NCBI lineage: Eukaryota > Metazoa > Arthropoda > Insecta > Coleoptera > Cerambycidae > Rhamnusium > Rhamnusium bicolor. Next base: position 508,999 of record JANEYF010003421.1, on the reverse strand, counting down.
TTGTGATTATCTGTTGATGAGACAACAGATTGTAAAAAAAATTCTATTTTAAATATTATAGTACGAGTACTGAGCCCTCTTAAATCGACAGTTCCACTGTTACTAGCTAGCAAAAGACTAAGTCAGTGTACTAGCGAAATAATTACCAGGGTGGTGCTGGAGACGTTAGAAAAATTTGAACTGTCAAAAAGTCGTGTTGATGTTTGTGACTGATGGCGCAAACATGGTTGCAGGCAGCTTTTTATTGTGTTGAATATTTCCAACAAATAAAAGCTGTGATACTACAATTCAACCCAGATGAGGCTGCAGCTATTAAGGAAAGCCAGACAAAATTCGAAGATATTTCCGTTGAAACAGCTTTAAAAAAATATTGCGAAGAACTATAAACCATTACATGAAAGCATAAAAAAATTAGTAAACAGTGCGTTGTCGTTAGCGGATTCACTGCAAATAGTGGACGAAGTAAATCTACTGCTACACGTTATAGGTGACGCAACAAATGAGCGCGTTAAAGAAAAGTTCGCAAGTGTGTTAAATAAAGACACCGGTTTTACCAAATTAAGACAAATATGTGATGGTGCAGCCCCAGATCCGTTAAGTGCATTCAAAGACCATTTTACGAATGCGTGTATTACATCAGTAGATGTCAAACGGTCGTTTTCAAAATATAAGAATATATTTCCACCAAAGCGAACATCACTCATGGAGACAACCATAGAAATATACTTGATGCTGCAAAATGGTTACACATCTTCAGTTTGTGATAAGCAAGCCAGTTCATCAAGCTAGTTATGAGGGTAAGTTTTACATACATTATTATAAATTGTAACAGTATTGTTTCTCGTATTAGTTAATTTCGCGTACGCCACTGTCCCACGGAACATTTTTGACAGCCCTATTTATCACAGAATAGAGGTTTTTAAAAAATAAATTTTCCGTATTTACCCAACATTGAAAAGAAAAATTGACATAACAGTAAAAATTAAATTAAAATGGGAAAAAGTGATGTAATTTAAAAAGGGTTAAAACAGAATTAGTACTTAAATATTATGAAATTTTTGTTTACTTATTTATTTTTCGGTAAAAGCAATCATATAGTTACAAAAGCATAATTGCTATTACCAAAAAAATTAATAAGTAAACAAAAATTTCTTAATCTTTAAGTACTAATTCTGGTTTAACCCTTTATAAATTACATTACTTTTCCCTTTTTAATTTAATTTTTACTGTTATGTCAATTTTTTTTCAATAAATGTTGAATAAATATAAAAAAATTGTTTTATAAAAATGTCTATTCTGTGATAATAAATCGGTAAAAGTGGATAATTATTTTTATATGTACATAGTTTTCTTCATAAAAATGCCATTGTGGTTTATTTAAATGTCCTGAAGATGAACTAAATTTATTTCGAAACGTCGACTTTTTTAAAAAGTTTTTTGTTTTAACTATTGGCCTTAATCCCACTAAGTCTAAAGAAAATATACATATAACAGGCAACCAAACATTTAATTAAAACTATTATAAATGTTATAACTTCTGGCCAGGATTGTGAAATTTTGCAGGTGGACATTCATATTTTTTTAGAGGATAATCTTAGGTTTTAAAATTATTATGACGCCTAATGTGTTTAATCAATTTCTATATGAAATACATAAAAATATGAGATAAATTTCACTTCTTACCTTTGACTGCAGTTCTTGAAGTAGGGTGGTTTTGTTGTGAGAGCTCTCTAAAACCACCTGGATGAACGAGGGCTAGATCGGGATAGCTGGCAGTCCTTCGAATTTCTTACGAAGGGGAATCACTATTAAATTAACGATCAAGTCTATTATTTACACCACTTCACTAATTAGTTATCAAACAAACGGCGTCGAGAACAAAGCTTTATTAGCGATATTTAACTAGAAAAAATGTTATTGGAACATGAGATATGTCGCGGCATCAAGCTATGAATATGAATGTCTACTTTTCTTTTCTATATCTATGCTGCGTAAAGACAGTCAGGAAGTCGCAAAAACTTCTAAAGGTTTTATACAAAATAAAATAAAAAGTATGAAAATTCGCGGGACTACAAAATTAAAGGGGATATTTATTATACACATTTATAAGAATAAAATGTGGACGAAACACATTTTGTACTAGGTATTTTTATATTTTTCCTTTATTTTATAAAAGTTATAATTATCTTTTTTTAAGTAGCCTTACATAATTTGATACATTAGTTTTCCAGCATTACAATTACATAGAAGAGAGCAAAAGATTTGAAAACGGTTTTTGTAAAACTTATAAGTCATATTATGCCTACTTGGTGACTTTAAGAAGTATTCCATTTAAGGTTTCTCAAATTTTTATTGCTTTAAATTAGAAACCTAGCAGCTGTATTAGATATTTTCAAGACGCCCAAGTACTTGTGTAAGATGCAAAGTCTGTGAATTTTTTTTATATATTCAGACAATCTTAAAATAATGAATTTTTGTTTATTTCTGTTCTAATTTTAAGTATTTTACTACACACCATATACAGTGTCCTACTTTTAAGTACCAAGACCGACAATCGAAACGGAATCCTATTTTGGGAAAAAAAGATTTAATAAACATACATCATATTTTGTTCGGTTTCAGAGATAAAATATTTCTTTTTGTTTATTTTTTAGTTATCTCTCAAACAGACTGAGATATTGATATAAAACTTAATATAATTATTTAACAGTTCATATGCAATATTCAACAATTATTTTAATAATTCAGATTTACTGGCTCTATCTACCGTTTAAACCAATCAATCTCTTTTGTGCCACGCCACTGGTAATTTTTACTCGTTTGAAATTGTTAATCAATTTGGAATCTTTTTTTGTTAATTAATTTCGATATTTTGCTTCGTTTAGAAGTTATTCTGCGTAGTTCATTCAAAAACAAATGTCATACTAATAAGCACCATCGACAAAGCATCTGCATGGGGTAATAGCTATTTATGTATGATACAAGTGTTAAAAGTGTCATTTTATTTGTGACTGGGGAAGTTTGCAAACGGGGTGAAGCCGAGTGAAGCAACCCCACGAACAAAATTAAATCACTTCTAACACGTGTTTCATACAGTATTTATTCGACGACAGTGATAATAATTAGAACAAAGAAATGTGTTTATATTTGAGTCTGTGTCGCAATGTTGTGAAAAATAAACGTGTTTATGATCATAGGTATCACAAGTATTGTCAAAATTTCGATTCAGGAATCTCGCTGTTAAGTCTAAAATAGGGTTGAATGTCTATATCTGAGATGATCTGCACAACAAATTACACTTATCTAACGCTTCTATAAAACAATGAATTATACAACTTAAAACAATGTTGATTGATCCCTGTATGTAATCAGTGAAATTGTATTCAGTTGTTGCAGTTTGCCCAGCACTAGCCGGTAAGTGCACATTGCACAAGTTCACAGCCTTCCATTATCTTCTACTTTATTTGGTCTTATTTCTACAGCTCGTCCATCATCTTGGCAAAACTTTGCTTCCTCTTTTCCCCATTGGTGATGGATGATGGTTCAGTTTCACGCACAAAGACGGCACAAGTCCATCGAGGTACACCCATACCACGGTCAAGTGATGTTCGCGGGCTGCAGGGTCATGTCACTCTTGATATCATCCATCAATCTTAATCCATTACAGACCGACTTATAAATGTCTTAACATCGTTTGGACGCTTCTATTAAATACACGCGTCATTAATAAAATATTAATTTCGCTGTACGGATAAAATAACAAAGGATTGAAGGACTGAGATGTCATATTTGACAAGAGGTAGATAAACAGGGAGATCGGAGAGGTCAACAATTTACGATAGTAATATGAAAGGTGGACTAATTTTGAAACGAATGGAAGAACAATGTCGATGTCGGGGTTCCGAGTAAACTTTAATTATTTATTTTGAAAGTTGCGGTTTTGACAGGGTTTGATAGTAGGAAGAGATTGATTTAAATAAGTAACATCCGCGTCGTGTGCGTTTTACACGGTGAGACAATAACATTTCTTTTTTTACATTTTCTTTCTTACTTGTTTATTTTCCGATCTTTTTGGATTTTGCATTAAATAAATATTAGGATATTTAACATACACACCTCATAAAGTAGACAACCCCTAAATTTAAAACTGAAACTGCACGGGCGGGAGTTACATTATTGAAAAAACGAGGACACACAATCACTCCTTTCGACTTTGTCAGGGTCTAGGCGGGAATTTGAACACGGGAGTCGGCAAGCAGTAACATCAGCTACGTTCGTCACTCAACGCTTTGGTCCACTACGCCACCGGGCACGGTAAAGATTGCATGGAATAATTTAAAAAATATATTACAGAATATCTCTAAATTACTTTTTCTCATTATTTACACAATACAAGGTAATTTTGAAAGGCTTCTACAGCAGATCCGAGATCCCGAGACCAAAATGAGGCGATTGAAGCCAACTTACTTCTGAACGTGAGGAACAGATTTTGGAGAGATTAGTAGAATATCCAACATCAAGTACCTAGCTTAGGACTGAACGACACCGTTCATAGAATATAAAAAAAACAACTACATAACCCCTGTCGAATTCAATCTGTGCAAGATCTTTTACCTTTGGATACGAATATGCGTTTAGTTTTCTCCCAACAAACATTTCTAATAATCTGCGGTGACCAGTGGTTTTATATAAGTGAAACAGGTTGATATAATCATGTTACGAGGTTTTATAGTATTAATAATAACTGCAAAGTTATACAGTGTCCACCAAAAAGTCTGCATCACATGGAAAACTTTTTTTATTCAATTGATTTTTTTAAAACGGGTTTCAGCATCCGAAATTACCAAAAATATTTGTCATGTTACAACTATGACACTGTAACGGTGTCTGTTCGGACGCCCAAAATATGTAAGAAAGTATGTTTGGGCGTAGGAATATGTAATGGTGATTGCTTTCGGATAGCTGGTTTGGAGAATTAATCCAGGATTCCTGTTAGTTGTAAATAAGAAAGCCCACAGTATATGTAACAGAGTTTGTTTCATTAAAGCAACATTTACCCAAAACATGAAACTAAATAAACATAACATCAGATTCTCTAACAATTAAACCGAAAAAAAAAAAAAAAAAAAATTGGGGGGGGGGGGGGGGGGGGGGGGGGGGGGGGGATTGGGGGGGGAGGGGGGGGGGGGGGGGGTTAAACTAAATTTGGGGGGGGGGGAAACGGGGGGGGGTGGGGGGGGGGGTTTGTTTATTTTTTTTTTGGGGGGGGGGGGGGGGGTCCAGGTGGGGGGAAACTCCCGGGGTTATTTAATTGGGGGGGGGGGGGGGGGGTGGGTTGGGGGATTTTTTACTAGGGGGGAGACCAACTTGGGGGGGTAAACTCTCTCCCAGGAATGATTATTTGCTTGATGGAGGAGGTGGTTGCAACCCAAGGAGGGGGGTCTCGACGCGCTAAAAACCTCAAGATGCTACCAGACATTCGGCCGGTCGGCGTCGTAGTCGGATTCTGAATTCTAACCAAATGGAGTCAAACTCAATGCGCTTAAGACTCCTCAACCACCCAGCTCAATGCGCTGAAGGTAGCTGTCAGTAGAAAACTCAATTGATTTCCATGGCTACGGCGATTAATATATACCAATATTATGGCCTTGGTGACGTCTCATATTTCATGGCGGCAGGAAGTACGTGGCAGCACACTCCAAACGGTAAGTGCAGAAACTTCTAGGAATGAACATCTGCATGCTTCATCACATGGCGGCAGGAAGTGCGCGGTAGCACAAGACTAACGGGAATATCCGAAATTATAGTAATGAACATATGTATGATTCATTACAACACCTCCAAAATGTCATTAGAAATTTTAAAATTGCCTGAAATGTCCTTATTTATCAAAATATGCAAAAGTACCATAAGGAAAAGTTGTTTGTAATTACATTAAGAATCTAAATGTGTTGGTTTGAAAATTTAAATGTTTTAGTTTTTAATTTTCTTCCAAAAATATGTAATATTTAATTTTTTTCTTTATTTTCTGTTTACAGTTGAGTTAATTTGGAATCTTTCAATGCAAAAAGTAGATAAATGTTGCATTCCTTTTTTTAAATGTAATTAATAATGACAAAAAAATATTTTACAAAAATCAACAGGACAATCGTGGACTATTTTCAGTAATTCTGAACCCTTACTGTAGAATTTTGCACGATAATGGGCTTAAATATTAAAAGGACGATTGTTCATTTAAATCAAATTTAGATCACCTAAATAAAACTCAAAATTCCTATTAAAATTTACTTTAAAACCTTAACAGTGAAAAGCCGCAGTTTTTTTTTTGTTACGATGGAAGAAGGATTTGTCAAAGCCTATTCTGGCAATCTACCAGAATTTGAGATGGTGTTTTCATTTATAAATACGAACCAGGACTATATTAGTGCTGAAATAAAACATGGAAAAACGAAGAGGTATGTACCTATGTATCATACTGATAATACCTGTTATTAAGTAACAAATATACAGACATATGTATTATGAATATTTTAGTGCATTGTGATTTTTGTTATTTTGTTTATATTTATATAGGTACGTAGGTGTAAAGCCAGCCTGAATAAATATACATTTTGTTGATACCTACTTCAAAATGGTCCTTACAGCAGAATAGTCTGCTTGTTTTTGTTGTTCTCTCAATATTAACTGCTTTTAGCCATCGACTTCGGCGATTTTCCTCTCTAGTAACTGACAAAAATAGCTTTAATGAATTTTTCGAAATATTTGAACAACAAGGCACAAAACATGATTTTGTTTCCATGTCTCAATTAATACAGGACACACTAATTTTAACAGGAATAAAGCGAAAAAAACTACTAATTACCATAACCCGTACTTGACAAGAAGTAACAACTGTCAACTGAATACAGAACTGAAGATTTAGGAACGGGACAATGCATTGTTGCCGGCTTCATTTCGTGACGTCACGGGTAAATTGACGTCAGAGTGGAAAATTTTTCAGCTTTATTATTTTTTTACAGATAAACAGTCAAGAAAAAAAATTCACAAAAAATTCCATAAACCCCTTTTATCAACTACTACTTGATAACGTAGTTAATGAAAATTGGTGTATTAGTCCATTGAATAAAAAAGTTTTCTATATGGTGCAGACTTTTTGGCGGAGCTGTACAAGAGTTTTGTAACGTTACTGTTACTTAAAGATCCTGTTAAATAAAAGTTACAAATCATCTAATATTAATTGTATTAACATCATTTAAATGCATTTTTGGATATAAATCTGTAAATAAGACAACCATTTCTAATTCGTTATTGTCATTATAATGAGTTAATGTTGCTGAAAAGGAATACAGTATACGCAAACCGCATAGATGTGTTTCGTATTTTTTTGTAATTTAAATTTATTGTTTATTACCTGTTACTGATTGTGGTAATTTGATATAAACAGAAAACTGTTGTGTTTGACATTGCTATAAGAGATAATTTTATATTTTAAATAAACAAAGAAAATTTGCTTTTAAATGTTTCAAAATCAAAAGGAGCCAACCGCAGAATCAGTACAATGGATAATTTTATATCAAGGAAATTTTTCTCTAGTGTTGAGAATGGAATCAGAGATTACTCCGAAACTCTTAATTATCTACAATATTTGACATTTAAATTTCTTTTTTCAGATTAATATTTTTTTAGGTGTGAGATATTTTTGGATAGGAAAGGACATTATTTTCAAAAACCAACCACTGACTAATCTTTTGGGCGCAGATAATTTTTTTAAAATAATTAATGGGACAGTTTTCTGTTTATATAAACAAAAAACTTCATGTTTGATATAGATACAAGAGACAATTTCTTATCAAAGAAATTTTCCTCTAGTTTTGATAACGGAATTACAGAGTAATCCGAAACGTCAGCTCTTAATAATCTAAAACATTTGACATTTCAGTTTCTTTCTTAAGATTAATTTGTTTTTTGGCGTGAGACATTTTTGGATAGGAAGGAACATTCTTTTCAAGAAACTAATCTTTGACTAATCCTTTTTTTCGCAGAGGTTAATTTAACAATTTTTTTAAAATAATTTATAGGACAGGCCTAATCCCTAAAAAAGGTGAGAAAAAACCATTCTAGGATGCCACAAATAAATAACTATAGACAATATTTTAATAACTTACTTAAAACAATTTGCACCTATGTTTTCATATTCAGAGGGTGCTAAATGAGTGGTAAATGATGCAATAAATTTCGCAATTACCACCGATGGTTGTAGTGCTGGTGAGAAGTTGGCACCAAAATTATGAACTTGTTAATAACTTTATTAAAACAATTAGCACCTCTGTTTTTTTACATATTCAGAGGGTGCTAGGTGGATGCTAAATGGTACTATAGGTTTCGCAATTAGCATCGATGGTTGAGGTGCCAAGTTCACAGATCTGTGAAAGATCTATTGTAAATTCATCGTAGTTTTCAGAAATTTTTGTAGTTTATGCATAAACTGTAATGACGGCGCCATTGATAAGAGTTCTATGCGACAACCAAACCAAGCACCACTACGAACCCGCACACATTCATGTTGCTAAGATAAATGAACTGGGGATATCACCGGACAAACTGCCAAGTTGTCTATAATTGTATATGGGAGAGTCTCGGATACCTGCAGAGTCCTTGCACCTATCTTCCTCGATACTGGTTATACTGGTTGCATATATTACAGGTATATAAATAAACAAACCACATGAATTTTTATGTGATGTGTTTATTAATATTTATATTTGTTTTGTAAGTGTCGGCTCTGAAAACATTTCCGACCCCTAGTAATCAGTCACTAATATATTTTTAATAAAAAAAGACAACAAAGAAACAATGTTTTTTCTCACTTTTTTTCGAACATTTTATACAGATTTTTTAAACTCTTGACATGTAGTTAAGTAACGGTGAAGAAACTGTATAACATGTTTCGTATTTTCCATGTTACAAAGTAAATAATAATTATCTTACGGTTAGTTAAA